>JAKOOJ010000002.1:111318253-111810753 GCA_022577455.1 Arizona elegans | reverse complement strand
TAAAGACAGTAGGAAAACAGGGGAGGGAAAGAAGGAGAAGAGAAAAGTGTGGGGTAAAGGGAAAAAAGAAAAAAAACTATTCATTATTATTATTATTATTATTATTATTATTATTATTATTATTATTATTAAAACAGTTAATTTGACCACCTCTGCTAGCTCCATCAGTTTTTCCTGCCATTCATCCATTGTGGGGATTAGTGTTTCTTTCCATTTTTGCCCACAAAGCATTCTCGCTGCAGGCAGCATATACAACAAAAAGGCTTAAGATTTGTTTTTAGGTTCTTTGTCCAATAAACATAAAAGGAATGTGTGTGTGGGGGGGGGGAGACTATTATGACTTTGCAGTGTCCTATGGTCACATGATTACCATTTGTGACCTGCAATGCCAGCTTCTAACAAGCAAAATCAATGGGGAAGCCAGCAAAAAATAAAAAAAATGGTGATCACATTTTTTCAGATCAAGCCACATGATTGCTGGACACTGTGACTACATGCAATTTACCTAATGAGGACAACTGGGACTGCCACAAGTGCATTCATATGTTACTACAGTCATATATATTTGCATACACCTATATCTACATATCCATATCTCTTCTTTCCTATAAAAGAAAAATAGGAGGCCTAGGAATAGGGGAGAAACATGGTCCCCTGTAGTCCAATTTAAAATTTCAAGTTTTTGTCAAAACTTGGACTAGAGCGAGCAGAGGACAGGAGCAACTTAAATTGTAGATATGGCTATGCCTTTAGGAAGAAATAGAACCATATGTTGACTATTGTATATTAGTAAAGAGAGGCAAAATGGTGTTTTCAATAAGTCGGGTGATGATAAAATTCCCTGCTCCTGATCAAAACAGATACTGAGGCTCTGCAAGTAACTAGAGAGTTAATGAGGAGTGCAGTTAAAGCTTGGGGTGCAGGAATAGGTCTGTGTGAACAAAAACATATTTCTTTGTTCGTATGTTTTTGGGCAAATCATGAAAGAAGCATTGGAAGGCCTCTGAAAGTTTAAATTTATCCTTGCTTAATTCAGAGGAGAAAACTAGCATTCAGTTTCAGGTTTTGCCGAAATGTTTTTTTGTTAGTAAGCTTCTTAGACTTCTAGCCTCTTGTTCTTTCCTGTCAATCTTAACTACCAGCTTCTGCTTTTGCTTAGATAAAAGCTGTTTTCCTTAGTTGAAGACTTTCTAGTTCCTTGTGGGGTTTTTTTCTGCCTTTTCCCTGTCAACTCCTTGTTTTCCTTTGAGGTTTCATTGGTGGGGACTCAGCTAATAACCTTAACACCGACTTTCCATCTGTGAAAGTAAACTGTATCTCTTGGAGCATCATCCAACATCCCACAAGCTGCAGAAAAAGCTAGGTTTGTTTCCATTAAACAAACAAACGTTCCCCTATATACATTCTATATTAAGCTATGCATGATTTTGAAGGAGATGTAGGTTTTGATCATTTGTTCCAAAATCTGTTTTGAAACAGCTTCTTTGAAAAATGCCTATATTTCTAAAAGGAAACAAAAAACCTGCAAGTCTACAGATGCTTCTTCTGGCTGCAATGACCACAGATGTCAAAGCACTTTGATGAGGAAGATGATGTGCTCTTTCTATCTCAGTGAGGTGTACAGCATCAGCTTTGTGTAAAAAAAACTCTAACTGAGGCAAAGATTAGCTGTCTTATACATCTATGCCCCATTTTTATTGTGTGCAATTTTTCAAGATGAACAGTTTTTGCACACATTTTACCAACAGATAGCCACAAGCCTTGTTCCCAAGTATATATTGGTTTGTGTTCCATGTTGTGGCAAGAACAATGGACAGTGGGAAATGCCATCAATTTTTGGGATGAATGGAGTCAGTATGAGCACTTTTCTTTAAAATAAATTAATGGTTCATACTCCCATACCATTCAGTTCCAAGAAGGCTCACCTTCATTTGCACTAATCAGGTGACCCTGGGGACACAGACAAACCTCCCAGTGACCTCAACAACTCTCTAAAAGAATGCAAATGACCAGCTATCTGAAAGGAATGTAAATCCTTCCATTCCCTATCATCCAGTCAGAGTTGAAGAAGCTTCTTGAAAGAGAAGCAAAATGTCTTCAAAGCAAAAAAACAGAAAGACCAGTTGCCTCTTGAAAAAGCACCTTTGGGACAATCACGAACTGGACAACTGAGAATTTCCATAGACAGCTATGCATTTTGGGATGAACACCTTTTGAATGGTGTGGGAGTATGAATGGATTTCCAGAAAAAAAAGAAGAAGAAAAAAATCAGATTACAGGAACCATTTGTGCTTCAGTTTGAGATGCAGACAACACAGACTCATCCCCAACAGCCTGCACCTGTGCTCAACAGTGAAGGAATGCAGGGCAGAGAAAAACATCCTGCAGAAAGCACAGCTCCACAACACAGTCTTTTCAGTAGTTTCAAGAAGGCTTCATACCCATTTGCACTACTCAAGTGATCCTGAGGACACAGAGAAACCTCCAATTGGCCTCAATAATTCTCTAAAAAGAATGCAAATGACCAGCTATCTGCAAGGAATATAAATCCTTCCATTCCCGACCATTCAGTCAGAGCTTCTTGGATGAGAAACAAAATGTTTTCAAAGAAAAGACAAGAAAGTCCTGTTGCCTCTTGAGAAAGCGCCTTTGGGACAACCACGACCTGGATGACTGAGAATCTCCATAGACATTAGGTTAAATTGTCTTCTCAATCTAATTCAAGTCTTTGTAATTGTTTACAAATCAGAAGTCATCTGTAAGATTGGAGTTATTACTAATAACTGATATCCAAATACTGAATAAGATGAATGAGAAAATTGTGTTCATTTCATGAATATAGTTTAGTTTAACCTCACCAAGGCAGAAGTTACAAAAGTTTGACTACAGTTTGAATGGAAAGGCTTCCAGGGGCCATTTTAACGTTATGTGGAAATGACCTTGAGAGACAGATAGAAGAAGTGCATACTAGACAGCAGTCAAATAAGAAATAGCTTATCCTACAGAATCAATGGGGACATGCCAAAGGTCTCAGAAGGGACTTCCCTAGTTTCTTGGATTGTAAAGGCAAGGAGGGAGAAATATACTTTTAAAATTGCAATATTGATGTCACCTTTGCAAGGTAGTCCAAATATGATGAACATCCAGAAGTACTAGCTCTAACTTTATTATACGTTACAGTATTTTAACAGAATCTTGCACATCTGCACATAAATAGAAGGTTGGAGATTGATTGGACATTATTTAACACCACTGGATTCAAGGAGAACCTCCTGAGAAAGGGTTGAATCGCTACCTTCTTGCACAAGATAGTGTGTGAGAAGGTAGTGATTCTTACTACATACCACTTCCTGAACACAGATGACCAATGTGCAGGCTCTCTTCTCTTCTCTTCTCTTCTCTTCTCTTCTCTTCTCTTCTCTTCTCTTCTCTTCTCTTCTCTTCTCTTCTCTTCTCTTCTCTTCTCTTCTCTCCTCTCCTTGTCTCTCCTCTCCTCTCCTCTCCTCTCCTCTCCTCTCCTCTCCTCTCCTCTCCTCTCCTCTCCTCTCCTCTCCTCTCTTCTCCTCTCCCTATCAACTGGTTCAAACTCTTCCCTGATTATTCTTGGGTACTTGCATAGGATGTGCTCTGCTGGTATCCAAATGCAGCTGAAGCTGAACAACTGCACCTGACAGTGCTGAGAAAACTCCTCCCAACAACTTTGCAGGGACTTCTTCACACCTTCTTTCAGGGATCTGGTCACCTGAAATAGACCACTGCCCAGCTATCTACATATGAAATCAGAGTGGAGAAGTGAGCTTCCTTTGCTGTCCTTCCTGGCACAAAGTAAGTTCTAATAAAGTCTCTTTCCTGTGTCCTGTTAGCTTTGCTCTTCATCTTTTATCATCTTTTACACATCAGATGTGTATTTAGTACGTACCCATTTTTCACTAATTCTTCTGGAATGTTTGCTACTGCATGTATCACACTCCAATGCTTTTGAAATGTAGAGTTCTCTAAAATGCTTGGTGTGTTGACACAGTTGCTTATATATAAAAGCCAGTGAGAATTTACTTACATATACCAGGCAACCAATTTCGGTATTTGTTGGTCTCTAAATGTAATTATTCAATCTGCACTAGGAAAATTATGACAATTTTTAAATTAAAATTGTCAATCCTGTTTGAGTTTATTTTTGCAGTCTGAAAAGTTGTTTTGCACAATGGCATTTCTAATATAAAGAGTGGTGGCTTCAATATATTCAGACAAATTTTGCTAAAATTCTGACCTTTGAAGCCTTCAATTACTTATTAGAACCTGATTTTTATCTCCAAATTCCTTCCTAAGCTTATTTGAGAACTCATATCAAGTTTTTATGGAAAGGTCACAGTGGCCTGCCATGTTATCTGGATTACCATTTTTTCCTCATAAACTATGACATTTCAAAAATGTCAGCATCTAAGAAATCTACACAATATGGAGATGGAAAGTGAATGGAGCACTTTTCTTCCATTCCACACCTAAATCACATAACCATGATGAATATATGCAATATAGGTGTATGCATTCCAGGTGAACCAACTTGCTACTTTCCAGGCTATGAAGAGTGTGCATATCACCATTGTTATTTAACATCTGATAAATTGTCAAAGATGTACAATAGTATTTCAAATGTAGGTTGAAAATGTAAATGTAAAGAAAGAACTTTTTACCAGCTCTGATGGATTTGTGATAAAGCAAAGATTACTAGGGCAAGATTCATAGTTTAATACAGAAAATTCTTAAAATGAATATAAAAATTAAAACAGAAACTTTTCTTTTAGACTTAATGGACAAAGAACTTGGAAAAAATTGAGGATATATCTGGACAGCAGCAAGAATACTTTATGCATGAAAATGGAAAGATACTTTAATTGCCATAATGAATAAATGGTTGGAAAAACTGATGGAGCTAGAAGAATTGGCCAAATTAACTGCTCTAATCAAAGAAAAAAAGATACCCAGTTTTGCTACTTGGAAACTGCTTCTGAATTTTGTATTTGATATGGGGGAAAAATGAAACTTTCACTTTGGGTGTTGCTGATTAGTATATACTAAGTATATAAAACTAAGAAGTTGAGGCTGTAATATTATTTTATTATATCATGCTAAAAACAATCAGAAGTCAATACTTTTCTTTCTTTTTCCCCTTTCCCCTACACTTTCATCTGTCCCCTATTCCCTCCCTCCTTTCCCCATTATTTTCATTTTCATTTCTATTTTTCATAAGCTTAATAAAATTATGTATATACATTTTTATTAATTAACAACATGCATATATTCCAGACTTTCCAGTACTGGATTGAAAGATGTTTCCTGAATTAAAATCCCAACTGATAAATGGAAACCATGAATAAAGCAACTTATTTCAATTCTCTGCTGATCAAATAGAATCAATCCATCCTATCTGCCCCATGGATTTTTTATATGAATAAATAAGATGACCTTTATAAAATATAACATTCAACTTTGTAATAGCAAGGATACTGTTTGTTGAGATTATCTGCAAATATAAATTAAAGGTGTTAAACTGGCATTTGCTAGCTTTCTCAATTGATACATTAGTGATTGTTAACAAACATGAACAGATGAATGTCCATATTCACTGATCTCCTGTTTTCAGACATTCATTGTTTGAATAAAATGTCTGATACATTTTTGTGATCTTGATAGAGCGTACTATAGCTAATTACTAATTTCAATAAGTCTGCTCTGGATTTGGATCCAAACCATAGCACAGAATTATTTGTTTTTAGTTACAGTAATCACATTAACTATTCTCTTGATTTAGTGGATTCACTGGATTCTCTCTCTCTCTCTCTCTCTCTCTCTCTCTCTCTCTCTCTCCACTCCCTCCCTGCCTGCCTCCCTCCCTCTCTCTGTGTGTATGTGTATGTTTATATTCATTGAAACTGAAGTTTGTCATCTTGGAATTCCTGCTGCCTTAAAGGTAAATTGAACATTGTTTTCTTCATTCGAAAACACTCTAATAAAAGCAAACCCTACAAATTGCTATCATTTTTTTTCATTTAGAAACATAAGTTCTTAGCTTTTCTAAAAAAAAATCCTAATCCTTTTCTAAATTGTTACTTAGTGATATCAAAAGAGATTATGAGCCTTCAAGGATTTTCTTCACTTAGGAATTTAGAATGTTCTGGTATAACATTTATTTTGTCAAAAGCATTATCAGTCTCCACAGATGACTTTTGCACATCATGTAGACTTGCAATGGCATTTTGGATAGGACATTTGATAAATAAGTCATTTCACTTCCTACTTTGAAATATTTTAAAACTAGAAATTACCCTGCAATATTTTGAATACCATTCCTCTTATCATGTCCCCTGGTGATTTTAAAGAGGATATTGAACATATACTTTTGTTACTATGCCATTCTATCACATTTCTTTTGAAATATTAATTTTATATGGGTCATTTGATTTAGTTCCATGTAACACCAAAGCATAAGAAAAGGAAAAAAAAGGATATAAATTATATCTGTAATAAAAAGTGCTTTATTTTAGTAGAACATGAAATCAAGGTTGTTTTTGAATAGGAGAAAAGGAAAGAAATCTTTTCAATTTCTCTTTGAAAGGGGCTTAAAGAAATCATCTTCATTTTCTGATAAACAGACTTGGAAAAACATTGGACTATTGGTTTTAATGTATTTTATTTACTTCTATTCATCCATAAAATGATTTCTACCCTCCTCCATCACTGATGATGCTCCAAATCTGCTCCCATAAGATGGCGCCTGAGAGCATCTTCTGAGTAAAAAGGAATACAAAAAAGTCCAATGCAGAGGTCAAAGTCAATTATGTAGTCCCTAGCAAGGACATTGACAAACCCACAGATTATAATTTAAGAATTTAAAATTTATGTTGCTTAGAGTAGCATTGTTAATTAGAATTAGTCTTTTCGGTGTTTTCCTGTTTCTTAGCAAAAGCGGAACATTTTACAGCCTGTGATTCTCTATCTTGAGGACACACTACTTTCATCGAAAAACATAAAACAGTACCAAATTATAAAATAGAACAAATCTGGAATGAAAAAAAAAAACACTTAAAAACATAAACAAAAAATGTAAGTTTCCCGGAAGCTATATAAGAAATTGTGGTGTGTGAACTTTGGATCATAGTCAGTGTCTTCAGATATTGCAAATAATACTTCCAGCCAAATGTATAACTCCTTCTCCCAAACATCTGGGTAGAAGTACTACCAGAGAAAACATGCACAGTCTACTTTCCCAAGCAAAGTTGTGCATTTTCCTACTTGTCTGGTTCTCTGGTTTCAGATCAGCAGAAGTTTGCAGGACATTTGTTACAGCACAGCTAGGTAAGAATTGTTACTGCATAGTAGAATGGTGGTGATGGTGTGAATGTGTTTGCCTGGGGTCTCCATTAATATCTATTGCATTTTAAATCCAACACTTCTTTTTCTTGACTTTTCCATAGCTTAATGGACAATCTGCGTTACATTTCTCCACTTTGCAAATAGTACAGTTGGTTGTTGCCATCATCAGCATTACTGTCTTGGGAACCACTTATTTTTTTAAAAAAAAACAACCAGTCATTTTATTAAAGATTACAATCACAATGATAAAAACTAACACAAACTGAGAAAAGACTGAAGAATAAAAAGGAAGAGTATAAAATGCAGAAAAGAATGAAAAAGGAAAAATAGAACAAAAAAGAAAGAAAAATAAGAATATAATAAGGAAAAAGAAAAGAAATATGTAAAGAGATGACTTCCCCTGCACCACAAGTATAAACATTGTTAATAATGTATTATCTTCTTTTAAAATACAACAAAAACAAATTTAAAATACAACAAATAATCTTTTCTTCACATATCCTATCACTTCTCCATAAATATGGTTCAAGAGAAGTATATTTGTTGGAACCACCTATCCCTGAGGGTATCTGCCCATCCCACCAGTTCCAAGAGGTTGGGAGAACTACAACGACTTGTATGGGGATTAAGGATTAACTATTATAATCCTTATAATAGTTAAGGATTAGTTATAATCCTTAACTATTATAATGTAGCCGAACACAGGAGAAGAACCATTTTCCCTGACCTGAACAACTGTTTTCCCAGAGATCTGGCAGGTCACCACCTTTTTGAGAGGCCTTTTGGGAGGCTGTGAAGAGCTGTTTTTTCCCTCAAGTATTAGGCCTTGGTGATACTGGAGCTATTAGATGTATGGGGAGGCATTGCTTTAGGGGTACCGTGAAAGATAGTTTTGTTAGTATCATGTTTACATTTTATTGTTATGCTGGGTTACGGCCTCCAGAGTTATTGTATAGAAGATGGGCAGCCATGTAAGCCAAACAAATGAACAAGCTGAACCTGTCACTGCACGTCACTATGTTTCACAGTTGAAATCAAAGCAATGTCTAATTCAGCTGTGAAATCTGACCAGATCTATCCAGCTCACACGAACTGGTAGGGCCAGCGATGGGAGGCTCCGCCCACCTGCCAGGATGTCATTACATCCCATTTTTGACCCTCTGCGCGTGCGCAGAAGAGGCTCACATTTCTGAACCGGTAGCAAAGGTAAGTGCATTTCACCATTGGTCTAATTCTTAGCTGTCCTGAAATTGGAATTTATTCAATATACTTCAAAGATTATAACGCTGTACTTTAAATGAGATAGCTAGAATAGCCATGAATGTCTCATGGCAGAGTTCTGCAACCATGAGCATTGAAGCCATTGAGCTAAGTAATAGCTGGAAAAAAAGAAACTTGGATGAAGTTGTATTCTAATTGACAACTAGAAAGTAATGTCCTGCTAAGTTATTCCTGGCAATTTTTTAATTCTTGGCTAATAATGTTTATAAAACACAGGATATTCTAATTAATGGGATTGCATGCAAATGAAATCTGTGCCTTCATTGCAATAATTCCACTTAGGGGACAATGACATCTTATGGTTCTGAACAGATTAATGTGCAAATTTATGGAGGAGCTAACTTATGAATAAATGACCTTCTAGACAAGTACATTAAATGTGGTAATATATTTAAAATTAATCTAAATATCCCAGAAAATCGCATTTTCAAGAAAAAAGCTAAGCTGGCACTTCATGCTGTTAAGTATTTAATGGAAATGTTTTGTGTGCTGATGCATAGTGTTTAGTTTGCCTTCCTGCAGCTAATATTGCCTGTACTGAAAGCTTCTTACTCCAAGAATATTTTTTTTGTGGTTAGGTCAGCAATATATGTAACGTGGAATAAACCTTTTAATTACAAATCCATCTTCACATATGCAGTGGAACCGGGGTGAAATGCTCCCCGTTCAGACCGGATTGCCCGATCTGGTAGCGATGGAGGCAGGTGGTTTGGAGAACCGGTAGCAAAAATCCCTGCCTCCCCCATTGCCCAGCTGAGCCGCGCAATCATCAGAGGCTTTTTTTTTTAGTTTTTAAAAGCATTTTTTCTACAACCTCTTCGACCGAAAAAATGCTTTTAAAAAGCCTCTGATGATCACCTGGCTCAGCTGGGATTGTCAAAGGCTTTTGCGGTTGTAGAAAAAATGCTTTTAAGAGCCTCTGATGATCCAAGCTGAGTTGCCTGCTCGGCAGAGGCTTTTTTTCTTTTAAATGCCTCTGATGATCCAAGCTGATTTGCCTGATCGGCAGAGGTTTTTTTTCTTTTAAATGCCTCTGACGATCCAAGCTGAATTGCCTGATCGACAGAGGCTTTTTTTCTTTTAAATGCCTCTGACGATCCAAGCTGAATTGCCTGATCGACAGAGGCTTTTAAAAGAAAAAAAGCTTCTGGTGATCAGGCAACTCAGCTGGGATCGTCAGAGCCTTTTGAAAGCATTTTTTTACAACCTCTTCGCCGAAGAGGTTGTAGAAAAAATGGTTTTAAAAGTTAAAAATATTGGCCACACCCACCCAGTCATGTTACACCCCCCCCACTAAGCCACACTCACAGAACCAGTAGTAACAAATTTTAGATTTCACCACTGAATGGTACCCAAAAGGATTGAATCTATTTGGAGGTTTCTGCCATCCCTTCTTTCTGCTTCCTACCATTTATATGGTATGATTAGTCTTATGAGACAAACCAGATCAGGAAACCAATTCTGTAGACTAGAATTAGACTTTATTGAGATAGGCTACTTGTGTTTTGTCTTCCCTCCCTCTTATAACCCATTGAATCAAGGAGAAACCAGTCTGAGCATTATCCTAACACTATGTCCTTTCCCTGGGACTCAGGAATGCTTCTGCCTTTGTTTTTAAAATGGCTGCTAAATATTCCCTTTAAGGCCCCCTCCATGTCTCTCTCTGTCAGTATGTATCGAGTTTCTGCCATGTCCTTGCTTGGCAAGGTCTATATGTATTCTCACTAGGTAGAATAAGCATGAAGAACATTAAAAGAAGTGATTGATAATATCATCATAGCAAATGTTGCCAAAAGATTTGTCCATATTGCTATCTTGTTGTATACTCAGTTTCTTTTTATTCTCCAAATTCTTGCCATCACATTTGTGGGGGAAAAAAAGAGGAATACCGTATTTTCCAGCGTATAAGACGACTGGGCGTATAAGACGACCCCCAACTTTTCCTGTTAAAATATAGGGTTTGGGCTATACTCGCCGTATAAGACTACCCCTCTTCCAATGCACACCAAATAAAAATTAAAAAAAACATCAACTGGCTCACCCACAATGTAAAAGCAGTTGTGCTAGACCCAAAATGGCCCCTGCAACAAGCAGGAACCTCACACAGCCACAAAAAGCCCCCAAAAAAACAACTTTCACACTTTACACACACACAACATAACACAACTGGCTCACCCACAATGTAAAAGCAGCTGTGCTAGACCCAAAATGGCCCCTGCAACAAGCAGGAACCTCACACAGTCACAAAAAGCCCAAAACCCAACTTTCACACTTTACACACACAAAATTCCACATATAGCTTTGTGAGATTTTGTGTGTTTGTGTAGTTAGAGTGAAACACTACAGGAACACACTAAATCTCAGAAAGCTGCACAAATATTATTTTATTTTATTTTTATTTTTATATGAAAGCTAAATTTAAAACTTCCTAAACTTTAAATGGCTACGTCTAAAAAAGAACAACTAAAAAATTAACTATTTTTTTTAAAGCTCCCAAAGGGGAAAAAAACTTACCCAATAGAACAGAGGTCTCCAACCTTGGCAACTTTAAGACTTGTAGACTTCAACTCCCAGAAATCCTCAGCCAGCTTTGCTTTGCTGGCTGAGGAATTCTGGGAGTTGAAGTCCACAACTCCCTGCCTGCTTGATTGCAGGCAGGGAGTTGCTTGCTGATGGAATGGATTCAGGCAAGCGAAGCAAGGCAAGCATTGTGACTAGCAGCTAAAGTAAGCAAGCTGGAGGGGGAAAACTTTTTTTCTTTTACATGGCTCTGGCGATCCCAGCTGAGTTGCCTGATTAGCAGGCAACTCAGCTGGGATCGTCAGAGCTTGGATCGCCAGAGCCATGTAAAAGAAAAAAAGTTTTTTCCTTTTAAATGGTTCTGGCGATCCTAACTGAGTTGCCTGATTAGCAGGCAACTCAGCTGGGATGATTAGAGCTTGGCTTGTCAGAACCTTTCGGGCTGGTCTGCCTGGTTACAGGAGAACGACACCCGGTGTATAAGATGACCCCCGACTTTTGAGAAGATTTTCATGTGTTAAAAAGCTGTTTTATATGCCGGAAAATACGGTACTTGTTTTTTTTAAAGCATCAAATTCTCGTCCATCTATATTGGTGAAATTCAATTGGTATATTGGAAGATCACATTGTGGTTGTTAAGAATGAGCATTCAGTTATAAAAATAAGTGGAGACAAGCCGAAATCCTGCATGTTTTGGGTGTTTGCTACTTTCAGAACCACTTTTTTTTGTAGGAAGAATAGTTACATGAACTGACATGGAGGGGATGCTATAGAAAGATCGGAAGCTGCTACTAAGAATGACCAGAAAATGCCATTCTTAGTAGCAGCTTCCTCACTATTATCATCTGAGATTATTCTGGATTTCACTTTCCTCCAATTTTTTACCCTTTAAAAAGTAATTGAAGACCTTTTTCTCTTCGACAGAGCTTTTGGAAAGTGTGTTTGGATTACAGCAAAGGGTTTTTTTAATAGATTTATTAAAAGATTTTAATACTTGGACATTATGGAAATTTTGTTGTAAACTGTCTAGAGTTAGCTGAATAAATAATATAAAAACAATCGCAAAGCAATAAAATAAATAAAACCGCATCATAATCTTAATTGATTGTGTAGGTCTTGTATGCACTAAGTATTAAAACTTTCCTGCCTGGCTAGATGGATCTCTCAGTTTCATTTTCTCTGACTCTAAGGTGTCTTTTTAAAGTTTTGGATTATTTCCATCCAATATACAATGAAATTTGCAAAATAAAGTGAATGGCATACTTAACATTCACTCTGCAAAGCCCATTGCCTCAGGGGCACAGAACCAACATTTAGGAGATATGGTCCATTTCATGAAGTTTCTTGCTGGCATCATAGGCTGCACTGTTTGGCAATTTAGAATCAAGGGTTCCACACATTCCAGACCATATGGTGCAAGTTAACTTCCAGGAGAAGCAGTGTTAAAAAAAAAAAAAAAAAAAAGTGCATTTTTGTTATCAGATCTTATGTGAGAGTTCACCCACATAAGTTGAAACTGAAGTGTATGTCTCATTACTGATTTCGTACATAACACTAAGCTGTAGCATACATTTGTATAATATGACTCAATATAATGAGTCAATCTCGACACTGTGACTTGGAAACCATATTTTACGATTTTCAATTACATGAGAATCAGCAAAAGACTCTTTTGCTTATTCTATGCATCAGGGTTAAAACTAAATATGCCTTTGTGTGATTTATGAAGGGAAACTATGATTCATCATGACAGCAATGCTAGCTCAGGCAAAATAAAATTTGCAAAATGGGAACTAGTCTAGGGAACATCACTATTTTATTACAAAAGACAGATGCACTATAATTGCTTATATTTTTTGCTCATTCTCATCTCATTTCAAAGGAAAAGTGCATTAAATGGAAGGCAAAATGAACACAAAAGCATTTACGTAGGATAAGGTGGTCAACTATGGCCCACAAGTAGAATGCAGCCCCTCAGCATCCCTAAATCTAAGGAGAAATTTCCTGATAGTTAGAACAATCAGTGCAACAACTTGCTTCCAGAAGTTGCAAATGCTCTAACACTGGAAGTTTTAAAGAAGAGATTAAGAAGAGATAAACATTTGTCTGAAATGCTATATGGTTTCCTGCCTAAGCAGAGGGTTGGACTAGAAGACCTCCAAGGTCCCTTCCAACTCTATTATTCTATTCTATTCTAAAATCACATGCAAAAGTTGGTGGAAAAATAAGTGAATATCTCCAGCTTCTTGCCTGCAAGACACCTTCCCCTCCAAACCAACCATTTTTAGATCTGATTTTATTTCATTTGTACAGGTTTATTCAGGGTTTCAAGAGTGGGAATAGCAGACTCTAAGAGACAAATTGTTCACATCTCCATCCTTAATGCACCAACTCAAACAGTCCAAGCTTGCCATGTTTACATCTGCTATACAGTAGCAGAGCTCTTTGCCTTTGCAGTGAGTTGTAAGTTGAAGGGGAAAGTTGTTAGCAATTAATTTATTAAGTCAGAGTAGGGAGCTTGTTAGTTTGCAGCTTGCACTAGGCAAGAAAGTGGCATGCCACTCTAGAGAGCAACTAGGAAGAACTAGCTTCTGTAAACATTCACTCTCCCTTTCTAAGTATAGAAAGGTAGGCAAATGTCCCTAGATAGATGGAACCTCAGCATAGTCTGAAAGTCCCTGGAGGCTACTGCACAACTGTGGTTCCAGAGGATCTGCAAGAAACTTGCAGCTACTGTATAGTTACTATACTTTCTGTCATCTTAAAAACAAAAGCATTTGATATAATAAAATATGGAAGGTTAAAGTGAATTTAGTAGGATTGTTATGCTAGGAAATTTGGCAATTAACAGACTGATTGCCCCCAGGTTTATTTTATGGATTGAGTCCGTGGTGGTGCAGTGGTTAGAATGCAGTATTGCAGGTTAATTCTGCCCACCCCCAGCAGTTCGATTCTCACCCACTCAAGGTTGACTCAGCCTTCCGTCCTTCTGAGGTCAGTAAAATGAGGACCCAGATTGTTGGAGGCAATATGCTAACTCTGTAAACCACTTAGAGAGGGCTGTAAAACCCTCTGAAGCGGTATATAAGTCTAAGTGCTATTGCTATTGTAATATTGAACCAGCTGCCAATAAAATCAACAGCAAAAGTCTAGAATTTTCCTCAGTGGGGCAGTGATAATTCCTAATTGGGAGAAAATAAGTCAGTTGAATACACAATGGAGTTCTTAAATGATGGTCATTACCAAACAGAACTGTGAATAGTTATGGTTTAAAGCACAGAAACTATCCAATTTGATTATCTTCTTCTTTTTTTTTTCAATAAAGACAAAGAGATCTTTGTACTAACTTTGAATTTGCATAAACCATTTGTTTTAATGTTTTAGAATCAGGCCGCATCATTTGATTGCTTAGCGTCTAATTGCATTTAATTCCAGATGTTTAGCTGTATAGTCTCTGACCTTCTAGGCACTTCCTCCTTAAAATTGGTAATAGTTTGCTGACAAAGGCAGATGTACAAACAATTGTTTCAAATATCACATTACCACTATTAGATAAAAGGGAGCTTTTTACACTATGTACACAGTTATGTATTGCAAGGTCCGAATAAAAATATGTATATTCATTTATGTAAATACTTCATAATACAGGCAGCATATGGCAATAATTTTCTAATCTAGAATATCATTCTGTAGGATTTTAAGTTACTAGTAAGAATAAAAATATTTACAGAAATTTTATTCTTAGCCCAGTTTGACAGTGAAATGTAAGCCCTAAGAGCAAACATCCTCTATATTTCTCGCACACAAATTCTGTAAAAAAAAAAAGAACAAAAAAACACCTGTTCTAAAAATTAGATTTTGTAAGAAGGAATGCTTTCTTACAAAGATGTGATGCGTCTTAAATTACTTTTGAAAGATGATAGTTAATTAGATTAAGTGAAACTGTCCAAGCTCAACTTGTAAATGAATTTTAAGGATTTATAAAGCCTGCCTCATAAGACAAGTGAACATTACAAGATTCAAAACATTATTTAGCTGCAGAATTAATTTGAACTTCTTTCCTGTCTATCAATCATTATGTGTTGCCCTATAAAAAAGGAGTGAGATTCTCCTCACTCATTCAATAAAACTTTGAAACATATAAAATTATTTCATGGAAGAAAAATAATATGAGTAATAATCTTTAGAACCTTACAAGAATCTCCTCTTTTTTAAAAAACAAAGATAGACAAAACTTTTGTAATCTCTTATGCCCCTCTGGCCGTTACTGCTGAAAATTGATGGCATAGCTTTCAGAGATATCGAGCCAGGAAACATAAAAGCTGCAGCAGAAGTCGAAACACTGATATACTATTACTTTAAAAAGCAAAGAAAAGATTCAAAGGATCTTCCCCAAGACAAGATTTTTGTTTCCAAAAAATCTTGACATCACTCATTTAGAATTTAAAAAGTATTTTAACTGAGGAGTTTCCCCAAGATGGTGACCTGATTCAGGTTTTTTTCCTCTGGTGACAGATAGCTGCTTCTTTGGCAACATGCTTCCTGGATTTGAATGGGGCTACTAGGAATGATTCAAGATGACTCTTGGATGATCTTGGACCTACCTGAGAAGAGGACCTAGAACAGTGATGGCTAACCTTTTTGCCATCGCGTGCCAAAAGCGGGGGGAACGCGGGTGGGTCACTCACACAGGTGCCCACACCCATTCTATATGCCCCGCCCCCACGCATGTGCACACGACCCTCCTATGCTCCCCCCGCTTTTGACATGTGATGGCATGGTGGGCCTGGTAGGTCTGTTTTTTGCTCTCCCCAGGCTCCATAGCCTTTCTAGGAGCCTGGGAGGGCAAAAACGGCCACCCCTTGGTGGCCCTCTGGAGGCCGGAAATGGCCCATTTGCCGACTTCCAGTCCCCTCCGGAGGCAGGAAACAACCTGTTTCCCTACTTCCAGGTTGCCCAGAAGGCCCGAATATCAGCTGGCCAGCACGCATGTGTGCAGCAGCTGAGCTCACATGCCCACTGATATGGCTCCAGGTGCCACCTGTGGCACACGTGCCATAGGTTCACCATCACAGACCTAGAAGGTAGTAATTCCAAGCGTTAGCGGTCAGAGGGTTGAGTTGCCATCTTTTCCTTTCCAGCTGCCTGCTGTTTTAAGAACGCCTGGGATTTAACAGCACATTTTGATATTTTTTTCCTTTGGATTTTTACTTTCAAATGTTAAACTGATTAAATGCTGATCTAATGTTGCTTGATCTTAAAGTAGTTCCTTTTGAATGTTCTTTTTATTGTTTTGTTAGGTATTGTAAATCATTTCTGCCTCTTTTGCAACTTTGGGTAGTGAAAGAGATCTGATTTGATTTACATTAGTATCAAAAACATTTATCGAATTTTATATATCTATAATTTATATTTTGCTGATAAAGAAATATTTCTTTATCAGCATAATATAAATTTGGTATAAAATGGTTTGTCATGAATGCAACTGCTTGAGGGCTCCTGGATTGGAGCTGAAAGGCGAAAGGGAAGCAGTATGCTCCCTCCCATATTGGAGTAGACCAGGTGCTTCCACAGAAAAACACTTTACACACACACACACACACACACACACACACACAGAGCTTCCAATCTTCTTTACAGTATCTATGGATATTCTCAGTCATCTAGGTCATGGTTGTCCCACAGGTGCTTTTTCAAAAGGCAACTGGATTTTCTTTGTTTTTCCTTGAAGATGGTTCACTTCTCATCCAAGATGTTTCCTCAGTTCTGCCTGAATTGTGCAGAATGGAGGGATCCTTCTATTCTCCATCATTCAGTCAGAACTGAAGAAGCTTCTTGGATGAGAAGTGAAATGTCCTCAAGGAAAACAAAGAAAATCCAGTTGCCTTTTGAAAAAGCACCTTTATAGTAGTTACAAGCACAATTATAAATTGTCCTCTTTTTATAAAGTTACATTTGTCTCTTCATTCTATAATCTCTCCTGTCATTATCATCTCTCCTTACCATAAAAACCATAAATCATAATTTTATTTATTTTTTATTGTTGTCCATAAAAAGTCCATAAGGAGTTCCCATTTCCTGAAACCAGGGTAGTTTCATACCCTAGTTCATATTATTTCTCAGTATTTGCTTGAAAATGGAATTCAGAACCACAGGAGTTAACACATAATTGTTTTTCCTTCCCCAAGATGGCAGAAAGAATCCTCTTTTCTCTCTTTTCCAGTTTCCATTCCTGTCTGTTTTTGGAACCAAAATTCTTAAAGGCTCTTTTCATGGTTGAGGTGAGCAATGGTTGAGGTGGAAGAATGTTCAACTCCTAAAGATTCCAAACCCTTTCACTTCCTGCCACACTGCTGACACAGAGGAAATTTAGATCAGGCCTTTTCACTGGTCTAAATAAATGCTTTCCATTGTGTAAAGTGGGAGAAAAACTGAAAAGCATTGGAAGAAGGCAGAAGGATGCCAAGAGGTCTGTTTTATAATACTTCCCTCTTGCCCGATGCTATGTTCTCTCCTTTTCAGTATTGAATGGTAAATATAAATACAAGTAGCATTGACTGAAACTCTTTGCCCCTGTGATTCTGCAGAGGTAGAAACCACAGAACATGTTCTTCTTCGTTGCTCATTTTACATAGATACTTCATCCAGGTTTATTCTTTCTCTGATTGCACAGATGCACAGACACAACCTATGCCCAGATGCTCCTTGGCAGCATGTAGCTAAGTTTTGTGCAGCAGAATTGAAGAACAATTGAAACCTTGAGCCAATCTCCCACCATGACAGCCGTGGCCAGGGGGGCTTTTTATCAGGTTCACCTGATACGCCACTTGCTCCCCTTTCTGGATCAGGACTCCTCATGCACGGTCACTCATGCCCTCGTCACTGTTGTGGCCCCGCCCTCTGAGCCTATCCCATCGGAGGAAGAAAGCTCCGAGCATGAGGAAGAGGAATCAGCCAGGCCTCCCTCTCCAGGCCCCTCCCTTCTGGCACTGTCTCAGGTGCCGGCCGAGGGAGAGGAGATTAGCAGGGAGACAGGTGTCTCGGATGAGAGTGAAGGAGAGACATCATTCCTGGACGCATGCCTCCGAAGGTGTGATAAACGATTGCAGCAGCTCAGGAGGCGTGCTAGGGATTAGAACTGAGTCACTGGACCACACTCCAGAGACTATATAATAGAGGGTGGTGGCCAGTGATCCCTGTGACGAACAAAAATAAACCTTGGATAGTCACTAAAGCCTTGTCCGAAACTGCTGAGAGGAATATTTATTTCTGTTGGACTTTTGTACGCTGAGTATATTATCTTTCTGTTTCTGTGAAAATAAAGCACTTGGCAGACGGTGTGTATATCGCTGCCAAGTTGGAGATAAAGACCTGGGTGCGTGCCAAGTGCTTCCTTAACCCTCGGCTGGCTGTGTTTGTGTGTGTGTGTGGACGGGGACAGATCAGTCACTTCCTGCCTGGACTACTGTAAGGCTCTCTACATGGGGCTCCCCTTGAGGAGCACCCGGAGGCTCCAACTGGTCCAGAATGCGGCTGTGCAGGTGATTGTGGGGGCGACATGGCGCTCCCATGTAACACCTCTCCTGCGTGAGCTGCACTGGCTTCCGGTGGTCTTCCAGGTGTGCTTCAAGGTATTGGTTCTCATCTTTAAATCGCTCCATGGCTTAGGGCCTGGGTAGCTACAAGACCACCTTCTGCCACCGATAACCTTCCACCGGCCAATACGCTCCCACAGAGAGGGTCTCCTCAGGGTGCTGTCGGTCAAACAATGTCGACTGGCGGCCCCCAGGGGGACAGCCTTCTCTGTGGGGGCACTCGCTCTCTGGAACAGTTACGCCCAGGGATACAACTGATTCCGGACCTCTGTACTTTCCGCCAGGCCCTGAAGACTTTTTTATTTCAGCAAGCCGGGCTGGCTTAAAATTTTTAACTGGTTAATTTTATGGGTAAGGAGTTTTAAATTTAAAAGAAGAAGCTTTAATGAGTCAAAAAGAAAATGGTCAGAACTGTGTTATAAAAATAATTAAAACTGAAAATGAATTCAGTACCTACATGTTTGGCAATTATAAGATATAGTGGTCACAATAATACATTTAAATGAAGTGCTGTTTTAATAGCTTAAAATAGACATTTTAAAATTTTGAATTGTCATCTTCTGTAGTGATCACTTCCCAGCTATTTAAGCTTAACAGAAAAAAAGTACTAACAACATGAGAGTAATTTCCTAGTGTTAATGCTGCTTTCAGGTGATTAATTAATAGTGACAGCAATGCTGAACAATTTTTAAAATGAAATTCTGTTTATTTTTGTTCAGTAGAGCATATTTGTTATATGTGTATCCTGTAACACAGATTACTTTTTTAAAAAAAACCTCCAAAGTAGGAGTTTTTATCTTCTTTTGGTTGATAATTTTTGAAGATTACATTCAAACAATTATGTGGGATTTAATCTTTTCTTGCCAGATTTATCAGCTTCCTGTTTTATGTTGCTGCTCTTCACCCCCTTTTCTAGACTTCTGCAGATTCACAAGAGGACACTTTATTTCATCCAAGATTTGTGCCAAATATCCCTTTAAAGTACTATTTGTTAGAACAAAACAGCTGCGTTGTTTCTTCAGGTAGCAGGAGTACCTTGTTGCTATGCCTCAATAGTACATGCAGGTGGAATGACTCAAGCTACTTTACCACATCTTGGCAGAAGATCACCCCCATCCCTGTGGGGAAAAGCATTTTATCAAAATGGATCCTTCAGGATCCACTCAGGCCTACCATTTATCCTCATCAAATATACACAGTCGTCTCATTTCCTTTAGTGATTCATTTTGCAGGTTTTATTTTTCTCCTTTGGAACTTCTTGATTCATTCCAATTGTTCCTGATGAAAGGACTGTCAAATTTTCCATTGTCTTTTATGTAAAATTATTGCCACAAAATAGCTGCTTCTTTCTTTGTGTTTAACAGTCTCTTGCTTCTCTCCCCCCCTCCACTTTCCAAATAAGGAAAAGTTAACTAAAATGCTTCTGTTAAGTCACATGTTTTCTTCTAATAATGTATCATAGCTTTCCATGGAAAGTTCCACAATGTTGTACCGGTAGCAGTTTGGCCATGTGGTTTTAAGAGAGTTTGGTAGGGCATTGCTACTTCTTACTTTGCTTATTTACACATCCTTTAAAAAAAGTAAAGTTTCTTTCAAGTTGTGTTTAATTCCTGCTGATTTCATGCAGATGTTCAGGGTTTTTGTTGTTGTTGTTTTTTTTGCAGAAATAAAAAGTAATTTCTATTATCTTTTTATGGATTCTTAATATTTCCCAGTCTAGTCTTTAGCTGGAGCACTCCACTTAAATGTGTCCTATTGTGGGAAGCCCCTTCTCCCAGAAGAATGATTTTTTGGGGGGAAATATTAAAAAGGCAGAATATTATATTCCCCCAAAGGGAGAAATGGAGAAACATGCTCTTAAAGATAGAAAGTAGATTCAGTCTTTCTTAATACCCCACCCCAAGCAGATAGTTTGTGCCCATTAAGAAAGACTGGGCCATCCTATCTACAAAACAAAAGACTTTCAGCTACAGGGTGATGGGATTAAGAACAGGACATGATCCTTCAACATAATAGGACAGGGGTGTCAAACTCATGGGCCGGATGTGTCATGTGCTGGCCCCAACCCCACCCAGTTTAGCGAAGGGGGAAAAAAGTCCTGACACATCACATGATGCCGCCGTGACAACGCAAGTTTGAATCTCCTGTAATAGGATTAACCCACTACCATTTACTAGAAGACACAGAGCTCACTACATTGCTCAATCTCCTAAGGGCATTTCAAACGTTGTAAACTCCCCTAGCAGCATCTCTGAAACTTAAAAAAAATCCATGTACTCATCAAATCAATTGTTCAGCTGACCCAGAACCACAAACCTGGTGGTTCTGTTCATCAATAAACTTTCTTTCCAATCAGCCTCCATTTTGTTTCCAGCGTCTCTCTCCAAGCTTGGAACTGAACCAGGTGAATTTTCTTCCAACACTATCTTAATACTAATATAGTAGTGGCCAAAACTGTGGAAACCTTTTGGGTATTTTCTAAAACTAGCTAATAACACCACTTTATTTTGGAGTAGTACCATAAAATTATATATCAATGAAAAGATATTTTAATCAAGAATCAAGAATGTAATGCAATAACTTTGATGAAGGATTTGCTATTAGAATAGAGTTACAGTATGAAGAAGAAAAGTGAAACACGTAGAAAAAATGAGGAATACAAAAATTATCACCATAAAAAAATGAGATATACAAAAATTATCATGTCAGTTAATACTTAGTTGGGTAACCTTTAGCATGAATTACAGCCTTACAACATCTCCCCATGGAGTGAATCAAGTCTTTTAGTTCTGCAGCTGTTATAATGTGAAACCAAGATTGAATGATTGCTTCTATTAACTGGGTTTTATTGCTGGGTTGCTTCTGACTAACAAGTTTATTTTGTCAGCTCCATAGATTTTCAGTTGGGTTAAGGTCTGGGCTATTCCCAGGCCATTCCAGCAGTGGAATATGATTATCTTGAAACTCAAAAAAAAAAAAAAAAAAAAAAAAAAAGACGGTGTTACTAGCCATCAAACCTCAAAAATACACTTTTCCCAAAAGATTTCCACAATTTTGGCCACTACTGTATATCCAAACAAGGAAGCTAACTAGCTAGCAGCTGTCATCTAATAAGGGGCAGATTATCCTCTTCTCAAAATCAAATTAATTTTTCATACATTTAAAAACAACCCTACCGATAATTTGTCATGTCTTCATTAGGCATATTGTCTACAATATTCTTCTGTTGCTTCTCAGGATGGACACTTTGACCTATAATTCAGTTTTGCTTCATAAATGATGGAAGAAGTCACTAAATGACACTAAAAGACCTGTAAAGCTGGATAGGCAGGGCCAAAAAACAACAATCCATATTTTGCCTTGCCATTTACATATGCATACAACAATCCCGAAACACTGTCTGACTGAATAAAACACATGCAAAACTAAGAAGAACTCGGAGCTATTTTTCTAGCCCAATTATGGATTTCAAAGCCTCAGAAAATGGAAACATCTGCTGGAGCCACAAATAGCTACTTGCTGGCTGAGAACAGCAGGAGCACTCACGGTTAATCATCTGTGCTGCTAGCAGGAATCACTTTAGCCAACATGAATGAGTAAAGAGCTTTTCGGGAGCTGGACTTATAATGGAGTATTTCCTTATCCATAAAGCAGGTGGGCTCGGGTGAATAATGTTGCAGTGGCAAAGAAGGCAATTCCCTTTACTGGGAGTTAAGAGAGCTGTTCTTGCTACGCAAAAGGGGCCCCCTTAAAATAGGCTCTTCAGGTTTTTTTTAAATCAAATATTGGATGTTTGATATCTATTGTGCACACAGGTGTCAGAGTGATGGAAAGCTTATAGCTAAGATGCAAAAAAAAAGAAGAAGAAGAAAAGAAAAGAAAGAAAGAAAGGAAAAAAACACCAGCTGAGGCAAACTTGTTTGCCATTTAAAAAAAAAAAAAAAATACCTAGCAAGATTTATTCTAACTTTAACACAGTTCATTGCAATAAATAATTTCCACTTATATTGGCAGAAGATTATCATATTCAGAAAGGTAGAAAGCTCCAGAAGGGAGCTTAGTGAATTACAGCAAGAGAATTGGCTTCCCTTCCCAGATGTTCTCTTTTTCCCTTTCATTGGACTGTTTCTGCATTATAGTTAATCCTGTAGGGATTACTATATAGATGTTCTTTTAAATGAACCATATTATTTCCTTGCTTCCAAAGCTAATTACCAGCAAATCTCTGACAAAAACATATTTTCCTATATTTATCAACAGGATATTTATTTAACAATGACATTTTACTATTGCAAAAACACCAAGTACACAGCAACAAGTTCATTCTGATGTACATAATGTTGCTCAGCAAACCAAAGTTGCTCTGATATTGTAGACCCCCACTCAGTAGGGCCACGGACTATTTGGAACTGGGCCAATGTACAACAGTGTGCAAAATTCCATTTGCGCGAGCAATGGGTGCTCGTGTTATTTGCGAAGCTCCATTTGTGTGATTGATAGGCATGCCCACTTGCATCTGCCACTCACACAGAACCATTCTGTCTCCCCCCCTCCTGATTGCCGCCAAGCTGGAAAGGTTGGGGACTGCTTCTGCAGGCAATGGGTAACCTAGCCCCCACTCCATATTTAGAAACAGCTGACCATATCATGTTTTCAATCTACATTAAGATGGTTTGGGATCAAATAGACAAGGGTATTAAGCAAAGAATGAAAACAACCCTGCACTAAGTTAAGCAACAATCAGAGGGCAATTACCACATTTCCAATAAATTTATCATCTGTGTTAAGATATAGTAGAGCTGTGGTCTGTAAATTAGGCAAAGAAAGATCTGCAGAGAAAGTATTTCTCTTTTGTAACTTGCAACCCTCGCTTAAAATAATCAAAAAAAGCAATAGTGAAAGGGTCAAAGATACCTAAAATATCCAATCTAGTGGTCATATACCAAAATCGATTTGTAAGACAAGGAATTGGGAGAAAACAAAAAATGGAAGGCTAAAGGGAGGAGTACACTTATTTACATCAAAGGAGGAATCTTTGGGGGGGGGTGGCCTCTCTGAAACAACAGATAAAATATTTTGCTAAAAATGTTGCATATGATTAAATTGTATTTTGATTGTGTGTGTAAATTCAATCTTTTGTCCCTGGAATTTATTTTCTCTATCCAAGTTGAATAACAGTATACTTTATGCAGCTTAAGTCTCTTTGCACTTCACCTCTAAATTAGGAGATCACCAAAATTATCTTGTGGTTTGTCCTGAATCTTACCCTTTGCAATAGGAATATTTGGAAAATATTCCTTGTTTACAAGAACTTCTAGTACTAGAAGATAAAGTTAATCAACACCTGGTCATTTAGAACTGAATATCTACTGAAGTATGGCAAGTGACAAAAGAAAGTTCTATCCAAATTATACCAGTAAACTTGGAGAACAATGCAGTGTCTAATATATTGGAAAAGGGAGTACAACACCGAGATTGCAGATTGTCTGTAATTTCAAAATTTCAAAATTAGGTTTAGCATTATCCATTCCAAATTAGAGTCCTTACATGGAAAGTGTGATGTCAGATGTTCAGGCTAGTTTTAGAAAAAGCCAAGGAACAAGCAACATTATTACTGATATATACTCAATAAATATTAATATGTGCTACACTGACTAAGAAAGTTCTTCAGTTGTGTTGAAGAGGATGACCAGAAAAAGGTGAATAGACTCAACTAGAGAAGTGACGGGTACATCATTGGGATAGGGACAGAGCATCTGGGAGAAATTCTATTGACTTGATAGCACATAATTTATCATCAGTGAATCTTAAAGTACATAAGTGAATCCTGAAGTTTAGAAGCAGAACCTTAAATGGTCATTTAGGAAGATTTTTTGATTCCAGGTTTCCATCCTCTGGAGCAGCTTAGTTCTGAAGTAAGAATTGCCCCCACAAGATTATGATCATCCTCTGTTCTATCTACTTGTTCTGAAGACAAAACAAAATCAACAAGAACCTGAAAACCTGAAACATTTACACTCCTGCTATAGGTTTTCCTCTTTTTTTCTTTGTTGATACAATATAATTATGCTTGACTTAGTTTAAATTGTGCTAAGCATGTAAGCATGCTCTCTTGGAGCATCCATTGTCCAGTTAAAGACTATTCACAATGTTTCATTGTCTAGTTTGTCTAGAATCATAATCATAACATTTTGCCACAAAATTCTATGGATCCAACTGACCTGTAATTGCATTTCCTTGAAATAATTTTTTAAAAATACCCCAGTGAGTATCTTAAAGTTGCTGACTTTGAAAAACACTGATTTATGAAGGAAGTGGGTGGGACACAATCTGAAAAGAAAATTTTATGTCTGATAAAACTGATGGGGGAAAAAAAGACATTTTGCTTTGACATGGTAAGGAATTAGATGGGTAGTTCATATAATATAGGATCTAGAGAATTGAAGTGCAGAATTTGGAACATACAATAATATTTGAAAGATAAAGCATATTTGCTAAATGGAACAATGTCTAGAGTAGCACTGAGCATTAAAGTAGATCATCAACTATATACTCCAAATTCTTTTTTCTGTGAAACTAGAAACTTCATGAAAAACACCAGGAAAAAATGGATAAGTTTTAATATCTAAATCTGCAAGAAAGTAAATGCTGTTCATCACAATAGGTCCTTACTACTGATTCAGAGGTAACTTCTGACTAAGTTCATACTTCCCAATTTCATTTTTCCTCAGGAGTGGCAGGATCACAGAGTACTAGTGTTTTATCCCACCATAATACTTTCACTATGTTAAAATTGTTTTTCTAGGATGTTATATCTTCTTTTAACATTTTTTTTTCTTTTTCCTTCTATTTTTAACCTTCCATTCGACGGGTAAGACTTTATTGATTTTTGCTTGACAAAAGATTGTTGTTTAGCTCTTTAGAATTGAAAGATTATTTCTAGTACTTCTGGTATATATCTGTTTTGTTGTTTGCCTGTTCTGCAGTCTTCCTGTTACTAACTGATTTATTGATGTTTTTGTTGAGCCAGTTGTAAGTTCTTCTGCTTTGTTCCCCAATGATCAAGTTAAATGAAAATAGCCAAGGTTTCTCAAGTAGAGATTTGCGGTCTGATCCATGAGGATCACAATGGCTATGAGAAGACTGTATAATATCAGCACATAAAAGTTCCAGCCATGTTACCATGACAATGTGTGTTGGTTAGGAATCCAGAGTGTTTCTGGTGTGTTACTGACACAGTCATAAACCTCAAATTAATGTTACAACCTCAGATAACTCCTAAGTTTGTACATTTTACAGTGCAATCTTATACGTTACCTCAAAATGGAATAAACAGTGAGTTCTTCAGACATAGATTTGTGTAAAATTGGGAATAAAGTCACAGGATAGCAAATGTAAAAATCACACTCTCTATTCTCCCCATTCCCTTCCATTTGGTGTAGAGATGCATGAATCTATGAGTATCATTTCTCCACTTTTGTATCTTTTCCATTTTGTCCAATTTTGATAAAAATACCTAAATTATATTAATTTCTGGTTGATGAGCTAAAGTTATCTTCAGATAGCCTTGGTCATACTGAAGAGATATACCTATTCTCTCTCTCTCTCTCATCTATCTATCTATCTATCTATCTATCTATCTCTGTGTCTCTATAAAAGAACAGGAGTTTAGTATTTTTAATAGCAAAACCTATTGAGGGCTAGTAACCCCATCAAAAATGGTGGGTAGGGGAGAGGGGTTGGAGGGAAGGGAAGGGAGGATGGATGGGAAAAATTGCTGTAATACTTGTTAAAACTTTTTAATAAAAAAAATCATGATAAATAAAGAAAGAGGCAATATTGGATTTAATAAGTGACTACAGATGTATCACACAGGTGTGCTTGAACGTGTCAATATAGTAGTAGGCATGATTAGAAATGTGCTTTGATTTCTATCCATTCCACTCAAATTTCTTCAATTTTAAAAAAATGTTGATTGTGTGAATATGCACGCAGCAGTCCTGGCTGAGAATCTGAACGATTTGCAGCAAATATTAGATAGCTTGCATGGTCCTACAACAACAAGCACACAAAGATAGTTGTGTTTGGTAATGAAAATGTAGAGAATGAATGAAAATTACATGTGAAGTATAAAAAAAAGATTGACAAGTAGATGAATTTGTATATGTTGCTAGAATAATTATTGAAGCTGAGAGACTGGACAAAAAAATTGTAAAGTATGAAAAAAATATGCTGCTAGAAAGGGAGTGACAAGGAATGAATGTTTATCAAAATAATTTAAAATGGAAGTGTATTAAAGCAATTTGGACCAGTTTATTAAATGGAAATGGAAGCTGAGTATGCCAGGAAAAGCATAACAATAAGCGCTATGAAATAAAAATGGGGAATAGAATCAAGAAATAATGGCTGATGAATGAAAGTTGTAGCTGGATAGAATTTGATGAGTTTCTCCAAAAGAGAGATAGGAAATTTAAAAGAGGACAAGACACTATATGAAGGTATAAAGATGTGGATGAATGCAAGCATGGCTTGCAAAGGAGATTGGGGAGGTGTGATGAATACTGTGTAATTTAAAGTCAGCTATATTCCCTTTACCTCATGCTTTTAATTTCTTTTGCTTACTGCTTTTAATTTATTTTCTATTCTTTGTACAATAGGGATGACCTTGAAAGGCTATGGAACAAAGTATGTTATGTATTTTTATTTCAGTTGCAAGTACCTTTTGTGCTTATGTAAGCAGAAAGACAGGGTATAAATTGAATAATCAGTACATGAATCTGCCTTTAATGTTTGATCGGTTTTAATAGACTTGAATGAATTGATGTAATTTCTTAATAGAACTAACAGTTGACCATGTTGTTTACATTACAAAGAATGTGCCACTGTAATAACATTGCCAAAAAGGCATTAAGAGTTGTTAATCTAATCTTGCGTAGCTTATTCTCTGGTAAGGTTGTACTACTAACTAAAGCATACAAAACATTTGCTAGACCAATTCTTGAATACAGCTAATCTGTCTGGATCACGAACTGCATATCGGACATAAATACAATCAAGAGAATCCAGAGATATTTTACGAGAAGAGTCCTCCATTCCTCTAACTGAAATAAAATACCTTATGACACCAGACTCCATATTTTGGGCTTAGACAACTTAGAACTACGCCAACTTCAATCTGACCTAAGCATAGTACATAAAATTATCTGCCACAATGTCCTTCCTGTCAATGACTACTTCAGCTTCAGCTTCAACCACAACAATACACGAGCAAATAATAGTTAAAAACTCAAGGTAAACCATTCCAAACTCAATTGCAGAAAATATGACTTCAGTAAAAGATGGTCAATGCCTGGAATGCACTACCTGACTCTGTAGTTTCTTCCCCAAACCCCCAAAACTTTAACCTTAAACTATCTACTGTTGACCTCACCCCATTCCTAAGAGGTCTGTAAGGGGCATGCTTAAGTGCACCAGCGTGCCTACCATCCCTGTCCTAATATTCCTTTTTACTTACTCTTTTCATGTATTCAAATTATGTTTACACTTTTACCTGTTATCTTATATATGCTTGACAAATAAACTTATGATTATGATTATGAATCTTCTCTATTGCAAGGGCTTCCAAGTCCTTGTTTTAAGATTAAAAAAATATGATAATAAAAAGGGAGATGAGGGAAGTTGTTTATTAAGAATGGTCACCTAGACAGCAAGTAGAGAAGATACATACATCATCTTATTTTATCAAAATCTTTTATGCCTACTTCAATGACAATAATTATTCACAAAGTTTGCATCTATCCCTGTAGATTAAAATACAAAACTTAAAAAAATATTGCTTCCTTCTATTTTCTTTTTTGGTGTGTGCAGTGGATTTTGTGTTTTGACATTCCAATTTAAGGGGATCCTGGGGAAGACAAAACTAAATACTAGAAAGCTGGGTCAAACAATATATGAATTTGAGTGGCCATTTCTACTCTATTTCTCTGTCATTTTCATTGTTCCCTTTATAATTGCTAGGTCTGCACTAGCAGGTTTTTGTTTTTTACAGGTAGTCCTCAACTTACAACAGTTCGTTTAGTGACTGTCCAAAGTTACAACGGCACTGGATAAAGTGACCTATGTGACCATTTGTCACTATTACAAGCTTTGTAACATCCCTGTGATCATGTGATAAAAATTCAGATGCTTGGCAACTGGTTCATACTTACGACCGTTGCAGTGTCCCAGGGTCATGTGATTTTCTTTTGCAATCTTCTGACAAGCAAAATGAATGGGGAAGCAAGATTCACTTTACAATCAGGTTACTCACTTGTCAGCGACAGTGATTCACTTAACAACTTTGGCAAGAAAGGTCGTAATGTGGGGCAAAACTTACTTAACAAATGTCTCACTTCACAGTATAAATTCTGGGCTCAATTGTGATCGTAAGTCAAAAACTATCTATATACATGTCTTAGAGGTAAAATTCAGGTTTGAAGGTGTTGGTGATATTTTAAATTTATTTGACTTTATCAGCCAGCCAATTCTAATAGACATGATGATGATGATGATGATGACGATGATGGTAATTAGTGTTTTAATGATAAATATCATGGATGTTTGGTCATACTGTTGCTTTGTATACCAACAAGAGTCTTTAATTTATGGCAGGATAGGCATTTAATAAATACAATAATTTACTTGTAGCCCAGATTTCCTTTTCTTTCCTTTTCAGTTCTAGGAAAGATAATTTCCTCCTAGTGGTAGTAATCTTAACAATAGAAGTAAAAAAAGATAAATTGCCCAATTCTGTTTCTCTAAAGAAGAATAGGAAGAAATGCTGCTAATTCTTGAGGCAATAAAGACAGTCCTTATGATGCTATGGACTACAAGTGTCCTCTTCTAATGATATTAAATTTTTATGATGGATTCTCATGCCACATATATTGTTGGGAAATAATGCAGCTGCTTCTATTTTGCTCTACAGAAATGAAGGAGTGCTATCTGCCTGGTAGTTAATCGGCTAATTAAATGCATGCAAGGCCTTTCCCCTCAAGTTCTTTTCATATAAATTAAAGAATCTCCCACAAACACACAGCGTTAGATCCATCAATTCATTCCATGTGTCACTCTGACATGCATGCAACATATACACATTGTGTTTGTACTGCAAAGTCTGGTACAATGTGTAGTTTCAATCCTTGTACCTAGGATTTCACTGTGCGTCGAGTACTATCTGTCATATCAAAAAGGAATTTTGGAACAAAGCATGGGGCTTCCAACTGTCATACATAAAAGCTCAACTTTTGCTTTTCCTCTTTTAAATTCCAGCTCTGTCTCAGGATCATACTTCATTTATATCTCATTTTTCTACAACAAAGAGGTAGTGAGTGCTACATAAAAGAGTGATGCGGAAGCCAAAGTAATAATACCAGTAGCTGATTGAGGATGACAGCTCTTTCTAAAATTTATAGAGGTGATATGAAGTGGAGTTGGTCTTTGTTTAAAGATTTACAGGCAATTTTTTAAAAAACCATAAACTTGGGAAATCTCTACTTAAGTGCATACATTCATTCAAAAAGGATTTCAGATATAATATGGTATGTTCACATGTTGTTACTATTTGTGCTTATAAAATCTGCAAAAATATTTGGTATTTGATCATACTGTGTGTGTGTATATATATATATGTGTATGTATGTGTATGTATGCATACATACATACATACATATGTAAAGGTAAAGGTTTGATGGACAAGCTCAGCGTCTTAGCCACTGAGCCACCGCATCCCCCCATACACACACACATACCTAAATGTCCAAACCGGTTAGCCTATTGATAGTGAAGGAGAGCCCCCTCAACCAAATGGTATATAACCTCATTTATACTGTACAATGCACTCTTATATAAAAGATATAATCATAAGGCCCTTTCTCCTACATCTGTACGTCTAAAAGGGAACTTGGCATTTGTAATCTTCTGCTGTAACCGTTGTAACCACAAAATGTACCAAGTTGTATGCCCTATGTATCACAAAACTATGAACTTCTGCTTTTGTACTTTTCCAGTGAATCTCCCTTAGAATTACCTATCTGTATGCACAATGTATTATCCATAAGCGGAACTGAATATGCTATGTCACTGTCAAATCTCAAGAACCTATAAAAGTCTGCCTTAGGGCGTGGTTCGGGGCTCAGTCTTCGGCAGGTGACTGCACTGAGCCTATTGCTAGCAATACTCAATAAACCTGTTTTCTCTGGATCTCCGTGGTCTTGTCTCCTGACTTATTTACAGGTACTGATTGGGATTAGTAAATCCCGCTTCATTTCTGGCGGGCCAGCCAGGAGGCAACGGAATTTTTAAAATTCCTCTGGACCGTCACCACGCTGTGGGAGGGTCTCGGAGGCTCGGGGAACCATCCCAGGCGCCATCGGACATCTTTTAGTCTGAGGGACTTCCCTGTGGAGCCGGCCCCTTCGCAGCCTCGGTTGACGCCTCCAAGAACCACTTGAGGGAGACCAAGAGACCAGGAACACTTCAATCCAGCTGGAAGAAAAAGAAAAGAAGCCTGCAGGCAAGTATCTGGGTCCCTGGGAAGAGGTAATAACTATTAGCCTGTAGATAGGGGAAGGCCTGATCACCCTCCCCTAAAGGTTAAAGGTGGGGTCAGGGGGACCCCTGAGGGAAGTTTGTCTTGTATGACAGGTGCAGGGGGCACCCTTCCCTAAAGGTTAAAGGTGGGAGGTTTGTCTTGTGTGACTGGTGTGAGTGTTCCCCGCGGTTCTGTTCAGTGGCCGTTGAGAGTCCGGGACTGGCAGCCGGGGAAGTGTGATTGAAATCCCTTGGTGTTTCTCTGAGAGGGAAGGACCCCTTACCTCCCTCTCAAATCCCTTTTCCTACTTGTCTTGTCTGGGGCCCGGGGAGGAAGATGGGTGGAGGAGGAGGTACGCCACTCACCCCCTTGGCATGTGTGTTAAAACATTTTAAAGATGCCTACATTAGCCAAGACTACGGCATAAGGTGAAGCAGGCAAAGGTTACGGGTTTTCTGTGAGGTGGACTGGCCAGACTTCAGAGTTGACTGGCCAGTAACAGGGTCTTTGGACCCAGGGGTTGTACTGCGAGTACACCAGAGGGTTTTCCACCCCACTAAAGGACACCCGGACCAAGCCCCTTATATCGATGTCTGGCTTAATTTGATACAACACCCCCCCCCCGTGGCTACAAAAGTGCAAAGCCACAAGGTGCAGGCTATTAGTTTCACGCACCTTGCCACTCAAAAAAGGGAAGGCCCCATAGCTGACCAAACTCGTTCAAAGAATGCCGGACTGGGTGAGGAAGCTGATCCGTCTGAAGACGGCGTGGCATTCCTGAACCCCCTCAGAAGGGTGGATCAGTCCGTGGTTGAGCCAAACAGAGAACCAGTGATTGTCTCTGTGTTTCAGCACGTCCCTTTTACTTCATCGGACCTCTTAAACTGGAAAATGCATTATGGTCCGTTTAGTGACAAACCATCAAAGGTCACTGATTTGATTAAAACTATTGTAGATACCCATAATCCCACCTGGCGGGATCTACGACAATTAATGGGTACCATCTTTAATCCAGAGGAGAGGGAAAAGATTCGGAATGCGGCTCTTAAAATTTTAAAGGGAACTATGCCAGTCCAGGACCTGACTTTTGATCGCTGGGTGGCTAGGAATTTCCCCTCCGAGGATCCAAGATGGGACCCCTATAAGATAGAGGACCTCAGGTCCCTCCAAGATTACCAGCGCCTTGTTGTGCAGGCGATCCAGGCGGCGGGGAAACCCACTACCAACATGTCAAAGCCTTCTTTGGTGATCCAAGGTGCCGATGAAGCCCCGGAAGCCTTCTATGCCCGGCTGTTAGATGCCTACCGCATGTACACTCCCATTGACCCCACACAACCTGAAAATGCTCGCATGTTGGCAATGGCCTTCATTTCTCAATCTGCCCCTGACATACGGCGGAAATTACAGAAGTTGGAGGGAGCTCTTGGGGGATCGATGAGTGAGCTGATGGAGGTTGCAAGGAAGGTTTTTGCTAACAGGGATAAGATTGAGGAAAAGAAACAGGAGCAGAAAATGCATAAGAAAGCAGAACTGCTCGCTGCTGCCCTGATGGGAAGGCCTGCGGCCCGGGATGGGCCACGAATGGGCGGAGGCTCAAGGGGCCAGGGGTCAGGGGGACCACTGGGTTGGAATCAGGGCCAGGGGTCAGGGGGACCCCTGGGTTGGAATCAGGCCCAGGGGTCAGGGGGACCCCTGGGTTGGAATCGGGGCCAGGGGTCAGGGGGACCCCTGGCGCCAAACCAGTGTGCCATATGTAAAAGGACTGGCCACTGGAAGGGAGAATGCCCCGACAGGGAAATGGCACGTGTCAATGAAGGGAACCAGGGAGGCTTTGCCAGAGCAGACCGAGGTGGACGAGGCAGACGCTTTAGAGGGAGGGGACGTGGGACGTTTAACATCCCCCTCATTGGTCTAGTCGAAGTCGAGGAATGGGAGTGAAACAGACCGGGTTCAGCCCGCCTCCCAGAACCTATGGTCAGATTAACTGTTGGAGGCAAGCCTATATCCTTCCTAGTTGACACAGGGGCCACCCGATCCGTCATAACCAAACCCTTGGCTAAGCCCTCCCCGCATACCATCACGGTCCAGGGGGCCACAGGCCAACCAATTCAACGCCCTTTCCTCAATCCCCTAATTTGTCACACGGGGGGTAAAACAATAACACATCGATTTGTGGTGAACAAAAGTCTCTATACATTTTGGATCTTTAAAAATAGGCCAGCGCCTGCTGGGAGGTCTAAAATAGATAGAGAAGTGTTTGGATCTTTAAAAATAGGCCAGCGTCGGCTGGGAGATCCAAGCTAGAAAGAGCTAGACAGAATGTCCCTTTTCTGTGGGCAGAGGACAACCCCCCGCGGTTTTGCTAGCCATCAGATGCCCATTGTTGTCGAGGAGCTCCCTGCCAAAACTCCAGTTCGCCTTCGTCAGCGGGCCTACCCTAGGCACATTATGCAAGCTATTCAGGAAGTCATTGATCTCTATCTGGCTCATGACATTCTGGTCCCTACTGAGTCGGCCTGGAACACCCCTATTTTGTCTATTCCAAAGGGGGATGGCCGCTTCCGCCCGGTTCAGAATCTAAAGCCAGTTAACTGCGCAACTGTGACTATTCATCCTTTGGTCCCGAACCCTTACGTAATTCTGGGATTAATCCCCCAGACTGCGTCTTGGTTTTCAGTCATAGACCTCAAGGATGCCTTCTTTACCATCCCTGTCCATAAAAGGAGCCAGCACCTCTTTGCTTTCGAATGGGAAAATCCAGCAACTGGTCGCAAACAGCAGCATACTTGGACCAGGCTACCTCAAGGTTTTAAGAACTCCCCCACTCTATTTGGTAATGCCCTTGCGGCCGATTTGGATGCCCTACGCCTTCCTGAGCCAGATGTCCTTTTACAGTATGTTGATGACCTGTTGGTCACCGGCCAGTCAAAGGACATCTGCTGGCAAAACACTTATGACCTGTTACACCTTTTACAGCGCTTGGGCTACAAGGCTTCTCGGAAAAAGGCACAATTGGTTTTGCATAAGGTCAGATACCTAGGCTATGATATTGAGCCTGGGAAACGCACCTTGGGTCATGAAAGAAAAGAAGCCATCTGCCGCCTCCCCACCCCTCGGACCAAGAAGGATCTCCGGGGGTTTCTGGGGGCTGCTGGGTTTTGCCGCATTTGGATTCCCAACTTTAGCCTCCTTGCAAAACCCCTATATGAGGCAACCAGAGGCAGTGACCGTGAGCCGCTCCTCTGGCAAAAAGAGGAACAGAAAAGTTTCTCAAGTTTAAAACATGCTCTTATGCAAGCCCCTAGTTTAGGCTTGCCAGACTTAGAAAAACCTTTTCAGTTATTTGTAGATACTAAACAGAATGTTGCTGTTGGGGTTCTAACCCAAAGGTTGGGCACCTGGCATCGCCCTGTGGCCTATCTTTCCAAACAGTTGGATCCTGTCGCAAGGGGTTGGCCTGCTTGTCTGAAGGCTGTTGCTGGCACTGCTCTTCTTACTCAGGAGGCTAGCAAACTAACCTTTGGACAAGAACTTGAAATTCAAACCCCTCATGCCCTGAAGGCTGTCTTGGAAACAAAAGGCCATTTGTGGTTAACCAATCCCCCGAATGCTTAAATACCAAGGCTTAATAACCCACAACCCCATGATTGTTTTAAAGCAATCCACTTCCTTGAAACCCGCAACTCTCCTCCCTGAGCCCGACCTTGACACCACCCATGATTGCATTCAAACAATTGAGGAAACATATGCTAGCCGCCCTGATATGTCAGATGTTCCACTCCCTCATCCTGACCACACGCTTTTCACTGATGGCACTAGTTTTCTCCAGGATGGTGTTCGGAAGGCTGGATATGCTGTCGTCACCTTGACAGATGTCTGGGAAGCCGAGCCCCTCCCTCCTGGGACTAGTGCACAGTTGGCAGAACTCCATGCTTTGACCAGGGCCCTTGAACTCTCTAAGGATCTGAAGGTTAACATTTACACTGACTCGAAGTATGCTTTTTTGACTGTCCAAGTACACGGGGCATTGTATAAAGAAAGAGGACTTATTACAGCAGGGGGAAAGGACATCAAGTATGGTCCTCAGATTCTCCGCCTGCTGGACAGTGTCTGGGCCCCTCACAAGGTGGCTGTCATGCACTGTAGAGGACACCAGAAAACACCGTCAGACACACAAATGGGTAACCTTAGGGCTGACCAGGAGGCCCGCCTTGCTGCTTTCAAACCTTTCAAACTGCGGGCCCACTGTCTCACCTTATGGAACCCCCCCCGACACCATTCAGCCACAATACAGCACTCTTGAAATTGCCCAAGCCCATGAACTTGACGCTTCCCTACAGGGGGGCTGGTGGGTCCTACCTGATTCTCGCGTTTTCCCCCCGGGCAACCTGGCCTGGGATGTGGTCACTCAAGTACACAAGCAATTGCACCTGGGCAAGACTGCTTTGGCACATGCTCTGCTACGTGAACTGTATATCAACAAGGTCCACGGAATTGCTGCCAACGTCTGCTCCAGGTGCCACACTTGTGCAGCCAACAACCCTAGGACTGGACCCCAGCCTCCGCAGGGGCACCAGCCTAGAGGAGATTTTCCTTTTGACTCACTTATGATTGATTTCACCGATATGCCCCGCTCTGGTTCATACTCTGCTCTGCTTGTCATTATCTGTACTTACTCGGGTTGGCCAGAATGCATTCCCACTCACACCAAGAGAGCCTCTGAGGTCACTAAGGCCCTCTTGCAGCTGATCATTCCTCGTTATGGCCTACCCTCTAAAATCTCGTCAGATAATGGCCCTGAGTTTACTCACAAGGCTACACAAAAGATTTCTTCTATGTTAGGCATCCACTGGCGCCTTCATTGTGCTTTTCATGCTAGCAGCGGTTCTTTTGTGGAAAGGGTTAATAGGTCTATCAAGGATAAACTGGCAAAGATTTGTCAGGAAACGCACCTGAAGTGGCCAGATACTCTGCCGATGGCTCTATTTGCTGTGCGTTGCACTCCTCGCAAAGATTTGCTTGTTTCCCCTTTTGAATTACTTTATGGGAGAATCCCCAATTTAGTTCGGCCCACTGTTTCTTCCGTCGCGCAGGTGGGGGACGCTATTAAGCTTAAACAGCTCCAATCGCTTAATCAAATGGTCCATAAGTTACAGGATTATGTCTTGTCTTCCCGTCCTCACTTGGTAGTAACCCCCACCCATAACATTTCACCGGGACAGGAGGTGTGGGTTAAGGAGTGGAAACGGGAACCCCTTTGTCCTAAATGGAGGGGTCCTTTCTCTGTAATTATGACTTCTCCGCTTGCTATTAAAGTTGCTGAAATTAAGCCTTGAATCCATTGGTCACGAGTCAAGGTTGCCGCGCCATCCACCTGGCTAGTGAAACCCCATCCAGCGCAGCCTTTGCGGCTTACCTTTCGTCGAGGGCGGTCCTCACCTCAGGCTACCCCTTCTGGTGACACCCTGGAAGCTGTCCCTCTACGAACGGGAGCCGAAGTTGGAACCCTTGCTAAGTCACACCGGAAGCTGACTTTCTACGCACGGGGGAAGATTGGATGAAGAAGGCCTATTTTCTTTGTATTGAGTATTTATTTTCTTCTGCTAATGTGTTGGTTTTGCTCATGTAAGTGTGGATGCTGCTGCTGTGCACATTGTATTGACTGTGTTCTTTGTATACATTGTGTTACCGCGTGTGATGTAGTAATCATAGAAGAAGTATTATCTCGTTACCTTGTAAGTTGTCTAGATAAACCCTCCTATTATACTCTCAAGCTTAGCCCCACCATGCAGGCTGCACTGCTGGATGCCGAAAGAGCTAAACTAAGAGAACAGACAGCAGATAAGTATGCCTATAAGATATGGAAGTGGACTGAACATGGTTGGAAGGTTTGGATCTGAGTGGATGTGGATGAGCCTGCTGTTGATAAGGGTTCAAAGCAATTTGGTATGTGTTCGTTACACCCTGCGCTCTGGGAGGGAGGTCCCCTCTTCGTAACCCTGATGGATGCTGCTCAGCATGGTTGTTGTTCTTTTGTTTGTTGGTATTGTCATTAACGCTCTTTATCTCTCTTGCGTTCTGCTGGGAACAGGGGGGAAGAGGAGCTTGGCAGAATCGCCTTGCTTTAGATTATTTGTTAGCTAAAGAGGGAGGTGTGTGTGGCAAGCCAATCTCACTAATTGGCACATGTCCCTGTTCAGACATGGAGAGGCTTCAACCTAGCAGATGCCTTCTCGGGATGGTTCCCGAAATTGCCTGGTATACAAGCTATCGTTGCTCTCATTGGCCTCATTGCAGCTGGATGTGTTATTTTGCCTTGCATTCTCCCTATCTTTATTCGCACAATCACCAGCACTCTATCTTTATTGGTTGAGAAGAAAGCTACCGCCCAAGCTATGGCCTGGTGGGAATATCAGAAACTTGTGGATATGGAAGAAGATAACCCCATATGTGAAACTTCGCAGTAATTGCATTACTTGGCTAAGTCTCAACAGGGGGGAATGAAGGAGAGCCCCCTCAACCAAATGGTATATAACCTCATTTATACTGTACAATGCACTCTTATATAAAAGATATAATCATAAGGCCCTTTCTCCTACATCTGTACGTCTAAAAGGGAACTTGGCATTTGTAATCTTCTGCTGTAACCGTTGTAACCACAAAATGTACCAAGTTGTATGCCCTATGTATCACAAAACTATGAACTTCTGCTTTTGTACTTTTCCAGTGAATCTCCCTTAGAATTACCTATCTGTATGCACAATGTATTATCCATAAGCGGAACTGAATATGCTATGTCACTGTCAAATCTCAAGAACCTATAAAAGTCTGCCTTAGGGCGTGGTTCGGGGCTCAGTCTTCGGCAGGTGACTGCACTGAGCCTATTGCTAGCAATACTCAATAAACCTGTTTTCTCTGGATCTCCGTGGTCTTGTCTCCTGACTTATTTACAGGTACTGATTGGGATTAGTAAATCCCGCTTCAATAGCAAATTGCTTTTAGTTTAAAAGAGGTGGAAGTTTTTGATACATCAAATGTGTTAATGGATGTAAATTCTATTCCATGCTTTCCTAGTTCCATAGGCAAATTTATATGTACCAGCAATCAGCAATAAACATTGACAAAATTCTTCATTGGCTTATTGAAGCTGCTAAATGGCCTTCTCCTTTTATTAAAGGAGAAGTAGTTTGTGGAGCAGGGAAGCACTTTGCAAACTACACAAAACTGAGAGTGGATAGTTCCAACTGAAGATGTTCTTGGGACCTTTTACCAAATCTGTCTCAAAGATTCTCACAAAAATAGAAGCGAGAAGGCAGATATGCTTTGCCTGAGTCTTTGTCATCGGCAGCTCAAGGGCTAACAAGGAATTTGACAATGAACAATCAATTCCCAAGTTGCTGGATGAATCACTGTCTGAGGAATTGTGGGCAGAAGAAGGTGCACCACTTGGTAACCAGGAGACATAGCTGCCACTGATCTTGGAAAATAAGTTGAGTCTGAGCTGCCACTTCCTCTCCTGAAAGAGAAGAGGGCAGAACAAAGGCATTCTGCAAGGTTCCTTGCCCGAAAGAAACTCACTATTCCAAAGGAATAATACCTGCTTCTATTTAAGAAAGAACAGCCAGTTCAGGCCCCTCTGTTGAAGATGGGTGCTTGTTGACCTAGAGTCGCAGGACTGTCAAAGTCGCAGCCCACGGGCCAGATGCATTGGGCCATGCCCAACCCCGGTTTAGTGAAGGGGAAAAAAGTTGTGATACGTCACGTGATGACAATGTGACGTCGTGAGTTTGACACCCATGACCTAGACTCCCTATGCCTTGCCACTTACCTTGAAATCTTGTGACTGTGAGTTTGGATCTGGACCTGATGATGACCCTGCTAAATCATTTGGATCCTTGGGTTTCACCTGGCCACTCTTATAACTGCCATTTTGTATTTGGACTCTCTCTCAAGGTACGTTTGCTGGATTTTTATGAACTCAATTAATCATGTACACCTGTGCATGCATTTGCATGCATAGTTCCTTTGCTGCTTATTTGCTTGAAAACTTCCTAGTAAAATTTGAAAAAATTTGTGAGTGTGTGGCCTGAGACAGGACACCTTTTCAAGAAAAAAAATCTAAATATTTTATTTGAACACCTTTTCAATTTTGTCAATCATCATAGTGTTGTTGCTGTTCCTCTCTGTTCCAATGGATCTGGGAACAAGAATTTCTAGGATCAGAGATAAAACTTCAAAATTTCTGGGTGAGGTTCTTTGGTGGCTGTAGTAGCAGAGACAGTGCAGCAAATGAATGCATGCCCATGGTGATTGATTGACAGAAAAAAAAATTGAATAAAGGAGAGAATAAGAATGAGACATCACTTACCTATGCCTCACACAACTGCTCCATGGGAGGAGATTGTGGGATGGAAATTTTGTGGTTTTCTTATGAGTAAAGCAGGTGGAGGCCATGAGCAATATCTTACTCACACTTGCAAGGCACAGTTGTTAAAAGACGCTAAATTCAATCTTCACTTATTTATCAATTTGTAGTTGAAAAGGAAAAAGGTCTTTGAAAACAACAAGATAAGAACATTTCCTCAGTCCCCCTTCCAAATTAAAGAAAGTAAAATCAAAAGGAAGATAATATTTTAAAATGACTTTAAAACAATAGGAAATAACAATATTTTAACTAACTATTATAAACAGATACATAAGAAGATACAGAATGCAAAAGAGCAATATTTTGCAAAAGTGTTTTAGGTATTATGTGCAATTAGTGAAATAAATAAACTGACTGGACCATCCTGGAAATGTTGATTGTCTGACATCTCAGGGAAAAGGTAATTGATGGAATTTACAAAATTTACAAAATGAGATATGTGTAACAAGAGATTGCATTAAACTAAAGAAAGACAAACTAGCTAAAACCTTAAGGGTATAAAGAAGGTGAACAACGAGGAAACCTGTAGAGCAGGGGTGTCAAACTCACAGCTCACGGGCTGGATGCATCATACGCTGGCCACGCCCACGCCCAGTTTAGCGAAGGGGAAAAGTCACGGTATGCCACATAACAACATGAGTTTGACACCCCTGCTTTAGAGGAAGGAATAGCAGAATCTGGCAGCAGAGTTAAAAGAGCAATCAGCCTAAAATCTCTACATAGCCACAAATGAGCTAAATCCAATCCTCCTTGAATTCAGTTGACCATTATCTAACTCCTAGCAGGTGCTAACTATTAGTTGAGAATATTCCTATGGGTAGCAATAAATCAGTTTAATTAGATCTTTACATGATCTTTCATGCTAAAAAAGAATTATAATGTATTTTTATTATAATTCTTCTTAAAAATGGTAACGGCCAAAAAAACTGCAAAGAAAAGTGAAGGAAAATGTTTGTTAAAGCACCTGACAGAAAAAGAAATATACTCCAGAAATATTACAAAAAATGTTTGAAGATATGGGAGAGCAGGCATCTGAATGTGTCAAATTGATTAAAATTGAGCTGGCTGCATTTGAAAAGAGAATGAAAAAAAGTTTGTAAAGATGAAAGGGGAGATGAAATAAATTATTAAAAAATGGAAAATCTATTTAGCACCTTATAAAAGTATTATACTCTTAAACAAATTAGTGACAAAGTAGAAATTTTAGAAAGTAAAACAGAAATAATAAACGAGGATGGTAAAGGATTTAAATAATCTAATGTTATTGGAATTGAGAGAAAAAGAATTCTGCTTGAGATTTAGAGCAGTTCCAAAGGTTCCTGGAGAAGATATTTAAGAAAATGTGAGGTGAAGGTTTGTTCTCCGAGCTTGTGGGTTTGTTTCTGAACGTTTCATTACCAGACTAGGTAACATCTTCAGTGGAGTTTAGAGGATGTAAACTCTGCTGAAGATGTTACCTAACCTGGGAACAAAATGTTCAGAAACCAACCCACAAGTTCAGGCCTTCATCCTCATCCTACATCCAAGCTACAGATATTTGCCACTATTGCAAAGTTTATTTAGTTTTTAGCAACTTTCTGGAATGTGATGGTGATATGGAGGAAGAAGTTGATATAGATTATAGAATCAATATGAAATTTGCAATATTAACAAAAGTACCAAGGGATATTCCTGTGCACTTGTAACCAGAGATTAAGTTTTACAGAAACATTTAATATCAGACTAAAGATTAACAAGACTGTACTTAATACATAGTCAGTCTCTATTCTTCCTTATAAACAAAGCCACTAGGTGCTCTACTAACAATTTATTGCAGGACAAGTTAAAATGTAGTGATTGATGGATTTTCTAGCTGGTGGATGTAACACCCAGGGGTGGGATTGTGGGGGTTCGCAGGGTTTCAGGAGAACCTCAAGCTAAGATTCTGTGCAGTTCGGAGAACCCCCAAATCCCACTCCTGGCTGGGCCTGCCTATCCTGCCTCCCCCCTCCCAGGAGTCCCCATGAGGCCCATTTTGGATGAAGGTAAGTGCAAGGCATGCTCGGAGGCTTGGGGAGAGTGAAAAACGGGCCTACCGGAAGTTAGGGAAGGCCTGAAACAGGTCCATTTCCAGCCCCCAGAGGGCCTCTGGAGCTGGGGGAGGCCATTTTTGCCCTCCCAGAGGCTCCAGGAAAGCCTCTGGAGCCTGGGGAGGGCAAACCCCCCCCCGCTGCGGTGCAGGAGGCTGACTAGGCCACATCCACTTTGGCCACATCCACCTAGCAACCGGGCAGAGAACCCTCGCTAAATTTTTTGAAGCCCACTCCTGGAAACACCCACCAATTACTCCTGTTAATGTGGACTGGAAAATGCATCAGGAGAAGATAATTTCCACATCTGTTCAGAAAAACCCAAGTTAGATGCTCTCTAAAAGAGGAAGGCTGCATCATGGTTAGCCACACATCTTCCAGCCAGCATTAGGGGTGCATGTAGGTAGACCCTTGGATGTTCTGAAACAGAGCGTATACCTACCTTTTTAAAGAAACTATGTGTCAGTTTTCTAAAATAAACATTGAAAATGATTTATAGATGAAATGTACTGTAGATTTTCAAATGGGAATGATTATGAATAGAAACAGTATTTTTTCAGAATATCAGATTGGATCCAACAATTAATTTACACAAACGCTTACTTTAGGTTTTTTGGGGGTTATTTTTTATCCTTCCTCTTTCTGAATCTGTTCCAAAGGTTAGTTTGAATTGCTGCTTGTGGTGTTAAATTAAATCTTGGGAACAGAAATGTCAAGTTATAAATAATACAACTCAACATACCCAAATGTTTTTTAAGTTTCACTTGGAACAATAAATAACAGTTATTATTTATTTATTTATATATTTATTCATCAGTCAATCAAATGTATACAGCCACCCATTTCACAAATGTGGCTATAAATCTTTATGTGACAATTAAAAACAAAATAATTAAAAATAAAACTTTAAAAACCTTTAAAAAAATCAAAACAGAAATATAGCTAAAAATGATGGAAAGTGCCTTCAAGATATTGCATGCAATATAGCCATTTTACAGGCTCCCTGTTTCCCTGATTCTAAACTTATTGGAAAAAAAAGTTTTAAGGGATTCCTAGAATATCGATTATCACTTGCAAATGAAAACAATAATGTTGTTTTAACTGGGTGGCCTAATAACTCTTAATACTTAAATATACAAATAATAAAAAGATAAACATAGCTCTTTTCCATTCATTTTCCTGCTGATCCTAAATATACCTCCCAAAACCCAAAATAATAAGACAACAGTAATAAGGTATTTCTGACCGTTTTCCTCTCTATTGTTTTTGATGATTCAAAGCACAGTTCCAATAAAAGAAAGAGTCTGGAAAACCACAACATCTGAAACACCTAAAAGGCTGCTTTACAGAGAAAGATAAAAAAATTATCATACTAGAGAGCAAGATTCAGAATTATGGATTTAAGTTACTGAAGGGAAAATTCTAGTTGAACAGTAGGAAAAGATTAATTTCACAGTGGAGCCAATGATTCATAAAGATGGTGGATTCCTCTTCACTGGATATGATCAAATAGATTAATAGAGGCTAGACATTCATGTCACCCATCTTCTTTTTCTAGTAACCTAGTTCTTCTTTTCTGTTATTTTTTCTTTCTTTTCCACTAACTGTCTTCTACTCTACTCCACCTCCATCTTATCACTAATTCTCTTTCTTTTATTGTCTTTCCATTTTGTCTTCCAGTTTTAGCCTGCACAGTTTTCAACACTACTGTTCAGGTTGCCTACATCAATTTCTGATCACTCTCAGAAACTCAGACTGAGTTCCTCAGTCTTCTGCTGCCCAGCCTCAAATCATGTTCTTCCTAGTTACTACACATCTCCGAGGGTTTGTCACCTGTAGTTTGAAATATAGTTATAGGAAACTTTATTGTATGACAAAATCCTTTATGTCCAAGATCTTTAATCTGCTTACACACTCATCAGGTCATAAGATTAATTATATGGATTAAAATGGCTAATTAGGTGTGGTTCCCTAAGATCAGCGGTGTCAAACTCGCAGCCTGCATCATGCGCTGGCCACAACCACCCTTGTTTTAGCAAAGGGGGAAAAAGTCACAATACATCACATGACGAAAACATGACACCGTGAGTTTGACACCCCTGCCTAAGGTGAAAGCACACTCCTTTTATGCAAACTGTATTACTGAGAATGATGCAATGGCCAGGGTCACCTGCAAGATGATGAGAAACAAGACTAGGAGAATAAAACTTTAACTCACCATTAATGTACATTGTGGATCCCCCCCCCCCCCATCTTGTTTAAAAGTATTTGAAGATGAACAGAAGCATATTAGTGGAACTCATTCATTCCTTTTTTTCCCTAGCTTATTTAGAACAAGAGTGGGCAACCTGCTGTTCTCCTGATGTTTTGGACTTATAAACTCCATTAGTTCCAACCGGCACAGGGATGATGATGGGAGTTGCAGTCTAATGATCTCTGGAGGACACTAGATTCCCTCTCCTTTGTACATTATCTAAAGACATTTCCTGCTAATTCAGTCTAACATTTCTGTACTGCTGAGAAAGCAAACCACCAGCAAAGTTTCTGTCTAATTAATGACTCGAAACATTCTTTATTGAAATTAGCAGGAATGTCTTAACAAACTAAAATGATCTGAAAACAACCCATTCATTTGATGCTAGAATGCTAAATTGAAGCAATGGTTGTGGTTCAGATTATCTATTGTTTACTAGCAATATTGCTTCTTATCTTAAAAGAGTTACACTGTAAAAAATATAGTTAACGTACCATACATTTACTCCAGCAAGCTCACTGTAAAGACAAGAAATACAATCCAGCCATAATGTAAAATTGGCAGGTGCTTACTTCGTTTAAGAATTTCAAACTTTCTGATATAAATGTAATCTTAAAAATCAAACAATAAGAAATTAGATTTTCAGAATTGTACGTATGGTTCTCCCAACACCCTGGTGTTCATTTGGCAAGCTGATCAAAATGATGTTGATCAGGGAATTCATTAGTAACTTTGGTGAAGTTTTCCAACTGATTAGGAGGGGAAAATGGAAAGTTATAAATGACAACACAATGTAATTTCAAGACAAACTTCCAGGAGAAAAGTTGTTGCAGTGAAAAAGAAATAACATCTCCTTTCCCAGCTAAAGCACCTCACTTTCTTTTCTCTGCTAAAGCAAAATATCTCCACTCAATATTATTATTGATACTTAGTATAACATCCCAAAGTATGTCTATTCAAACCTGATTTATACCAATTGTGTGGTTTTACTAATACATGGAACCATAAAAACCATCCACAGTGACTTAACTTCTACAACACACTGGACCACAAATTATCAAAACACATTTTATTCAAATCCAAACTTTATAATCGAGATTGATTTGGAGGCATTAGATGGAAGTAGACTTACATTTTTCTGGTTTAAATGTATGGTGACAAAGAAGCCTAATATGTATATTAGCCTGTACATCAGTTTAAAAGTGAGACAATGATAGTAATAATAATTATAATAATTTCAATATTAAATAACTGTTTATTGACTTCCGGCAGTGACGTCAGCGTGTTAGGGACAAAAGTAACGGATCTCCGTTCTCCAAGTCCCTAATATCTTCGATTTAGGAGCCAATTTAGGCACTATTGACCTCGGAGAGGTCAATAGAAAAAAGGGGAAACTCCGAGGACCTTGGGGAGGACAGCAATCCTCCCGAAGGTTCAGGAAATCCCCCTAATCCTGATCGAGGAAGAACCAGCCACCCCAGCTGGCCAGAAACGTTGACAGCTGACTAAGAGGGAAGCAAAAATCAAATAAAGAAGACTTCAGTGGAAGGATCAGGAAGAAAAAGAGCTCAAAAGGTACATTTACAATCCATAACGTGAGGATTGAAGGCGGGAGAAGATAAACTCCAACTAAGAAGTGAACCACAGCTAAATAAGCGGCGACTGAGAAATAAGCGGAGACGGAATCCATCTTGACAGTGACAGCGCACAAATTAACAACCGGTGAAATTGGAGGAAATCCAGAGGAAACACAGGAGGAGAAAGTGATCCCAGAGAAAGCTTGGACTTTGGATATTTCACCACAGAGGAGAGACGGAATTTAAGGAGAGAAAGGGATAAACTTGACAGACTTTGCCCTTTGTGGAGGTGGCAATGAGGCAATCAACAAGCAGCCAATACTGGAAGAGAGAGCGGCAGAAAAACTCCATTTAAAGTAGAAACTAGTGATTTCTGGAGCTAAACCAAACCAACCTAAGTGGAATATTTTCCTTTGGACTTTTGGAGATTTGGAGATTTGGATGAAATTTGGACAGCATTTAGACATCTGGACTTGGATTTATTTTATTTTTTTTTGAAAAGTGGACGTTTTGGAGTTTTGGTGGACACTGGACATTTAATTTAAAAGTATTGGGACATTAGACCTTGGAAGTAAATAGACAATAAACAAGAAGGATACAAATTTGGAAAAAAAAGAAGAGAGTGATCTAGAAGAAGAAGAATCAATTGTAAAGTATAATTAATTGTATTTAAGTCTGATAACAAATTAGTGATTAAAAACATAAACAGTATTAATATAAAATGTACTGTTCTTGAAATCTCATATATAACCTTATACACCACATATACAACTGTTAACTTAGTTTTATATTTACTTTAAATATATATTTATACTTACCTTAGTTTTATATTTTATCTTGGTATTTAAATATCATATTGTTTTGTATGTTTAGTTTTGAAAATTATATTAGACAGACTAAGTGAATCTAGGATTGTAATTAAGGGGAATTGATATCGATAAATAGCAATTAATAATAAATTTAAATAAGATAGCAAGTAATTAATTATAAGGACAGCTAACTGATGAATTGCTGAAGTATTAGACTTTTCCCTCACTCCCTCCCCCTATATTTCATCCCCATTTTTAGAGAGTAATATAGGCTAAATAGCCATTAAGAATTGAAGAACTCTGTAAAACATTGAAAAGTGAAAGATAGAACTTATAGATAAATTTATATATAGACAGTGATTGTGTGACAAGGAAACTTATCCTAGTTGTTTATCTCCCTGGGATTACTGAAAGCCATAAATTGAATATAAATTTCAAAAGAGATATAAGAGCCCAAATAATAATCAGTATATGAAGTATATGGGAGAAGATAACAAAAGAAATACTAATGGCAACTACAGGCTCAGCAACAATTACTAAGTCAAGTAAGAAAATACCATCAAACCAGATGATATTCATGGCCTCTTCCGCACAACAAAAGTCAGTCGAAACTACGGAAAAGGATAAAGCAACCCCCATTCTTAGTATGCAAAACATCCACTCCGTATTAATGATGATCCAGGAAGGAATGAATAGAATGCAAGAGACCATGGCACACAACCATGAAGAGACAAGGAAAAACCATGAGGAACTTAGGATGGATGTGGGAGAGATAAAGGATAATATTAGGAATATGGATGAGAAGATAGGAAAGATACAACAGAACATAGAGGAAAACGAACAGAGGATCCATAAGGTGGAGGAGAGAATAGAACATACGGATAAGAGAATGGAGAAGATGGAATACAACCAAGCGGCCACAAATAAGAAATTAGAGGACTCATTATCATACCTCGAGATGGAGAAGGCATCCTTCTATTTAAGGTTTCAGAACGTAGAAGAGCAAAAGGAGGAGGACTTAGGAGAAATCATGACTGAGATACTCTCAGAAGTGACCCAGAGGGACAAGGAAGAGATACAAAGTGGAATAGATGAAATCTATAGAGTTCACACGAACTACGCCCGGAGAAATAAGTTACCAAAAGAAATACACATTAGATTTACAAAAAAATCTATAAAAGAAGAGATCTATAGGAAGATGAGAGAGGACACAACTATATATAGGGGAAAAGAAATTTTAACCCTCAAACAGATACCAAAAAGGACAAGGGACCAAAGAAGGAACTACAACTTTCTAACGGCACAGTTGAATAAATTTAAAATAAAATTCCGCTGGCTAATACCGGAGGGTCTACTAATCTCCTGGGAAGACAAAAAATATGGAATTGATAACGTAGAAGAAGTACAGGACTTTTTCGACCAACACTTCGTACTGGAGGAGGAGCAGGAGAGCAGAAAAGAAGAGGAACTTAAGAGGCAAGAGGAACAACGGACAGAGAAAGAAGAAAGAGACCAAGAAGAGGGGAGAAGATTGGAAAGAGAAAGAATGGAGAGAGAGGGAGCGAGGGAAAAGACGCAAAGAATTACTAGAAACACAAAAAGTCTGAAAACAACGAATAGATAAATAAATAGAGATGGGAAGAGAGCTAAAACTTATTTCAATCAATATAAATGGACTTAATTCACCAGCCAAAAGAAAACAGACATTTACAAAACTTCAAAAGCTAGAAATAGATATCATAACACTCCAAGAAGTACATATCAAAAGACAGCACCAAAAATTATTGGACAATCAAAGATTAGGAAGACTATATGCATCTCTAGGAGACCAAAAAAAGAGAGGAGTCGTAATATATGTTAAGAAACACTTAAAAACAAAACAAATATATGCAGACACAGAAGGACGTATTTTAATAATAGAAATACAAACAGAATCCAAAACAATATTATTAATATCTATATATGCACCCAACGGAAACCAAAATGACTTTTTCAAAAAGCTACATAATATAATCAAAGACCTGGAATACGAAACTATCTGCATGGTAGGAGACTTCAATGCAATCATGGACATAGAAAAAGACTACTGGAGTAACAAACAAAGTAAAACCAGAAAGAAAATTCTACCGGAACCCTTCAAAGACATGATCAACGAACTGCACCTACACAATGTATGGAGAAAGGCAAACACAAACAAAACAGTATACATATTACTTGAACCCACACCAGTCATGATCCAGGATTGACATGGCCTGGATGACTTCGGACCTCAGAGAGGAAGTAAAAGTCATCGAAATAGCAGCGAACACTTGGGCAGACCATAATTCCATTAAAATAGTATGGAAAGGACATCGAAAGAAAAGAAGGTGGATGATGGACACGGAAATAATAAAAGATAAGTAATATATACAGATGATTGAGAAAGAAGTTAAAATGTTCCTACAAATAAATACTAAAGAACAGACATCGCTTCAAAACCTTTGGGACACAATTAAAGCATACATAAGAGGTCTTACAATTGCGTATATAGCAAAAAAAAAATAAAGAGAAACAACAGTTAAGGAATAAGTTGTTAGAACAAATTAGAATATATGAATTAGAATTGCAGAAAGAGCCCCATAACAAAACAATAAAAGAAAAATTAAACCTTACTAAACATAGAATCAATCTGATTACACAGACAGAAATTGCTCAGAAAATCAAACTAGCAAAACAGAAACATTTTGAGTATGCAAATAAAACGGGGCTCTGGTTAGCGTATAAATTGAAAAAAGAAAAAGAAAGGAGAACAATATTTCAATTACAGGACGAAACAGGACAAATATACCATACCAATCTAGACAAAAAACGCATAGTCAAAGATTTCTTTCAAAGTCTCTATAAGAAAGAAGAGATTCGGGATGAAGACATTAAGGAATATTTATATAAAACAAACACCACAAAACTAGAGGAGTCCCATAGAGAAGCACTAAATAGACCAATTACGATGTCTGAGCTGGTGGAAGCAAGGAAAAAGCAAAAAAACAATAAGGTTCCAGGCCCGGACGGAATACCAACGGAGTTTTATAAAAACTGTCAAAATGCAATGGATGAACTGTTACTCCAAGTCCTCAATGATGCATTATTAGAAGCAGAAATTCCCAAATCCTGGACTGAAACCATTATTACACTTATCCCCAAAGAAGACACGGACCCCACGCAAGTTAAAAATTACAGGCCGATTTCATTGCTCAATGCAGATTATAAACTCTTCATGTTGGTTATATCACATAGACTGAAAACAATTATTTATAAATATATACATACAGATCAGAACGGTTTTGTCCCAAGAAGACAGATCAAAAATAACATAAGAACAATTATCAACGTCCTGGAATATTATGAGAAAAGAATTGATAAACAAGTAGCCTTAATCTTTTTAGATGCCCAAAAGGCTTTTGACAATCTAAATTGGAACTTTCTCATATTGCAACTAGAAACTATGGAATTTGGTGTCAAATTTTTACATATGATTAGAAAAGTATACTCCCTCCAAACGGCCAAAATTATGATTAATGGAGATATGACTGAAAATGTGGACATACAAAAGGGTGTGAGACAGGGTTGCCCTTTATCCCCACTACTGTTCATAATTTCATTGGAAATATTACTAAATGAAGTTAGGAAAGATGCGGAAATAAAAGGTTTGAGAACACGGAAAGAAGAGTACAAATTGCAAGCCTTCGCTGACGATGTGGTGTTTATAATGGAGCAACCGGAAATAACAGGAACCAAACTCTTAGCGAAGATAGAGGAATACGGAAAAGTCGCAGGGTTTAAAATTAACAAACAAAAAACTAAAGTATTAACAAAGAATTTGATAAAGTCACAGGAGACAAAACTAGAAGACAAATTAGGAATACAAATTGTAAAGAGAGTAAAGTATCTAGGAATCTGGCTTACTGCAAAAGCAATAACAATTAGAGAAGACAATTATAACAAATTAATGAAACAAATTAGAAAAGATCTGGAAACGTGGAACAAATTACAACTGTCATTTTTGGGGAAAATTGCATCCATAAAAATGAATATATTGCCTAGATTACTCTACCTTTTTCAAGTAACCCCAATCTGGCCAGGAAAGAACTTTTTTAAGGACCTTAATAAAATAATAACAAAATTTATTTGGAATGGGAAAAGGGCCAGAATCAAAATAAAGTGTATGTAAGACATTCGGGAAAAAGGAGGTTTAGGCCTACCGGACTGGGAGTTATAATATAAAGCAGCATCGCTAAACTGGATAAGGGACTGGATAGACCTTAAGAATAAAAGAATGCTATCACTAGAGGGCTTTGAATTACAACGCGGATGGCACACCTTTTTGTGGGAGGGAAAGGACAAGCTCCACGGATATTTCCAGCAACATATTATCAGAGAATCATTGTACAAAACATGGCAAGAGATTAGAAAGCACTATACCAAAATTCCACGATGGTTATCGACAATGGAAGCACTAATATATCCCAACGCCATGGATATAGAGAAAATGAGGAGTTATAAAGAACTACTGAACAGTGAAGGAGACCTACAAACAAGACAAGAATTACAAAATCAGGGTATAGACATCGATTGGTGGCCATACATGCAAATAGAATCAAGATATAAAACAGATCGGGCACAATTCAGATTCCAAAATGAACCAAATGAACTGGATAAAATATTACAAAGTACAGATGAGAAAATGATTACCAAAATTTATAAGTATCTACTAAAATACAAACTAGAAGAGGAGGTCGTCAAAGAGAATATGATAACATGGGCCAAAAATATAGGATATACTATTGAACGGGATAAGTGGGAAAATTTGTGGAAGATAAATTATAAGATGACCCTATAAGGAAAACCTTTACAAAATGTTCTACCGATGGCACCTCCCACCGGCGCGCCTGGCCAAGATGTTCCCAAATACGTCTCCAATGTGCTGGAAATGTAAATCACAGAAAGGGACATATTATCATCTCTGGTGGTCATGCCGAAAGGCAAAACAATACTGGCAACAAATTAAGACAACGATCGAAGAAATCACAAAACAAAAACTGGAAATGAGGCCGGAAATCTTTTTATTGGGAATAATCACAGCACAATATACCAAAGAAATAAAATATCTGATCATCCATATCCTGACAGCAGCACGTATACTCTTTGCCCAACATTGGAAATCTGAGCAGTTACCCACAGAGGACAAAATAATAGCTAAAATTACAGAATGTGCAGAACTGGATAAACTCACAAAAGAAATACAAGAGAAAGACGATACTGATTACTATTTAGTATGGCAAAAATGGTACAGTTGGCTGGAGGCAAAAATAGGAATATAAAGATAACTTTAGACTATTTAATAGAAATGCATAGAAGTAAATAAAGAGTAATATATATATATATGTATGTATGTATGTATGTATGTGTATGTATGTATGTATATATATATATATATATATATATATATATATATATATATATATATATATATATGTAGGTCTTTGGTTATTCGGGTCTTCTCCCACGTAAAATTGGAAGTGTCTTGGCGACGTTTCGACGAAGTCTCATTCGTCATCTTCAGGCTGGTGTTCTCGGCTTCGTGCTTCCAGGAGCAATGTGAGATCGCAGCTGTCTCTTCCTTTTAACTGCTAGTGGGGGTGTGAGCTGATTGGGTGGGAACTTGGCTGTGTTCTGATTGGGTAGAGGTGTGTTCTGATTGGTTAGGGGCTTGGCTGTGCTCTGATTGGCTGGGGGTGTGTTCTGTTTGGGTGGGGGCTTGGTTGTGCTCAGCTTAATCTGAGTTGCAGGGGGATTTGAGCTGGTGAGCTGCGTTGTTGTTGTTTGGCTTCGTGTTTGTGGCCGTGCGAGCTCTTCATGATGGGTGTCAGTCTGCTTCATATATGGATTGGAGAGGTTTAAAGTGGCTAATGATGCAGCTGCAGTCTGGCTTCTGGTCCTTGGTCGTGGCTCATTATCAGTGTGGGTTTGAGTCTGCTTTCTGCGTGGATGTGTGGTGGTGACCAGATGCCCTAAGCTTTATGGTCTCCCCAAGATACACAAAGAAGGAACCCCACTTAGACCCATAGTCAGCTCCATAGGCTCACCTCTACAAAACTTAGCCAAATTTCTCGCCAAACAACTACAGCCCTATGCAGAATCCATCACCTCATACGTAAAAAACTCATTCCAGTTCATAGACATCATAAAGCAACAAAACTTACAGCCCAGTGACCTACTTGTGAGCTTTGATGTCATATCCCTCTTCACCCAAGTACCAATCAAAGAAGCCTTGACAGTTATCCAAAACAAATATAACCCCCCCAAGCACATCTTAGATCTGACCAACCACTGCCTATCCAACACATACTTCATCTATAATGGACAGAAATACAAACAAACAGAAGGAGCACCCATGGGATCACCCCTCTCACCTGTCATTGCCAACCTCTATATGGAATACTTTGAAACCCAAGCTCTAGAAAAATCTGATCATAAACCCAAACTCTGGCTCAGATATGTGGACGACACCTTCATAATCTGGCCACATGGGAAAGAAAAACTGGACAACTTCCTCACACACTTCAACAGCCTACACCCCAAAATACAGTTCACCATGGAAACAGAAGCGAACAACCAACTTCCCTTCCTGGATGTCTTAGTCTACAGAAAATCCAATGGCTCCCTAGGACACACTATCTACCAGAAGAAAACACACACAAACCGCTATCTGCATGCACTCTCACACCACCACCCTGCCCAGATCAACTCTGTAGCCAAGACACTCATTTCCAGAACAAAACGCTTAGCGGACGAACAACACCTAAAAACCGAACTACACACCCTCACTAACGTACTAACATCCAATGGATTCCAAAGAAATAAGATCACCAACCTAATCCAAAAAGAAACCCCCACTAAAATCCAAGACACAGAACAAGAAAACGGCAAAGCCCTCCTCCCATACATAAAAGGCACCACAGACAGAATAAGCAAAATCCTCCACAAACATAACATCAAGACAGCATTCTGCACAAACCGAAAAATATCCACCATCCTAAGGAACCCCAAAGACAAAATTGAGTTAGAAAATCAAGGAGTATATGAAATCCCATGCACCGCCTGCCCTACCACATACATCGGACAAACCAACAGACGAATAAGTGCACGCATAGAAGAACACAAGAACTCAGTCAGAAAAGAAGAACCAAGTTCTTCCCTGGTCCAACACCTTAAAGCCACAGGACATGATATTGACTTTAAAAAGACCAGAACTATCGCCAAAACGGAACACTTTAACAACAGAATAATCAGAGAAGCCATCGAGATAGAAAAACGCCCACACAGCATGAACAAACGAGACGATACCTCCCGCCTACCAGCCATTTGGAAACCCGCCCTTATTGACAAACGAGTCCCTAACACGACGAATGACACCAGCCCCACACTCACGAGAGCCACACAGGATGTCACCACCACACATCCACGCAGAAAGCAGACTCAAACCCACACTGATAATGAGCCACGACCAAGGACCAGAAGCCAGACTGCAGCTGCATCATTAGCCACTTTAAACCTCTCCAATCCATATATGAAGCAGACTGACACCCATCATGAAGAGCTCGCACGGCCACAAACACGAAGCCAAACAACAACAACGCAGCTCACCAGCTCAAATCCCCCTGCAACTCAGATTAAGCTGAGCACAACCAAGCCCCCACCCAAACAGAACACACCCCCAGCCAATCAGAGCACAGCCAAGCCCCTAACCAATCAGAACACACCTCTACCCAATCAGAACACAGCCAAGTTCCCACTCAATCAGCTCACACCCCCACTAGCAGTTAAAAGGAAGAGACAGCTGCGATCTCACATTGCTCCTGGAAGCACGAAGCCGAGAACACCAGCCTGAAGATGACGAATGAGACTTCGTCGAAACGTCGCCAAGACACTTCCAATTTTACGTGGGAGAAGACCCGAATAACCAAAGACCTACATACAAACACCCGCGAAAACCTGAGAAAACATATATATATATATATATATATATATATATATATATATATATATATATATATATATATATATATATATATATGCATATTCTTTCTAGCCAGGTTTTACCTACGTAAGCTAGGTTGTTCTGCAGCTCTGACTGTGTGAAATCTCATTCACCAACCTCACAGATTTCACACAGTCAGAGCTGCAGAACAACCTAGCTTACGTAGGTAAAACCTGGCTAGAAAGAATATGCACATAAAAGCCTACGAAAAACAGAAAAAGACATATATATATATATATATATATATATACACACCATGTAAATATGTGAATATAGATATAGATACAAATAGAAATACGAAAATAACCCACCGTTGTAGTAACTTCTAAGAGTCAGTCATTGGACTGAATTGATGTTTGTTCGTTTCGTATGTTGTCTTAATGTATTTATGTTTGTATTTTTTATTATTAATAAAAAAATTTAAAAAATAAATAAATAAATAACTGTTTATCTGAGATCTTTGGGAAGACTTCATAGATGGACAAAATGCCAAATCCAATCTAATCACTGTCTGATTGTGTGAGCAACTATAATAAATTTATATGCTGTCCAAGTGTTGACTTCTTCTTCTTCCAAGTGTTAACAACTTCTTCCAAGGTTGCATTCTCAAAATGAACCATGTAAGGTGGATATAAAAATTGCCTATATCTGTTTATTCAAATACGTTCTCAATATATTCTCTTCCTTTCCCAACCAGGTGGTATTTTTATGACCCTATAACCCCTTGCTTTGGAGTGAGTTTGAGGCAGCCGAATGGAGTTGAGTGTTTACTGACCATATGCCCTTCCTGACACCTATGCAGAGTTCTCAGCAGATATTTTCTCTTTGCGCCCTGATAGAGAAATATCTACCTGGTTTGAACTCTTAACTTTCTGGGTGGGAGGTGAGCATCTTCACCTCTAGGCCATTGCACCATTCTCCCCTTACAGTATAATCACTGTAAAATAATCAGCACAGGGAGGGAGGGAGGGAGGGAGGGAGGGAGGGAGGGAAGGAAGGAAGGAAGGAAGGAAGGAAGGAAGGAAGGAAGGAAGGAAGGAAGGATAACTAAGAGGAAAGGAATTTTATTCTTCTGCTGTAGAAGTGATGAAAGAAATTAAAACCATAAACTGTCTTTGACAGTTTTGTTTGTAAATTTGCTTTTTGCAATGATATATTTTCCTACCACTACAGATACTTTTCCCCCCATATTTTATTTACAGAGTGGGAGAGCTTCACTATTATAAACAGAGCAAAGTTTGGTGTAATAATTTCCAGGCTGAACTTTAATGACACGCAAGAAAGCTGAGATAAATTGCACCCCTGCGTTCTAAAAATATTTAGCTGTTCAGTCTTTATTTGGAGCTTTGTAAGGGACAACACAGGTATATTATAACTGAACTATCCTCATAAAGTCTAATGTAAGGAATGATTTCCCTTAGGCTTACTATGAAACTGTGTCAAAACGGTGCCAGGCCAAGTCATAACCTTTCAGGATTTGGCTAACCAGCAGGGGAACTTTTCAAAGGTGAAAATATTCAATCACAAACGAATCAACACCAGGCAACAAAGTCAGCAGGTTTTCACATCATTTGACTATTGGGAATCTTCCTTTGCAAACTGAATTATAGAGGAACTTTAGAAAACAAATAAACTTGAGGTGTATGCGTTAAAATTAACAGCATATGCTTTAAGATTAAATTCCTCTTTTTATCACCACTATAGTTAGCATTTTATTTTATTGTTTAATCCTATTTCACAGAGTCCTTAAAAATGTATCTTTCTTTTCCAATTCTTCCATTTCAATCCAGGATATCAGTATCTCCTTTATTGTAAGTGGGTTCACCACGTACAGTTACCAGAAAAATTATAAGCCAGTTTAGAACAATAAACAAAACAATATTTTCCCTGGCATTTATAGTCCAAATACATATCCTTCTATTGAGCTTCTCCATCCAAATAAGGACCCACAGATCAATCTCAATCCAATCTGAAACGCTGTCAAAGAGGTCCACTTATTATTTCATTCGATTCCATTTCATTCTGTCATCAACATTATCATTGCAGCTGTCATCAATATCTAGCAAAATAGTAGAACATGAATTTTTGCTTAAAATGTCATGGGTGTACTGCCCCAGCTAAGGATCCTGAAGAACACAGCACACACAAACTCTGAACAAAACTTAGTTTACTCAAATAACACAGTTTTAGCAAATGCCGGCTGTTAATAAGTGTTCTTAACAGCCTGCCAGAATTCCACAGATAAGATAGTCAGAGTCTTACTGGAGTTGGCAGAAAGCCCAGAAGCAAGGTTGCAGAGACATCCCAACGCGATGATTAGTGAACTAAAGTTGTTTCCTGCAGCTTGTTGCAAGCTGCGTACTTAAATAGGCTAAGGGAGTGGCCAATTAGCCCAAACCTTACTCCTGAGGAGACCTCCTCCTGAGGAACCACTCCTGCCTTTTGGCAGCTCTGCGTGCCCATGCTTTGAGAAGAGTCTCCTCCTCTTCATCCTCTTCACTAAAAGGAGCCTCTGGAGGTTCTGAAGGCCCTGACTAAATCCCTGCCTCTGGCACCACATCTTCTTCAGCCTCCTCCCTGTCTGACTTGAGTGCCAGCTGCACAGGGTGCTGGCGCAACACCACACCAGCCTCGTCCTCGTCGGGATCAACAACAATCTGCGCAGGCCGCTGGTGGGCCACAACAATGGGAGAATTGAAGGTAGGCCCTTAACAAATTTTCCCTGTAAATTAACCAAAGTATTTGGTTACATTATTAGCAACATTTGGCTAGCCAGGAAACTTAGGGACATAAGAAGAAATCAAGTCTATCCAATGGTGGATCCTTAATAAACTAGAGTGAGAATGAATGGGCATGATTCTCTATTTCCCATGACCTAAAATATCTGTGAATTTTTATGTTCTTGACAGATAACAACCTGCTGGGTATTACAGAAAGCTTCTAGCAATAAAAGAAGAGCAGAGCAAGGAGTGCATGCACTTTATCACATTAAAGACGAAAAAAAGATTTATTGGACCAAGTAAAGGAATCCTATAACAGAAGCTGACAGATGAAGCAAATCTCCATAAGGAGGAGAATAATACAAAGGACACAGCTCACTGGACATGACTGACAATCAAAAACAAGAGACGTAAAAGTTATCTGAAATATTTGAACTCTGAAATAGCTTTGAGATATTCACAGATGAAACTCTGAGGTTTCAAAGAAAAAAGAAGAGACAGGTAGCAAGAGGGCAGATTTCTAATATACTACTGATTTTAGAAAAACAGATTTTTTTATAAACATCCAGGACAATAATAAGTAGAACTCCATACAGAAGAACCTATTGGGAAAATGTGCCCAGTGTAATCAAATGTTTCTTAAAAAGAAAATATTTGCAAACTGGTATGCAGGAGAAAAGTTAGCAGTAGACACCAATTGTGGACCCTAGTGAAAATCTGAAAAACAAAAGGGTCATATATAGAAGATTCAAACAGGGACAAGTAACCAAAGTCTAATAGAAATTAGGCCCAGATTAGTAGAAATGTTGCCAACCCTCCCCCCCAAATTCAGAAAGATGTGAGATTAGCCAAGAACTAAGAACAAAATAGGCCCCCTCAATTCATTCTAAGCAAAACAATGAGAAAAAGACCAGTACACCAATGACTCAGTGTAGGCAGCAATATGAAAATATGCAATAAAAAAGACCTATTTTAGTTTTAGTCTTGGAGAAAAGGGTATGTGTTCCACTAAGCAATTGTGAAGAGGCGGCAGAAACTGTGGGAATGAAACCTGAGACTGATGAGAGTATGGTCAGGAATACTTATTTCCTTTAAGTGAATGTAATCATACAGGTCAACTACATCCCAGAGTACTGTCTGAATTTCAATCTCTTATTCCATAGAATGTGAAGTGGCAAGCAATTGAAGAGAACATAGCAATAGTAATAGCACTTAGACTTATATACTGCTTCATAATGCTTTACAGCCCTCTCTAAGCAGTTCACAGAGTCAGCATATTGACCCCAACAATCTGGATCCTCATTTTACTGACCTCGGAAGGATGGAAGGCTGAGTCAACCTTGAGCCCAATGAGATTCAATCTGCCAAACTGCTGGCAGCCAGTGATCAGCAGAAGTAGCCTGCAGTACTGCACTCTAACCACTGCGCCACCGAAGCTCATATCTCTATATTCAAAAAGGGAATAAGGGTGAATCATGGATCTACAGACCAATCAGTCCAGAACTAGTAGTACTAAGAATACTGTAGTTGTTGTTGCTGTTCTTGAGTTGCTACCCGACTCTTCACGACCCCATGGACCATAACACTCCAGGCCCTCCTGTCCTCCACTGTCCCCCAAAGTTTCACCAAATTCATCTTCATTGAATCTACCATCTAATCATCTCAACGTCTGTCTTCTCCTTCTCCTTTTGCCTTCAATCTTTCCCATCATCAGGATCTTTTCCAATGAGTCCTTTCTTCTCATTGGGTGGCCAAAGTATTTGAGCTTTAGCTTCATTATCAGACAGGGCTGATTTCCTTTAGGAAGAAATACTATCATGCAGACTGCAAAGCCATCAATCCGTGTACACTTTTAAAACAGTTTAATGGTTACTGTAAATCAGCGTGGATTTGCAAGGAACAAATCTTGCTAATTTAATGTTAATAAGGATAATTTCCTTGCTACATTATAAAGACCCAATAGATATATCTTGATTTCAACGTAACATATGACATGACATTCTGATTAGTAAGCTATCTAAGTATGGGGTGTATGGCAATGACAATTAAGTGGATACATAGCTGTTTAAAATCTCATCAAACACTATTTTTCATCCAACAAAAAAATGTTCTTGGTTGGAGTGACATAGAAGTTCAAACCTTGCACACTTTAACATTTTATTAATGACTTGAATGAAGAGGTGGAGGGAATGCTTATCTTGAAAGTGATAAAAGAACCTGGGTGGGATAACTATAACCTTGTATCACAGAAGTAAATGCAAAATGATCTGAGTAGGAGACATGAGTGGAAAATAGCCGGGTGAAACTTAACAGGGACAATTGGAAAGTGATTCACTGGGAAACAGAAATCAAAGGTATTACCTTGACCTAAATTATTTTGAATTGACAACAACACTTGTGAAAAAGATCTTGGAATAGTAATTGATTATTGAGAAAACCCTAACACCAACTTGACACTGAAACCGATTGTTCAGAGGCTCCTCCTTATTAAATGCAATCACCCATTATGGATACTCTACTCTTAAAGTTCTGCAAAATGCAAGGGTTTGTAGGTGAAGCCTCAAGCATTTTTTAACTCTGTAATTCTATGATTTTTTTTTAAAAAAAATGCTTCTTGCATACATCTTAATATTTCTTCAGCACTGTGCTGTGCTTTTTGACTAATTGTTGTACTTGTTCTAATTGTGAAATTTATTTGAGTGCATCAAATACATTCTTGTGCTTTAAATATTGCTTCTTTGGAAATACAGGCTTTTGAGAATATACAGCGCAGGCTTTGCATAAAATGGACAACATGTGTGAAATGAGTCCAGATAATCTGTTTCTTGCAGGACACTCTAAGTTGCAGCCCAAACACCTTCTCAACAACCTTTCCTAGACAAGGAAGTTTGTAGACTGGACAAATAGTGGACAAAGGATGTATTACCACCTTCTTCATGTGCCACCCAGACAACTTCACTCAAGAAGGATGTCACCATTTCGTGGACTCAACCACATGTCATGCCCTGGGATGCCTTAATCAAGCAGGACGGGGAGGTATTGAATGATCAGACTGACAGGTTAACAGTTCTGAGGAACCTATCCACTTCCTCAGGATCAAATAATTCCCTGATAATAGAATGAGACTATGCTCAGTCAACTCAACTCGACTTGACAGAACCTAACTCAGAATGAATTCAAACAACTTTATTCACCAGATTCTTAAAACATTGCACACAGGATCCTTCAAGATGCTCTATTTATCTTTCATCCCAATTGGACAAAGAGACATCAATAAACTCTGGTATATCAATGATAGCTGAAAATGCAAAAGATTTTCAAGCACTAGTAGTAAAAGGCCCTCCCTTTGCCTTTTAACTAATATTAATTATTCTTAGTTAAAAGTCAAAGGGAGGGCTTTTATTATTAACATTACTATTAATTATTATTAATATTAATAATTATTAGATAGATAGATAGATAGATAGATAGATGATAGAAGGGTGGTACAGAATTATGATAAATAAAATAAATAAATCTCCATTCCCATCCTCATTCCCATCCTCCTCCATCCTCCATCCTTTATCCTCATCATCCTTTGATATTGCTTATCATAGTTATATTTGTACATTTGCCTTAATATAATAAAGGTAGTCCTTGACGTACAACAACTTGTTTAGTGACTGTTCAGTTAGAACAGCACTGAAAAAAGGAACCTATGAGCATTTTTCACACTTACGACCATTGCAGCATCTGCAGTCTTGTGATCAAAATTTTGACTCTCAGAAACTGGCATGTATTTATGATAGTTGTACTGTCCCAGAATCACGTGGCCACCATTTGTTATCTTCCTAGCCAGCCTCCTACTAGAAAAGTCAATGGGGAAAGCCAGGTTTGCTTAACAACTGCATGATTCGCTTAGCACCTAAGGCAACAAAAATTTGTAAAGTTGGGTGCAACTCACATAATAATTGCCTTGCTTAGAATTTTTTTTAAAGATTTTTTTTTTATTGGCCAAGTGTGATTGGACACACAAGGAATTTGTCTTGGTGCATATGCTCTCAGTGTACATAAAAGAAAAGATATGTTCATCAAGAATCATAAGGTACAACACTTAATGATAGTCATAGGGTACAAATAAGGAACCAGGAAACAATATCAATATACAGGTAAATCGTAAGGATACAAGCAACAAAGTTACAGTCATACAGTCATAAGTGGAAGGAGATGGGTGATGGGAACGATGAGAAGATTAATAGTAGTGCAGATTTAATAACTAGTTTGACAGTGTTGAGGGAAATAGTTATTTAGCAGAGTGATGGCATTCGGGGAAAAACTGTTCTTGTGTCTAGTTGTCCTGGTGTGCAGTGCTCTATAGCGTTGTTTTGAGGGTAGGAGTTGAAACAATTTACGTCCAGGATGTGAGGGGTCTGTAAATATTTTCAAGCCCTCTTTTTGACTCATGCAGTATACAGGTCCTCAATGGAAGGCAGGTTGGTAGTAATTGAATTAAAATTAAAATTAAAATGGAAATTTTGGGCTGAATTGTGGTCCTAGGTTGAGGACTACCTGTGTAGAAAAAATATGAATCAAATCAGATAAATAATTCTTCTGATGCATAATTCTTTTATGTATACAAGACAGGGCAACTATGAAGAAAGAGAGCTTCCTTATACATTTTATATTTTAGTGCCCTTTTAAAACTGACTGACAATGTTATAAGACAATTTAAAATGTGAGAAATGTTTCACTTAGGCAGTGAAAATAGAACACAATAGAAAACAGAATCCATCGCAAGGGCTAAAAATAAGAGCCACCATCTCCATATAATATGTGTATAGAAAACTGGAATTAACTGTAAGAAGAGAAGAGTAACGTATTAGACAGCATTGGAAAGGCATCAGTGTAGCTGCCAGTTGATCCCCCACATTGAGAATATTCCACAAGATGGCACCATCATTCTAGAAGCCCTCTCTCTGAAATCACTTTCCTAACTTCATTGGGAGGGGATGGAAAGGCATCCAAGGATGATCAAAGTGTCTGGAAAGGTAGCATTTCTCAAAACCCTCTGCCTGAAGGTCTGTGCTGAAATTAGTGTGTTTAATGGCAAGTGATCTTTCATTGTCGTCTACTGGTGAACATGCTAGATTATGGACAACAAAACAGGACCAAACAAAACTTTAGTTCAGAATTTAGTAGAAATTTACATTTCTGGGAAACAAACCCTAAGCCGTTTCTCCACCTTGGAGTCCTACATGAAGCAGTAGCATTATAGTATGAGATCAAAGTAAAGATTTGGATTTTTTGAAGTACAGAAAAAGAAGGGGGAAAAATAGACTGACATTGCTCCTAATACAACTGATGTACTAATATTTCTTTAGGATCCTTACTTTTACTTAAAGTTTAAATGAAAGTTAATGAAAGACTGAAGCAATTTATGGTGTCCTAAGACCTTTGGTCGGCCTCGTACATCTTAGAAAGTGATGTCGTGTTTATAGTTGTATATTATGATGAAGAATTCACGATTTTCACTGTAGGATGTTAGAAGGTATAAGCAATAGCCAAATACTTCTATTCCCATAGGCCCAATTATTTAATGCTAATTATACTACTTGTTACCATGTGTTGGCCTTATTTAAAATATTGCTTGCCATAACATTATCTCCAATGTGAAGCAAAATCATTTTTGAGCAGACAATAAAAACTCATATTTTTATTTGGGTAGACATTAAACCCTGAAGATTGACTGGGTCATCAAAGGAAGACAGTCTTTGTCAGATTTTAGATTTAGACCATTAGCAGATAATCTGATAACCATTTTTAATTTTGGGGGCATGCTTCAAAAAAAATGTGAAAGTATTTAATTTTTTTTATGCTGCTAAATATAACCTTTGATTTAAACAGCAAGATCTATGCTTAACTTTAGACGCAGATTAAAGGTCTTAGCGGGAACCAATTTAATCTACAAGTAGTCCTTGACTTATGATCACAATTGGGACTGAATCTCAGTTGCTGAGCACAGCAGTTATTAAGAAAGGTATCATGGGACCACTTCACACAATGACTTCTGATTGTGTTTATTAAGAAATCTCATGGATCATTAAACAGACAGAATCTAGGTCAGGGGTCACCAACCTTTTGGACCTCAGGGATGACTAAATTCATAATTTTAAATCCCACGGACCACTAACATGATCTGCCTAATGACCAGCTAGGTGGGTGTGGCTAGGTGGACATGTGACTGGGTGAGGTGGCCAATTCAATGTTACTCATGTTGAGGGATGTCTCACCAGTCTCATGGATCTCATGGATCATTAGGCAGACAGAATCTAGGTCAGGGATCACCAACCTTTTGGACCTCAGGGACCACTAAATTCATAATTTTAAATCCCACGGACCACTAACATGATCTGCCTAATGACCGGCTGGGTGGGTGTGGCTAGGTGAACATGTTACTGGGTGAGGTGGCCAACTCGATGTCACTCATGTTGAGGGATGTCTCACCAGTCTCTACTCACCCCTCCTCTCCCAGCCACTCCTCGCCTCCCTGTCGGAGCTCCTTAGGGCCCCAACAGGGAGCAGTTTTTGGATCTAAGCAGCCACCACAAGAAAGAGTTGGCAAAACAGCTGAGTTCAAATTGGATCTGACGGAAAAGGAGGCTCGGTAGAAGCACCTCACTGAAGACTACAAGCATAGGGTTTCCAAGCAGAGGGAAGACCTGCAGGAGTGCAAGGCCAGGTACAGGTACATGGAGGCTCAGCAGGCTGAGATGGTGAGCCAGTTCCAGGCCATGATGCAGCCCCACTGGAACAAGGTCCTCTGGCTCTTCACCACCAGTGGCACTTCCCTCCAGCCGTTGCCTAAAGCCCTGCACCAGGAGGCTGAAGCAAATCCCAAATTGTAATTTCTGTCCCTCTCAGACCCACACAAGGAGACCCAGAAGGGGGAGACTCTCTGCAGCAACACAAACACTCATTGCATGTATCTGTCCCAGGGGCCGTAGTTTGAGGACCCCTGATTTAGTGCAATATTAAAAAATGCAAATAATTTTTCTGCAGACCACCAAAATTTTCTCACAGATCACCAGCTGATCTAGGTAAAGAGTGTGATAGAGGATCTGAGGTATATATATATTTACAAAAATTAAAAACATAGCATAGTATATAGAAGGTAAATATAACGAAATGTCATAAATTCCCAATCAAAGCAAAGACTTACCAAATGCATTGCTGCTTGATTCTTCCTTCTCCCACACTTATTAGAAATGCTAATAGCTTCTCTCTTAACACTCTCTTGCTCAGTTATCCTTCATCTGAACTTTACTGACATGGACTATACTCTGCCAGCTCCTAAAGTCCAGAGCTGCATTTTCATTTTGCTGAATCTATTTACAGGATTCTGCTTTGGCTTCCACTGTCTCAGGCACCTTCCTACTTTTCCTCCCTGACTGTGGATCCTTTGGTTTGTGGCTGTCCCTTTCATTGCTCCTGTCCTCTGTCATCACCTTGTCCAGTTACCTCTCTCTCCAGCCACATCCGCTGCCGAACCCAGAAAACACTTCTGCTCCACTTCAGTCTACCTATTGTTGCTTTTTTTTAATAGATATTTCTTTCAAAATCAATGTGCCAGTTTGCATTGTTGAGTTGGTCTTTCTCTTCTCCTAGGGGCCTGGACAGTATACTAGCTTTTATACTATTTATTTCTTAATGTAGAATTTTTTTAAAAAATTTATATCTGTGGGTTTTAATCTGACTGTTTTGTTCAGATTCACTTTTGGTGAGATGGGTAGCTATGCAACTTTGATTAATAAATATTCACCTACCTACACTTTCTCCATAATTGCCTATATGCCTCAATTAGGCAGCTGATATTCAGACCATTGCAGAAAAAGAATGTTTTTGACAGTCATATCAGGAGTGAAATGCTCCCAGTTCGGACCGGATCACCTGATCCGGTAGCAATGGAGGCGGGTGGTTCGGAGAACCAGTAGCAAAAATCCCTCCCCCCCCCATGCCCAGCTGAACCGCACGATCATCAGAGGCTTTTTAAAAAAATGTAAAAGCATTTTTTCTACAACCTCTTCAGCCGAAAAAAATGCTTTTAAAAGTTTTTTTTAAAAAGCCTCTGATGATCGTGCGGCTCAGCTGGGATCGTCAGAGGCTTTTAAAAGCATTTTTTTTACAACCTCTCGAAGAGGTTGTAGAAAAAATGTTTTTAAAAGAAACAACCGGTAGCAAAAATCCCTGCCCCCCCCCCCCCATGCCCAGCTGAGCCGCACGATCATCAGAGGCTTTTTAAAAAAAATTTAAAAGCATTTTTTCTAGAACCTCTTTAGCCAAAAAAAAATGCTTTTAAAAGTTTTTTTAAAAAAGCCTCTGCCGATCAGGCAACTCAGCTGGGATCGTCAGAGGCTGAAGAAGTTGTAGAAAAAATGGCTGAAGTTTTAAAAATTAAAAGGGAAAACAAATAATGAACCAAGAGAATAACATGAAAAATGTTTTGTTACTGGATCTACAAAAGAGGCTTGTTAAAGACTTGAAGAAATCTATGCAACGGGATGAAAAAAAAAAAGAATTGAATAAATAAAAAAAATCAAACCCTACAACAACATTTTATTGAATTAAAGATTAGGAGATAAAAGGAAGGAATAAAAGGTGATTTATTTAATCAAAATTAAAAGAAGACATTTTTGCAAAGTTCTGGTAACCCTTTATGGACTTTTTGCTGACACCAGGATTGAAAAATTGATGTTTTATTGATTTTCTTATAGATAAGGGATGAGATATGGGATGAAGAAGTATTAATTGAGCTGTATACAGGTAGTCCTCAACTTACAACCATTTATTTAGCAGCTGTTCAAAGTTACAACAGCTTTAAAAAAAAGTGACTTACAATCGATCTTCACACTTATGACTGTCACAACATCCCTATGGTGTCATTACCAAAATCTGGATACTTGACAACTTGACAACTTGACAACTTAAACCAATTTACAATGGTTGCTAGGTCCTGGGATCATGTGATTGCCATTTGTAATCTTCCTCAAGGGCTTCCAACAAACAAGTCAACTGTGGAATCCAGATTCACTTAACCACTGTATGATTCACTTAACAACTATGGCAATCAACATTGTAAAATTGGGCACAACTTTATTTATTCATTTATTTATTGTCATATTTATATGCTGCCCTTCTGCCGAGGGACTCAGGGTGAATAAAACAACCCAACAATAAATGGAATAAATGGAATTAAAATGTTAAAATCTGATTTAAAAACCCCAAATCCCCCAAATTAAAATGCACGGCAGATCAGGGAATTTGCTGAAAGAGCCATGTCTTTAGGTCGGCATGGAAGGTGTGAAGGTCGGGGGCCATCTGGAGCCCAGTGGGTAAACCATTCCAGAGGGTCAGTGCAACCATGGAGAATGCCCTCATCCTGGGGGCCGCCAGCTGACACTGTCTGGCCGATGGGACCCGGAGGAGGGCAGTGGGAGGCCGGTAGGAGGTAGTCCTGGAAGTACCCCGGGCCCATGCTATGAAGGGCTTTATACGTGAGCACCAGCACCTTGACGTGGATCTGGAGGACCACCAGCAACCAGTGCAGCTCACGCAACAATGGTGTTATATGGGAATAATGGGAAACACCCATAACTACCCGTGCGGCTGCATTCTGGACCAGTTGGAGCCTCCGGGTGCACCCCAAGGGCAGCCCCATGTAGAGGACATTGCAGTAATCCAGCCGAGAAATAATGAGCGCATGAGTGACCGTACGGAAGGCATCCCTGTTTAGGAAAGGGTGCAACTAGCACACCAGGTGAACCTGTGCAAAAGCCCCCCTTGTCACAGCCATCAGATGGTCCACCAAGGACAGCCATGAATCAAGGAGGACGTCAAGATTACGAACCCTTTCGAAGGGAGCCAGGCACTCCCCCATCAGAAGCAATGGGGATATTAGATCATGAGATGCCGGCATCCACAGCCACTCTGTCTTGGAGGATTTGAGTCTGAGCCTGTTCCTACCCATCCAGACCCGCACCGCCTCTAGGCACTTAGACATCATGGAAAGGGCATCTCTGGGTTGATCCAGATGGAGATGTAAAGTTGGGTATCATCAGCATACTGATGATACCTCACCCCAAAACTACTAATGATCTCACCCAGCAGCTTCATGTAGATGTTAAAGAGCAGTGGGGAGAGAACCAACCTCTGCAGCACCCCACAAGTGAGGGCCTCAGGGAGGATCTCTGACCCCCCCCCAGACAAACTGCGTATGGCCCGAGAGGTAGGAGGAGAACCACTGTAAAACAGTGCCCCCCACCCCTAACCCCCGAGTCATCGCAGTAAGATACCATGGTCGATGGTATCAAAAGCTGCTGAGTGGTCAAGTAGCACCAGGATGGAGGAATAACCCCCATCCTGGGCCCACCAGAGATCATTCACCAGGGCAACCAATGCTGTTTCTGTGCTGTGTCCGCGCCTGAAGCCTGATTGGTATGGGTCTAGATAATCAGTTTCCTCCAGGAATTGCGGGAGTTGGTACACCACCACAGACTCAACAACCTTCGCTGTAAAGGATGAAAGTTGTTCAGGGAGGCCAGATCCAGGCAGGCTTCTTGAGGAGGGGATGAACCACTGCCTCCTTAAGTAGGACGGGGAAGACCCCATCTCTCAATGAAGTCTCCAGTCACCTCTCTGGTTGCCGCAACAAGCCAGGAGGGACAAAGGTCCAGTAAACATGTGGAGGCCCCCAGTCTACTCACAATTCTGTCCACTTCCTCCATAAAAACAGGATCAAAGTCAACCCAGATGTTACCTCCGAGATCTGCTCCCATCTCCTCATTGGATCCTGCCCAGTCAGAGTCTAAACCCGTCCAGAACTGAGCGATTTTGTCTTGCAGAAATTGAGCAAAATCCTCAGCACTGCCTTGCAAGGAGTCCTCCCTCGCTCCCTGATCAAGAAGGGAGCGGGTCACTCGGAACAAGGCTGCTGGGCAATTTTCTGAAGACACAATGAGAGCAGCGAAATAATCACATTTTGCCGCAGATTTGGAACAGGAAGACCTCCAATGGCTCTCTAGGCATCTCTTCTGATGCTTCATTTCCCTAAGCTCCACGGAGAACCATGGAACTGCCCGGGATCCCTGTGGGAAGAGAGGCTGCAAGGGGGCGGTTCAATCCAGTGCCCCAGAGGTTGACAACTCATTTAATAACCATCTTGCTTACTAATGGAAATTCTGGTCTCAACTGTGGTTTAAATCAAGGACTACTTGTAAAGGGGAAGAGTGATAAATTTGTTTATAAATGTGATGAAGTTTGAAAGTAACTTCTTTATATATTTCTTTTCCTTTTCTTTATCATATTTTTTTCCCTTTTTTCTTTCTTTTACCTTCTTACAGCACGTGTTGTTCTTTCTTTCTATTTCTCCAAGTTTAGTTTGTATTAGTTTTCGCTATTGCAATTTTTTAAAATAATAAAAATATACTTTTTTTAAAAAAAGAAAACAATATAGGTGATATTTAGCACTAAAGCAAAGTTGGTGGTGCAAATCGGAGAAAGTTCTATTCAAGGGAATTTTTGCAGAAATGTTGATAGCTCCATTTATTTAAGTGAAAACTCACATAGGAGAGCAATTTACCATGTATTATGCTTTTGACTCTTTCAGTTTTTCATCACCAGCTGAATAAGCATAAAAGACAGAATCACTACAACAAATTAAATTTGTCACACCTATGGCCCAGAACAGCATATGTTGTTGAAATTATTTATAAATTAAAACCCCAATCTTGGGGCATGCATATTTGCCCCAAGCTAACACTTTGTTTAATAACTCTTATTCCCCAAGAGCCTACGGTTATAACAAATCATATCACATACTATCATATCACATTTAGAGAAGCAAAGAGAGAAAGCGAGAGAGTGGTAGACTCCACTGACATGATTAAAGGCTGTTTTACTCTTGTAAGATTTTCATAAAGGAAGGGGGAAGATTTGTCAAACATTTAATCTTCCAGTCCATTTCTGCTGCATGATTGAAATAATAAGCTATTTGAATCTTAGTCCTATGAAAAGCAGCCTTTTCATCTCTCCTCATACATATAGATCTCATCTCCCATGAAGCCATTCTCCATAAAACATTTCCAAATATTTTATTTTTTAGTCTATTTAAATGATAACTTCATTTTTGGTGGATGTATCATTAGCGTTTTATTTTTCTTTATCTGTCCTAAAAGAAAACTGGCTGATGACTCTATTTTCCACTTCAGGAGAGAGGTCTGTTCTTTCCACAGAGAAAACAGGAATAGTGTCTCTCCTTGCCATTTTAATAACCAACTTGTCAGTGGGTGTAACAATGATTCCACATTAAACAAAATCAATCCTCAGGAAATATTTGCAGATAGGTAATACAGAGCATGAGACTCTGTAAGAGCAACAGTTGATGTGCTCTATCTCCCTTCTGCAGAGGGAGCAGCAGATAGACAAAACTGTCTATGATACAGTTTACCTGAATGTCTCAACAGCTATTTGTTAACTTGTTCAGACTGCTTAAATTATAGATATTTTATTAATTAGAAATGTTACCATTTTATGTTGTCACATTCTTTGGTTGCAGATTATCATTTCAGTTCAGCCCTTCTTTTTTTTCTTTTCTTTTTTAAGGAATTGCATTTCTGCTGTATAAATGTATCAGGGAGAGGGAAAAGGGAATTGTGGTATAAATTCAATTAATTGCCTCCACTCATTCAGCAGCTCTCCTGAAGCAGGTTTATGTGAATAACAGTTGAAAAACAAGGGGAGTGGAACATGGTGGCATGTTGGCACAGTGGTTAGAATGCAGCAGTCTACTTCTGCTGACAGCAGTTTGGCAGTTTGATTCTCAAGGTTGACCCATCCTTCCATCCTTCCAAGGTTGGTAAAATGAGGACCCAGATTGTTAGGAGCCATATTCTGTAAGAGAGGGCTGTAAAGCACTGTGAAATGGTATATAAGTCTAAGTTCTATTGCTGTGTCAAAGTAGACTTGTTTCTGTGTTGGTCATGTCAAAAGTAGCAAAGTCTAAGTCTGAATCAAAATAAAGGACCAGTTATTCCATATTCTTGACAATTGTATTTGTTATTCCTTACAGTTCCCTGGAAAATGTTCTTCATTTGCAAGTCTGAGTAAGACATCAGTGACTTTCTAGGAGATAGAATACTGTCAGGGGAGCATTTCTGAATGAACAAATGCTACATCTGTTGCCACAATGCAACTTCAGGCAGAATAGAGAAAAGGGCAACATATGAAATGTGCATCGAATGAACACATTCTTAGCTAGGTCATAACTGTAAATATTCTTGTACTTGTCTGGAATAGAATTGACAGACTGCTTTCTGAACCACCCATGTCCTGTACTTTAGTGCAATGAAGATAACATAGAGAGGAAGAATACAACATCTGCAACATTGCAGAGCATCAGTTTATTAATTAATGCACTATACATAATAATCTAAACTGCAAACACACATGACTTCAATTCCTGGTAGAGAGTTTGAACCCCCTAGAACAGTGATGGCTAACCTTTTCCGGACCAAGTGCCCAAAGCGTGTTCCCGAATGCATGCATGCATGCCCAAACCCCCAAAATGTGATGCACATATGACCCCCGCACATGCGCCCCACCCCCACACATGCCCTGTGCATGCATGGCAGAGACCCGAAGACCAGCTGGCCGGCGGGATGCACGCGCACATGTGCAGCAGACCTGAATTGAGACAATGACTCGCATGCCATCAGAGAGGATGCTGTGTGCCACCTCTGGCACACGTGCCATAGGTGGCCCTATGAATAGGGCCATCATGGCCCTAGAATAATATGTAGCTACATATAGCTGAAGAGTCCTAAATAGGATGAAACAAGTCATATATTGTCTCCTGGTAAACAGAAAGGATGTACGTTACTTAGAGAAAGAATGAATAAGTAGAAATAATGTAAAACTTCATATATAGGTATGTTGGGAAGTGACTCTGTATCTCTTTCTAGGAATTTAAGGGAAGGTGAACTGTATATTCTGTTTTCATATATTCGGGGGAATGTTACATTTACCATCATCTTAAACATGGAAGAATAAAGAAAGCATGTAACTTTTCATAGAAGATACTGATACTTCTGCTCAAGGATCTCATTCAGGAAGTGTATCAAATACTAGATAAGAACCAACTGTTTGCAGTCTAGAATACTCCAGGGTAATTAGCACCATCAAGTCAGAATGTGATAATGAAATTAAAAAAGGTGAACTGAAGAATTGTAAGTCCAGCTATTATTCAAAGCAGTGAAATAAAGTAAAAGTTGAAGCATGCTTAGTTTAAAGAGTTGAGGACTCAAGAATAAATACACAAGACCAGATGATAGGACGTAGGGCAAAGAAAAACTACCAAGTTCAGTATTATTAGAACTTTGCTAAATCACCCTAACATCCATTCTCATTTCTTTAAGAATTGAGACTTTTCAAGAAGTCTTGTTTTTGGCTTACCTGTACTAAAAGCAAAACTATGATAAAAATGTCAGAATTTTCAAAGCTTCAGGGAAATTCTATATATGTTCTCTGGGCCAGATGTTATGTAGGAATAGCTGATGTTTTCTTCTTCAGAACTCTTCAGCAAATATTTGGCTGATTTAGCCATATTTTGAAGTCAAGAGCCTATGGTGAACACATTCTGGTACAACTAGATCACCATTCTAGTGAAATTTCAAATTTATATATTTTAATGGATTACCAGTAACTTGAGAGTGAGCCAAACCCATGTTTGTGTCAAGAATTAGTAGAATATTTTTGAGATACATTGATTACAGAATAATAATGATGATAATAAATGATTAATAACAATAAAAGAATTATATTTCAGTACTGGCTCTTAGATTAAAATATAACATATGCGTTCAAGTATGCTAATCTTTTCAATTTATAGAACTAGAAAAATAATCTTAGTACACTAAAACTGTAATTGTGGTTTGAATAAGAAAGACAAAGAGATAGGGCAGTACTGTAACTGTAAGAGATAGGGCAGTACTATTTCAGAAACCTGGGTTTGGGACATTATAAGTTTTCATTAATTTCAAGATGGGCAGAAAACAGAATTGAATTATTTTTAAGTGTAACAGCAGTTATATAATTCATGTAATAAGATGTGGTTTGGGTCTGCTTATATGATGAAAATCAATAGAGCTTGACTGTTAGAATGTTAAAAGAAAACTATAAAAATATGAACCGAAAATTGGAGACACCTTCAGTTTCACATTTCAGGCCCTTGCATTGGAAATAGTTCTAAAATTTGAGTATAATCACTATTAAGCTGCAGTACTGCAGCTACTTCAGCTGACTGCTGGTTCAGCAGATCAGCGGATCAAATCTCATCGGCTCAAGGTTGACTCAGCCGTCCATCCTTCCAAGGTGGGTAAAATGAGGACCCAGATTGTTGGGGGCAATATGCTATTTAGTATACTGTCTTTGGTGTAAGCTGCAGAGAGTCCTCGGAGAGTGGGCGGCATAGAAATATGAATAATAATAAATAAGCTACATTAAATGTAGCTCTGTGAACGATCTTCAGTGTCATGATCCACTGGAAACTCCACTGTATTCTATAGGTCTGGTAAGAATAGTCTGGAACAGCCAACTTGTTTTGTTTATTTAATCAATATATATGGCTACCTATCTTTTCAATTGTGGGTGATTTACATAGGATTAATGAAGGAAAAAAAATATGATAGCTGAGAAAAAATAAAAATAACAAAGAATATAATATAATCAAGGCTGCCCACAGTCATAATATCAAACGCTACAATGGGCTCATCTATCACCCTGCCAATGCCCAGGGGAAGAGCCAGGTTTTCAAGACCCTTTAGAAAGCCAGCAGGGTGGGAGCTATCAAATCTTAGGGGGTATTTTGTTTTATGGGGCAGGTGCTGTCACAGAGAAAGTATATTTCCTGGGTGACTTTGATACAGCATTGAATATGTCCTGTTTCTATCAGAAGGTGATTTTATTAGTAAAATCAAATTTTGGGATATTGGTTTTAAAAGGCAGTTAAAACAATAATGATCGTGAAAATTTATATGGTATGAGCCTTCCAGGTTTCGCTTCATGCTTATCTCTATAGTTATCTTCAGGTGTTCATTGCAACAGAACAAAACTATTGCTGACAATAACAAAACTCTACTGTTTTGCACCTAGTACTACTTTCATTTCGGTTTCCTCCCATTTTATAATCTAGGTTGTTTTTATAAAAGAAAAAAAGAGAGAAAACATTCTCAAGATTCTTGAGCATGATCTTTTTCTCTCTTTTTTGCAGAAATTTAAAATCACAATTTCAGTTTCACAGAGGGAACATTAAACATGCTGGCTTTGCAATATCTTGGGGGAACAGAAAGAATGGAAGACGGGCAGTGCCACAAATAACCCAGCCCTGGGCCGGGAATAGCTTTATAAATGATAACCATCACTTTGAATTGAATCATGAAGCCAGTCCATAAGGAGCCAGTGCAGCTCACAGAATAGTGGTGCTGCCTGAACATATTGTGAATTAGAAATACAGAACTGAAGATGGATTCTTTCCTGCCACGTAGATGCCATCCAGGTGATTCTTGGAATGTTTTTAGAAATCACTTATCAAGAACAGATGTTTATTCCTTTCTCTTCAACATATTAAGTAGTTTACCTTTATATTGTTTTGGATTAGTAACCGTGGAAAATTTTGAGTGAAGGAGCTTTCTGTTGATCAGAACAGATGTCAGGATGGGATACTGAAGACAGAAGACTCACAATTTGCACTTTTCAAGGACATTCCTGCTGATTAGATTAAAGCAACCAGCATGGATGGAAGATACTGATAGCTATATATCATTAAAAGCACTGTGAATTATAATTGGGCATCAGGGCTTATTGATGCAGAAATTTCCCCATTTATTCATGCTGTTTTCACTGTGATCAGATGGTTTAGATCATAATAATTATTATTATTTTCTTACCTATCATATCAGGTGAGGATGATGTCACTAGTCTAGAATGTATTGTATTGATATACAAAGCACATTTTGTTTATATAAATGTAGTAAAATTATGAACAAGGCATAAATAAGATGTTTTCTTCAAAACTACACACAAAAACAATCTATTCAGGAGTCACACCATTTGGATTTTGTATAATGTAAAGGATTCTTTTATTTATTCATATTTCAATAGATATAAAAATTAGCACCCAGTAAATTGTAATTTAAGAAAAGGAGTCTCAAATAGCCGTCACAATGCATTTAATTTCTATTATTCAGGTCTTAAGTTATATATTTCCATGGCAAAATATTAATGTTAGCATTATTTGAGCAAAATTTTGAACCTATACTAGGTTGCTCAAAATTATTCAAAATAGCAATATTCAATTCATCATTCATCCAACCCAACCCAACCCAACCCATCCCATCCCATCCCAACCCAACCCAACCCAACCCAACCCAACCCAACCCAACCCAACCCAACCTTTTCTTACATTTATTTTTAAATGATATTTTTTTCAAGTACTAAGAAAACTGGATGGCTTCTGAGACTATTTGAAAGGGGAAACACAAGATCCTTTTCCTGATTGTGTGGGTGTGTTTTCAATCATTGTTTTAATCAATAGCAGAAGACAGATTAGCTTTTACCTGTCCATTAGGCTGAAGCTAAAATTGTCATTTTAAATTTCTGGGGGAAAAAAAATGAGCTCAGGTATCTTGAGAATGTTTGCATTTTTCTTTTTATAAAATCAAGTTAGATTATAAAGTGGGAGGGAGAAGAAAAAGAAATAGTACTAGGTGCAAAACAGTAGAGTTTTGTTATTGCCAGCAATAGATTTGTTCTGTTGCAAGAAACACCTGAAGATAACTATAGAGATAATCTGGATGGCCCATACCATATAAATTTTCACCACCACCACCATCATCATTTTAACTGCCTTTTAAAATGAATCTCCCAGTCTAAATCTGATTTTAGCAACATCTACCTTGTGATAGAAATTGGACATATTCAGTGATGCATCAAACTCTTATAGTGTTTCAGACCTTTAATTACTTAATGTGCCCCAGGAGCCTGAGAATTCCTTAATTACTTTTTTTCTCAAAATCTGTAAGAATATTATATTGAAAATATAACTAATTTATTCTGTCACATAAAATGTTGCCTGCCCTGACTCCATATCTTGTCTTTTTTTGTCCTGCTACATTGCAGTGATTTTTTTAAAAAAATGAAAATATTACTTAGCAAGGATTTTCAGATCTGTTGACATAATTGAACTTTTAATCCATTTCATTCTCACTGCAAATTCAAATAGTTTTCGCAGTTTCACAAAGACAATCTAAGATGAAGTGTTGCTATACCTGTTAATTATTTACTTCAAGTGTAAATTACTGTGAATTTTATTAGCATTTTCTGTAATAGATAAACCGTTTCCTTCACACTAGAATTTATTGCTGGATGCAGCAATTCATAAACACCCTCCATTGAAATCTGGTGATATATTGGGAAGGAAAAATTATGCTATTATGTGCCTCTGCTAAAACACAGTGAGGTTCATATGCTTAAAAATGAATAATACCCTGTATTTGCCTTTTGATTTACTCAGTAGCAGCTCTCTTACATAAAATACTAACTGAAAGCTACATAAAATTCATTATAGCATTAAAAAAAAACCCACCTTCAACCATTTATGTCCTTATATAATAGAACACTCAACACTGAAGACATTTCTAAGATAGTTTTCAGAAGGTCTACTCTTGATTGTTTTCTCATGATGACATGTGGTGGAGGGTTGTTCAGGAAGAGGCTTCTCAACAGTGACACCTCTCTCACACGGCATCTTTTCACATTAGGTAAAATAATTTTTATTCTTCTAAATCTTTTGATTAAAAATGGAATTAACATTATCTAGTATGCAGAAATGGAATTGTTCCATTAATTTAAACTTCTGTTCGCAAGTACAACCCCCCCCACCCCACCCCACATTAGAATTAAGGGATTAGAACTCACGGTCTTTTAGTTTCCAGCCTAGTGTCTTAACCAGTAGCTCTATTTATGGGGCTCTTTAGGATTTTATAATCTCAACCACGCTGTAGTATATTTTCCTTTATTACTTTGTGTGGTGTAGCAATGCAACTGTGCTCAGTCTTTATAACAACTATCTGTTTTTTTCTTTATAAGATTGCTGTTTTCAAGAGCAAAAATCTATAGATGTAAAATCCTTATTGTAAGGAAGACAAGTGTTTAATAGTTGTATAATCACTTCAATCTTCTCTCCATGTGAACAATTCTAAAATTAATAGCAATAGTAATAAGGGGCTGCCATCTACTCCATTTCATATGTAATTGAGGGTATTTGCAATAAAAGTAATCAAAACAGACAGAAATTATACACTTAGCCTATTTTCTATTTTTCTACATTTAATTTTAATTACTACAATAAATAAATGAACATGCATGTTTTTTAAAAAAAATAATTCAAGGCAAGTTTCTAGCAGAAAACTACACATTGTTTAATTGCATATGCTTAGACTGCACCTGAATATTTAAATACTATTTTATTTTAAGTACCAGACAGTGAGGAATATAAAATTCTAGGGGCTTTCCAATTTGAGCACTCAGATAATATAAGTACTTTTAATCACAATGTCAGAAGCAAATTAACTTTATTTCCATAGAGTTTCTTTTAAGTTATTTTTGTTGCTATTTTTTTTTCACGAAATCTCCAAATTAGTTTACAGTAAGAAAAACAATAAAAATATACAAACATCATTGAAGAACATTATAAAACCCCAAGCAATCCAATCCAAATAAATAATAATGGTAAATAAGATGTGAACTATTATTTATTAATAACAATACTTTGTAATTCCATGTTGTCATTGTCAATATCATTGTCAAGCTCATAAACAGTCTGCCATCTTTTGTAATCCATTCTATACTTTAAGGGAAAAAGGGCCCTCAAAACACAATAAATTCCACTATGAATGAATGGATGGATGGATGATGATGATGGTGATGAAGATGATGATGAACAGGAGATTACAATACAAAAATTACAATACTGAGAACTTTAATTCTGATGAAGAAACCCCAAAACTTAGTGAATGGCATTGAATTCAAACACTGAAACCAATTCAGTGACATTTAGATTAGGCAACCTTCACTAGCAAGACTTTGGATTTTTAGAACTTCTCTGTTCAAATATCAGCCTTCAGCCAGGTACAAATCAATTCATCTATAATGCTAAGTATCCACTCAGTACATATTTGTCTTTTTTCTGTATTTCTATTTTTGTCGGTAACTGGAACTGTATTCAGTGGCTGTAACTCCCATCTTACAAATGTTCTAGTATGCATTATTTTAGAATTGCAATTAAAATTTAAAAATGTAGCCTTTACCCATGATCACCATTTTAAAGAAATGCCTGTTTCACCAAAAACAGAACAATGAAGGTATGTCCCATAAATTGACATGGGCTCCATTGGATTGCATTTGAGTCTATTCATTTAAATATATAACCAGTGGTGGGAGTCAGCCAGTTCACATCACTTTGGGAGAACCAGTTGTTAACTTTCTGAGCAGTTTGGTGAATTGGTTGTTGGAAGAAATCATTAGGGCAGAGAACTGGTTGTTAAATTATTTGAATCCCACCACTGTATATAACCATTCATCAAAACAGTTTGGTTTGAATCACTTTAAATTAAAAAATTCTGCACAGTTCTTTTTTATCTAAAAAGCTAGTTTGGTGTGGTGTTTAGGCAACAGGCTAAAAAAATAGGAGACTGAGAATGGTAATCCCACTTTGGGCACAAAGACAACTGGGCAACCTTGGGCAAGTCACTCTCTCTCAGCCCTAGGAAGGAGGCAATGGCAATCCGCTCTTGAAATCTTGTAAAGAAAACTGCAGGAACTAGTCCGGTCAGTTACTAGAAGTCAGCATAGACTTGTAGGCCTAAAATAACAACTAGAACCCCAAACCATAAACCTTGATAAAAAAGGCTCTCAGTTTATTAATTGTTAATATCACATTGTGAAAGAGAAGCAGTACCTTACCCAAAGTCATGTTCATTGTAATGAGAAGTAAATTCTTTTATTGCAGTACTCTACTGCAATACTCTACTTTTCTTTCTTGTTTACGTGGGTTTGAACAATGTAGGGATAAAACTGAAAAGATAACTATTTTGTTTTTTGCGTTTGAAGCCTGGTTTACAAAAGCAACATAGGTGTTTGTGAATAACTATGTGCATACCAGTTGTACAAAATAGCGATAACAGTTATACATCTGATTGATAAAAGATTCATATGTAAAAATAAAATCTTTAGCTAGTTTTTTCCATTGAAAATAACAAGGATAAGGACTGACATGGTTATGACAGTGTGGATGCCTGTTTATATCCCTTCATCTTTAAAGATTTTGTAAACAAGAACTGCATATCTAAAAAGGGAAGGTTTTCCTTGAAACAACTTTTGAGGTCAGAGCAGCCTAAACTATAGCAGCAAAACTTGAGGAGTGGGGAGGAATCTATCAATATTCTTTTTCTGGTTTGGTAGAATATTCACATTTTTGTGAGTGATAAGTCCCTTGAAACTTGCTTAGTCTTGTTTATCTTGTTTATCTTACAAGAATATTCTTTGTATTGTTTTTCAGCAATATAGATCAGGACAGAGTATAAAGGATTTATCAGTGAGTACAAGATGAAAACAACACAAGAAACAGAACAAGACTGAAATGAAATGTTCAACCCCTACACCATTATCCATCCCCTTGTCTTGTGGATGTTTATGATTTTTTCCATGGTTTCAGCTTTTCTCAACATTTACAATACATTTCTAAATGTTTCTTTAAAAATCCCACACTGAGGTGAGGTAGGGTAGGGTAGGGTAGGGTAGGGTAGGATAGGATAGGATAGGATAGGATAGGATAGAATAGAATAGAATAGAATAGAATAGAATAGAATAGAATAGAATAGAATCAGGTGTTATTGGACACACAAAGAATTTGTCTCCAGTGCATAAGTTCTTAATGTACATAGAAACAACAAAGTAATATAGTCATAAAATATCAGTAGGGGAAGGTAGAAGAGATGAAAATAATAATAATAGTAATACAGCCATATTAAATGGGTAAATATCCTTAGACATAAGACAATACTGTTCAGCAGAATGATGGAACAAGGGAAAAAGCTGTCCCTGGATCTAGTTGTTTTGGCATGCAATACCTATAGCAGTGTCCTGAGAGGAGGAGTTGAAACAGTTTATATCCAGGATGTGAGGAGTCTCTACATATTTTCTCAGCCTTCCTTCTGACCTGTGCAATATACAGCTCCTCAATGGAAGACAGGCTGGTTGCAATAGTTTTTTTTTTTCCTGCAGTCCTAACTATCCATTGAGTCTGTACCTGTCCTGCTTGGTTGCTATACCAAACCAGACAGTTATAGAAGAGCAAGGGAAATATCATGGCAACTCCCTATGCAATCTCTGATCCTTAGTACTTGACTGTGATGCCTTGATACAAGTACAAAAGGAGAAGGCTATATTCTGATGTCACAAAAGATATCTCATCATTTTGGCACCATCAAAGTTTAGAACAGATACCTAATGATTTCAGAAGTCCAAATGCCATCAGTCCCATCTTTCATGGCTTATGGTCAGATATGATGTCATCTACAGCCCCTAATGGCTAGAGGGTCATAGATTTCCCTTCAAGATTTTTCTTTGGAGGAGGTAAATTTGTGTGAGGTCACTTAGATAATCCATGGTGGGAAATTTCTGCTATGAAAGTGCCAAGATTATTTTCACTGAAACAAAAAGTCAGTACAATTTCCCTTGATGAAGCACTGATTGTTGCTTCAAAGTTTCCTCAATCCCATGTCAATTACCTTGTCACTTGTAAAAGCCTCTTCTAGCTTGGTGTGTTTTTGAGAAGACTGGAAAAAAATTACCCAGTAGCTGTCAGGTCAAATCAGAATCTACTGCTAGTAAATTTGAAAGGAGAGCTTTGACTTGCATCTCTTCATAGCATTCTTCAACAAAACTCCTAAGAGCTAGAAGAGGTTTTTTTTTATTATTGCTTGTGAGACTTCTATGTAGAGATACATTTCCCAGGTTCTGCAAGTGCCAAAGAGACTAAAGACAATCTGGAAAATGAAGAAAATGAAAGCCAGATAGGAACTTTGTTTTACTCATAATAATAAAAGTGACATTCCAAAGATCATAGAATTGTTCAAATTGCCTTCTAGAGATGAAAACACTCCATCCATAAGGTTTGAGTTTCCACATTGAAACCTCTTTTCTTTGTCCCCAACTTTTAGTTTTAGCTTTTTCATGAACTCAGGAATTCTCAACCTCAGGGTTACCCAAAAGGAAGTGTAGAATGGAACAGGAAGAAAAAAAAAACTGAATCCAAAAGATCAGATGCCACCCCTCCCATGCCACACTCTCTTTTCAGCCAAGGTAAATATTTAAAGTACTTTAAAACTTGTCTTCTTATACTAACAATATTGTACTAGGAAGCACTAGAAAGAAAATCAATTTTTTTCCTTCCTGCCTGCATTTCAGTAGCCCACAGCTGTTGCAATTTTGAAAAGCTCAGATCATTCATAAAGTTCCAACAAGACTTTGACTGGTCTCATAAGAAGTCAAAATACAAATTATCCCTGTGAAATAGTGAAGAACATCAAGTTGTTTCAGTTCATTAAGTATTCCAGACCTAAAATCAACATGGGCTTTTAAGTAATGACGGGTACTGTGAAATCTCATCCTGTCAAAAACAACAGCATTCATTTGTCATTTTCCTATCTGACACTAGAAATGAAAATGACAAATTCAACAATTGTTTGTTTAGTTCTAATCACCAGGCTACCAGAAAAGGTCTACAAATGCATACAAAGACATGGGAATTAACAAAGGAGACTTTATGGGACAACCTAAATCCAGTTACATTGAGGTTTAGATGAGACAATCCAATTTTGGTCGCCACATTATAAAAAAGATGTTGAGATTTTGGAAAAAGTGCAGAGAAGAATAACAAAGATTATGGACCTGGAGGCTAAAACATACGAAGAATGGTTGCAAGAATTAGGTGTGGCTAGTGTGGTGAAAAGAAGGACTAGGGATGACATTATAGCAGTGTTCCAATATTTGAAGGGCTGCCACAAAGAAGAGGGGTCAGCCTATTTTCCAGTGTACCAGAAGGCAAGACAAGAAGCAATGGATGGAAACTAATCAAGGAGAGAAGCAACCTAGAACTAAGGATAAATTTCCTAATAGTGAGAACAATTAACTGGTAGAACAGCTTACCTTCAGAAGCTGTGAGTGCTCCATCACTGGAAGCTTTTAAGAAGAGACTAAAAAATCAAGGAATTGACTTGGACTGGTGGCCATGTATCCAAATACAAATGAGACATAAGAAAGATGCAGAAATTATGGATTTTATAAGGAACCCCAAGAATTGGACCAGATATTGTTAGGGACAGACGATAAATTAATAAAGAAAATTTATAATTACTTATCGAACTTCAAAATGGAAGAAAAATATATAAAAGAAACCATGATAGCATGGGCAAATTTTTGGGGGTATACAATAGAATTAGACAATTAGCAAAAAATTGTAGGAAAGAAATGACAAATTAACGATGTCAACAGCATACAAAGAAAACCTGTACAAAATATTTTATAGATGGCACTTGCCACCAGCAAGAATGGTAAAAATGTTCCAAAATATGTTGCCAGAGTGCTGGAAATGTAAACAGGTACTGGGATCCTATTACCATATGTGATGAACCTATCTAACAGCAAAAAAATATTGATTAAAAATAAAAAGATAGTTAGAAGAGATGATAGCACAACTAAAATCAGAACTGTTCTTACTAGGTATACTACTGGGGAAATACAACAAAAGAATTACATACTTAATGTTACATGTAATAACAGCAGCGAGAATCACTTACGCACAAAATTTGAAAAATGAAAATATACCGATAGATGAAAAGGTAATAAAGAAAATATTAGAATGTGCTGAAATGGACAGGTTAATAATGGAAATTAAGGATAAAGAGGAAACAGAGTATTACTTAACATGGGACTTATTGTACAAATGGTTAGATAACAGGTACAGAGATTAGTAACTTAATAATGAAAGAAGATTAACAAAATAGAAAACAAAATCTATTATATATATATATATATATATATATATATATATATATATATATATATATATACACATACATACACACATACATACATATATGCATATATAAGATAAGTAATATTACCATTGGACTGTACTTGACTATAGATTAAAATGTATAGAATGACAAGTATATAGAGTGTTACGGTATAACTATGAGAATAATGATTATAACTAGGACGTACAAGATTATGGCCCAGGATATCTGTTGGACCACCTGCAACCAGCATCGACTTCCCATTGCCCGGTGCGTTCCCACAGAGAGGGCCTACTCAGGGTGCCGTCGGCTAGACAATATCGGCTGGCGACCCCCAGGGGTAGAGCCTTCTCTGTGACTGCACCCACCCTTTGGAATCAACTTCCCATGGGTCTTCGGCTGGCCCCCGACCTTCGTACCTTCCGCCGTGAGCTTAAGACCTGGCTGTTTAAACGCCCTAGCCAGGACTGATGGGGTCTACTGTTTTAAATTGGTTTTTAGTCTGTTTTAGAATGTTTTAATTTGTATTTATTGGGATTGTTTCATTTGATGTGAGCCGCCCTGAGTCCTTGGAGAGAGGGCGGCATATAAATCTAATAAATAATAATAATAATAATAATAATAATAATAATAATAATAATAATAATATCATCTATATTTAAAAAAGACTACATTGCATAATTATGAGAACAATGGTTATAATCCGGGTGTATAATACTATATATACTTAAAAGAGACTTGATACAGACAGTACACTGTTGTTGCAGAAATGGAAACGTGATGTATAATAAAGGAAAATGTATAATAAATAATAATAACAATAATAAAAAGAAGAGACTGGACAGTCACTTGTCTGAAATGGTATAGGGTCTCCTGCTTAAGCAGCGGATTTGACTATAAGACCTCCAATGTCCCTTCCATCTCTGTTATTTTGTTAAACTGGAATCACTTCCCAGTCTTAACTGAGCAACCTTTGGCTGCATTTCCAAAACTGCAAGCAAAAATGAGCTTCTGAAGGAAACCATTTTGAATCAGGGATATGGTTGTCTAGTGGGCATTAGTAATCAAACCATTGCCCAGGTTCAAATGAAGATTACAGTTCCTAAAACTCCTCTAGCAGTATTTTATATTTACATGGGAATGTAAGATTGTCAAAATACTCTTATTTGTGAAATAAACAGAACTTATTATTTAAAAAAAAAAAAAAAATATCCAGCATGTTGGCAGGCAGAGTAGTAGACATTTCTTATCTTATAGTTTCCCCAGTACCCTTGTGATGGAGGTTGCTAGTGTTTAGAGATAATGAATTGCTTCAGGCTATCCATTAATCCTCTGAATGGTTATGCATAGGTGATATAATATAATGCAATCACCCCAAGCTGTAATGTAAACTTGGATCTATCTGAAAATGCAATAGGTTTTAGACTTGATGTGGTAGACACTGATGAATTCCACTGATTAACACTATGAAAATTCAGATAAGGTAATTGAATTCAGTAGAACTGTCTAAGTTTATATTATAGTCCTGAAATGTTCACGTTTTGTGGTAAAAGTTTTCACTATCAAAACTTCCTGTCACTTGCTAGCCCTGATCCCCGTGGTTAATATAACCACAATTTCAGAAGCTGCTGGCATTCAATCTTCAGGAATTTAGGCAAAAATGTTCTGACACCGATTGGAAAAATGAGGAATGTCTTTGCATGTTAGAATAAATGAAGATCATAACATCCTTCCTGTATTTGTCCTGTTCGGTGTTGTGGTTGTGCTTATTGTTCATAGTATGTGGTTGCGATTAGGTTCCTAGGTAGTCTCCAAATTGTTTGTTGGTTTATGCTAGACAACCTGTGACTTATTGAGTCATGATTTCATGATCATTCCTTATCTAAATAGAAAAACAGAATGAATACAGTGGGCAAAAAAGTAGTGAGAGCAGGAATGACTTCTGAGTTCCTGTCACCTTTCTCATTGCCTTTACTTGAGGGAAGCTGACAGAGAGCATTGGAAATTATCATTTGACCATACTGGCTGCAATAGCATAGATACAGCATAGCATAGCATAGATAGATACATAGATACCATATACAGCATTCTGTAAGTTACCCTGTTTGAGGTACGTTGATTCAAAAATGATTTCCCCATAATGCATCATTTTGCCCAATTGAAGATTACAAAAAATTCAACAGCCACAAGAGTTTTAGTTGTATATAGATAATGAAATGTGTGACACAGTTTTTCTTTTCTTTCAGGCAATTTGTTCCTTGTTCTGTGCTATCACCATTTAGTGAGCACATGAGAAAGGCCATGGCAGATCAGAGTAAAGGTCCATTTTGGCAAAGAAACAAAGAAAACCAGTTTATGAATTTCATCTCTGGATATATATCGCTATATCTCTCTATATACATTATCTCTATATCAATATGCCAAATGTGGAAATCATATGTCAAAATCTATAGGTAGTTCACAATTTACAATTGCAATTGGGATGGCATTTCCAATTGTAAATCATTATAGTCCTAAGTCAAGGCACCAATGTGAGTGGACCCAATTTTATGATATTTTTGAGGCAGTCATTAAGTGAATCATTATGGTTATTAAACAAATCTGGTCATTAAGCAAATGTCACTGTTATATAGGTAAGTCCTCAATTTACAACAGTTCATTTAGTGACCACTCAAAGTTAGAACGGCATTGGAAAAAGTGATTTATGACCATTTTTAATACTTACCGTTGCAGCATCTCCATGGTCACATGATTAAAATTCAGATGCTTGGAAACTGGCATGTACTTATGACGGCTGCAGTGTCCCAGGATCATGCAATCATCTTTTGTGACCTTCTGACAAGCAAAATCAGTGGGGAAACAAGATTCACTTAACAACCATATTACTAATATAAAATTCACATGACAAATGTCTCACTTACGTTCTAACAGAAATTTTGGGCAGAATTTTGGTCATAAGTTAAAGACTATCTGTAAATGCAAACCCATTCTTTCAAATGGTGAAACTGAAAAAAAAAAAGATGGCAAATCACAATCATGTGATTATAAAGGCCTCCTCCATATGACCACATGGAGGGGGACACACACTATTTTATGATAGCCAGAATTTCTGGGCCCATCCTAATTTTGAACAATTGTTAAGTGACCAATTGTAAATTAAGGACTACAATTCTTGTACTGCTATTATAGAATAGAATTCTTTATTGGCCAAGTGTGATTGGACACACAAGGAATTTGTCATTGGTGAATATGCTCTGAGTGTACATAAGCAGAATAAAATACATTCATCGAGACTAAAAAGATACAACACTTAGTGATAGTCAAGTCAAGGTTACTAATAAGCTATCAAATCATACTAGGAAACAAATAAAAACAATACAAATTGAAAAGTACAAGCAACGTGGTTATAGTAATAAGTGGGAAGAGATACATACTAGTAAGGAAGATAATAATAATAATAATAATAATAATAATAATAATAATAAAGGATTGAAAATCTCGCACTTGATGTACATGGATGATTTGAAGCTGTTTGGTAAAACAAAAGCTGAACTGAATTTATTAACTGAAAACACAAAAGAATTCAGCCAAGACATCGATATGCAGTTTGGAATTGACAAATGTGCAACAATAGCAACCAAAGCAGGCAAGATCATAGAAGAGGATGGAATAGAACTAGAGAATGAAGAAATGATAAAGGCAGTAAAATCAGAAGAAGGCTACAAGTACTTGGGGATTTTAGAAGCCTCTGACTTAATGCATAATAAAGTCAAGGAATTAACTTCAGCCAAGTACATTCGGCAAATTCGTAAGATATTAATGTCCAAATTGAGTGGAGGAAACATCATAAAAGCCATAAATACCTGGGCTATACCTGTGATTAGATACTCTGCAGGAATAATTGACTGGAGCTATTAACCAGCCTCAAAGGCTGTGAATCTCACTAAAGATATAATAATAATAATAATAATAATAATAATAATAATAATAATAATAATAATACAGTCTTAGTAAATTATTTGACAGTGTTGTGGGAATTAGTTGTTAAGCAGAGCGATGGCATTTGGGGAAAAACTGTCCTTGTGTCTAGTTGTTCTGGTGTGCAGTGCTTTATAGCTTCATTTTGAGGGTAGAAGTTGAAACAATTTATTATGCTAATGGTATAGTAAGCAAAGATACCTTAACAGTATTTTAACATAGATATTTTTGCTGTTTGGGGTCCCATCCTCCCTTTACTGTCTCATATAAATAATAATCAGTTTTAGTCCCATGGAGTGGAGCTCATCTGGAGAGCTCCAGGCATGTTTTTTTTCTCATCAGTTTTTAAATTTCCTTTTGGCTGTATGGTGCAGAAAAATGCAGTGATAGAAAAACAATCCTGCTGATCTAATTATTTCTTGCATTTGGTTCCCCCCCCTTTGTTTTCTTTTTCTTTTAATTTACCCAAAGAAGTCGACATTTTTTAACTCTTGCCTAAGGAGGCTAAATATACATCCCTCTGAGCACAACTGTGTATGAAGAAGAAAATTAGGTTTTTAATGCCCTTTCAGGAATAAAGGAGAAGGGATTCCATGTTAAGGTCTATTATATATGAAGAAATGAATAGTTTGATAGCATGTGAACAAAGTACCCGATAAAAATGATTAGATTTCTGGATAGATTATATGCCAATATAGTTCACATTATGGAATTATTCATTGTTCTTTCTGGAATGGATGAAAGGAAAGAAGAACAATAATTAGGGACATGCATGGAAATAAAGTAAAATAAAATATTGGATTAATATATACAAAATTCCATTGATAGAGGTGGGGCTATTTGTTTATCAGATATATCTCCCCATTCCATACATCTTAAACAAGCTACAAAATGAAACACTATATAAAACATAATGAAAACAACAAAACTATAAACAATAATATACACTAATTGTCAGGTTTGGAAGATAATTGTGTTAACCCCTGACTCCAATCTTGTCCCAGGATGTGTTCCTTTCCTGAAGGGGGGAGCCTGTCAGGTTTGGAAGACAATTTTCTTTTTTGCTTCTTAACTTCCCCAACATATTTTAGTTGGGGAAGTTGGGAGGGGGTTTTGTTGGAATGGTAGAAAGTTAGTCATAACAACATTCCGTATTCAAGGACTTTTGCCTGCGTCTGATGGAGACTGCCTGAAGATTGTATCCGGTGGAGTGTGAAGAGTTGATTGGACAATGTGATGAACTTGTGGGTGTAGGGCAGGGCTGTGAATTGCTAGCTGGGTGGGGAAAACCTGGAAGCTTTCAGATTTGGGTTTTCCCAGATGTGCCAACATGACATCTCTAATAAATTGGAATTTTGAGTAACTTAAGGCCTCAGAGCTTTATTTCGTTGGGGGTGTTCCTTGGAACCCTGACATTAATAGCATAGACCATTCTCTAGCTGCTTAATCACCAAAGAGTTTCCAGAAGGCGATAAAAGGACAATCCATTCTTGAGTCAGTGGAAGAGTCCACTTCTGTGCCCATTGCTATTGTATTTCCCTATAGGAGGCAATTTCCGGCAGGTACTTCTCGTTAACTCAGTTGGTTAGCAGAACAGACTCAGAATGGGTGGACTCTAAGTATTCCTCATTCCCAAATAATGGCACATTAACCTGATTTACAAAGGAGCAACAAAACAAAAATTAAAATCAAAATAGTCTGCCACTGAAGGATATTCTGAAAGAGGTTAACTTGACCTGACTCTCTCTTCAATTAATGAAATTAGGAAAAGTACACAGAACATGGCTTTTGGAATTTTTCCAACCACTTTGGTATTTAGTATTTCCTACCAGTAGTACGAAACATATGTACTAGATTCCAGTACCAAGAAGTTCCCTGAAGATGGGCTCCAGCATGAGTCCAAAAGTTCAGAAAAGTAAACTTCTGGTTCAGGGGTGAAATCCAGGAGATTCTGACAGGTTCTGAAGAACCAGTAGCAGAAATTTTGAGTAGTTCGGAGAACCGGAAAATGCCACCTCTGGCTGGCCCCAGAGCGGGGTGGGAATAGCGATTTTGCAATATCCTTCCCCCAGGAATGGGGAAGGAATGGGGATTTTGCCATATCCTTCCCCCAGGAATGGGGAGGGAATGGGAATTTTGCAGTATCCTTCCCCTGAAATGGGGTGGAAATGGAGATTTTGCAGTATCCTTCCCCTGCCACGCCCACTAAGCCATGCCCACCAAGCCACACCACACCCACCAAGCCACGCCCACAGAACTGGTAGTAAAAAAAAATTTAATTTCACCACTGCTCTGGTCCTGGTGATCGACCCACATTGGACCTTGCAAAATTATCCTGGGACATTGTGTATTTGCCTTCATTCATAACCATTTTCATAAAACATTTTGTTTTGCTTTGTTTTGTTTTGCATATCTATTTCTGAGATAGAGATGGCGAATGCTACACCTAGGTAAACAAGATAGATGGAAACCATATTACAGTGAGTAATATGTCTTTTATATTCCTCTCTCTCCGTCTCTCTATGCAGAGTGTTTCATACCCTCAGTTGGGTGAGGATGGAACTGAAGTTTTTGATTGTTCATACTTATTGTGGGCAATGTCTTATTCTGCTAGGGGAATTGACTAGAAGACCTTTGAAACCTCTTTATGTTTTCTTAATTCTGTGGCAGCAGTATCAGAACCAACAAGAAAGAAAGAAGCACCAATTAGGAAACAAGTTGCTTTTAAATAATTTTGTAGAGTTTTCATCCATGGAAAGTCATGTTCAAACACCTGGACTATGAGATGACTAAAATGTTCTGCTTTTCAGACTGGAGGAAGACATCTAGGAGGAAATCCTTCCATGGAGATTTTTCAAGCTTTGGGAGCATATGCAGTTTGAATACTGCAGAGTAATGGAAAAACTGAACACAGAAAGAGTAAAAAAGGAGTCTGCCACTTTGGAACAATACATTAAGCTCAAAAACATGATCAAAAGAACCTTGGTAGTACAGTGGTCTAAGGCACCCTGTTATTAAGCTGGTTATTAAGACCAGATGCCTGCAATTACTGCAGGTTCGAATCTCGCCAAGGCTCAAGGTTGACTCAGCCTTCCATCCTTTCTAAGGTGGGTAAAATGAGGACCCGGTTTGTGGGGGCAATAAGCTGACTTTGTATAAATATACAAAAGAATGAAGGCTATTGCTGAGCACATTGTAAGCCGCCCTGAGTCTCCGGAGAAGGGCGGCATATAAATCAAAATTAAAAAAAAAGAAAAAGAAAAGAAAGGATAAAGAAATATTTAAAAGAATCATAGAAAAATAAGTGTCTTCTGCAGGAACACGGAAAAATAGGAAGGATTCAGTTATTTGACATGAATACACTAGAATAATATGTTGAAAAAATAACATTTGAAGAAGATGAGCATGAAACCTGTGACTTGAAGGACCTGTGATTTGAAGCAGGTTCTATTGGGGGTGAAATCCAGCAGGTTCTGACAGGTTCTGGAGAACCGGTAACGGAAATTTTGAGCAGTTCGGAGAACTGGTAGTGGAAATTTTGAGTACTTCAGAGAACCGGTAAAATACCACCTCTGGCTGGTCCCAGAGTGGGGAGGAAATGGAGATTTTGCAATATTCTTCCCCTTCCATGCTCACCAAGCCACGCCCACCAAGCCACACCCACAGAACTGGTAGAAAAAAAATTGGATTTCACCACTGGTATTATGGCAATGTTAAAGCCAAGGGAAAAAAAGAATAAAGGCAATGGATTAGAACTGCTGAAGAATAGGGAAACTAGTAATGGCTGTGAGATATTACATTGTTTGTAGATTGCAGTTAAGAAAAAAAAATACCGACTGAGAAAGAAGTAACATAGAATTATTTAAGTGATGTAAGAAATGTGAATTTATGTGATAGAAATTCCTTTGAATTGGATTGAGACTGCATTGAAATATTTAAAGGGAGGTATAACAACAATGCTGTTTTGCAAAGCAAAGCTGCTCCTGTTACTTGGAGAACTTGTAGTTCATATATTCCTCTTGAGGTTCCTTCTAAAGCAATTTGCACCCTGAAATCTGTTTGCTAAATTTCACCTGTTCTAAGGATTATTTCATTTACTTTTGGACTGGAAACATAACTATCTCCAGAACAGCTGCAATATTTCTTTTAGCTGTCATTGCTTTACACATGAAAACACTCTCCTAATTGTAGGCTTTTATAAATATACAAAATTGTCCTATGCTTTCTATGCTGTCTCATGCTTTTATGCCTTTATGCCTGGATCACTGTCCACAATAAAGTTTATATAAGCATGTGTGTGCACATACACAGACATTTACACTGTAGTTTAGTAATTTAATATTTTATTCCCAAATTAGTTTTATAATCTAATCAATTAATTTTGACCATTGGCTTTTTAAAGTATTCTACTATTTAATATTTTGGGAGTTTGAACCTTCTTATTTATTTCTATTAATCATCTAGAAAATAGCTATGTATTTAAACTTGAGCCTGTAAACCTTTTACAAAAATTACAAAAAATACTGGTCAGTGATTGCAATGAACATGCTCCTATTTAATGATACTCTCTTACACTGAATCAATTATAGTAGAGTCTACTACGACTCTAGTAGAGTCTACTAAGTAGACCATGTAGGTTTATTAGAAAATCATAACAGTTAGATAATACAGTTCTGTCAGGGAATGTAGATTTAATAGCTGCAAACTGATGGAAAGTTGTAAGCAGAGGCAACTGAAAGCTGATGCAATGGGAATGATTCAGCATCTGGCATCGCCGGGTTAAGATTCTTGGTGGGGTCCACACAAGACTGCTACCCTTTTAAGAGGTGTCTATATATAGGTGACCATTAGAGAGCATCTCTCTCTCTCATTGTCTATCTCATTGCTCTCATTGTGTCCGTAGCTGTATGATGAGGTATCTGCCACGTATATGTCTGTGTATATATAGTTGTATTAAATTGTAGTTGTATTTAGATATTAACAACTGTTAATTATCTAAAGGCTCTTTGTGCTGTGTTTTAGTCCTTGGTTTATCTCAAATACAAATCATAATACTAGTCACTCTGCAAATTCTGACAAGTTCTATATATGGCTTGAGGGAATATAAATATATCTTTCCTTTCTCACTGCAATGCTCACATATCTCGGAAGCACTTCTATCTTTCACCTGTACACTTTCCCTGTGACTATAAATTGCTCTGTCTTAAAAGAACGAACAATATAAATCACTTTGCTAACAAAGCATACGAGCAAGCAAGCAAGCAAACAAACAAACAAGAACAAGCATTGGCTTCCTTGCATTGATAATATGGACAAATCTTGGACATATGGACAAAGAGATTTTCTTTTTTTTAAAAAATGCAGCTAAATAAGAGTAAGTATCATAAATAATTAGGGCTTTCTATACTCAGGTGCATGTCTGACTTGTGGCTGAAATCCTGACATTTACATTAACTGTCTGGAAAGAGGTATGATTTATGTGTCTCAGCTTTAGGATGCACATAAAGTTACAGCAATCATATCAGTTCCATATATCTCCTCTACTAACAGCACTGTTTGACAAAGCGGATAAGGAATCAATGATTTGACTTAATTATTTCAACTTTTTAACCCCATATTTTCATTTCTCCTCACTGATAATAAATTCACTCTTGCTATGATCTGTTGGAATCATGTAGGATCATCATGGACAATGGAGGAAAAAAATTGAATCTAGGCAGGGTTTCCTCACTTTTCTCTCTTTAAATAAGATTTTCTTCTTTTCCTACTATGAGTAGTAAGCAATGGTGATTCAAATTAACATTCAACAGATTTTGTCCAGAAATCACATTAAGCAAAAAATTTAACAGAAATATTATCAAGCAATTTTTTTTCATTAAACTATTGAGAGGAAAAAAGAGAATATAAGTAACTAGCTTCCTTTATAAAGTATGTGGGAGATATAGTATTTGTTCAAATATGTTGATATAAACATTGGGAATAGGAAAGTTCTTCATGTCTGGAAATCTGAATCTAACGACTACAATTAATTGATGCAAATTAAAGGGGATACATGGAAATTTACTCCTCTGTATTTTTAGTAAGTTAGTTTTCATTATGCATTCTAAGATATTTCTATGATATAAACCCCTGGAAATTTTACTGATTTGTTGAGAAAAACTGGATGGATAGATATTTGACATCAATGATCTAACCTGGATTCTTGCCTTGAGCAAAGGATTAGATTCAGTGGTCTAATAGGCAGGCTGTGTAGTTCCAAAGGTAGAGTTAATGAAAAGTCAAAAGCACTTTCTACCACTTCAAAATGGACACCTTAACTAAATCCAATCTACTACTTCAGTGCACAGCTTTGGGGTGAAATCTGTGAAATCCCTGCTGTGCTTCAGGTCCCTATTGTCAGCTTTGGAAGCCATATTAACACCAGAAGCTTCCACACTGCCAACTTCTTGCGCTTGGGAAAGTAGGAGGTGGGATTCAGTAGAGTGATTGTAGTTAGACATAATAGCATTCTTTCCTTCAGTCAAGGTCATGGTGTTTCTGCATCTGGAGATGGTGTGGTTGCAGTGATGGCTCAGGTTGGGATGGATAGTGATTGGGCCATGTGATGGACTGATGGGTGCAGGGGCTGGATTGGGATTTTTGATTTACTGAGAGAAAACCTGGAACTCTCAGATTTGGGTTTTCCCAGATGTGCTAGTATACCTATTCCAATAAATGTAAGTTTTGAGATGATGCTTGTCTTGGAGTTTTCAATTGGAGTTGGGTTGTTCTGGAACCCTGACACCTATTAAAGAACAGCTCTTAGCTTGATGCACTGTGTTTAATATTTATGATCATTTTGGGATGTTTAATTTTTTAACTGAGAGTCCACCAAAATACCAACTCTTTTTCTCTCTGCATATATTAAGTCTCTCTGTGTGCATGTACTGTATATGTTTGTATGTGAGTATGTTTGTAGAAGTACCATGAGGGAGAGAGAATGGGGAAGTTTAACGTTTGCTTTTTTTGAAAGTAAAATGTTATGCCATTTTGTATATTTTTAAGATGTGGTAAGCACAATACAAATGGAAGAAATAAGAAATCTCTGAGGCAACCAACTGATTTCTTTCCACAACAGATTAAAGTCTGCCTACAATCCCTTGGTGCTTTCTGAGTTTAGCTTTTTTCTTGCAGACATGATGAAGTTACTTAGTTTAGGTAATGAAACATCTGCAAGAAAACAAGCAAGGTCAGAGAATACCAAGGACCCTTCATTTCAACCATGAGCTACAAATATTCTCTTTTATTAATCCCAGTTGTGTGCATGGAGTAGTAGCAATGTCGCAGTGAGTATTTGTCTGATATTCAAAATTAAATCACAAAATCTTTCAATGTTTGTTATTTTTTCTTGAATTGTGTAGAACCTTAATTGGCCATGTATTTTTCATGGAAACAACATGGTCACAGTGTTTCCTACAGTAGATTATATTTTGTTCTTGAACATATAATATCTAGAGATAAGCAAAGTAGTATGCAGAGGATTTTTGGTCCACTTTTTTCATATCCAGTTGTTCCATTTCAATATAGACTTTAAAATTCTCTTTAACGATGCAGGCAGATGGATTTTGTAACTCACTCAGAACTCATCTTCTCATCATAATACACTTTCCATGTGGCACCAGAAAGATATTACTCTGCTATATTTCTCCATTACACCAATTTTAAATGCTCCAGCGAATGCTTTCAGAACATTTATTACAACTAGTGTTAATTGCAGATAGGCAATTTTATGGTGGCCAAGAGCCAAAGTTAAGAATTTTTAAGGAGTTGAGCGATGCAAATTTTATTTTATTTAATTTATTTATTTAAAATGGAAGACACTGTATCACGTTATCAGACATGGGTGAAATTTGAGGGAAAGCCTGAAGTGTTTCCTTATTTTAGTTGTGAAGAACTATTACATTACAGTTTTCATCTGTGGAATCTTTGCTTGTTGAACCTTCAGTTTTTAACAATCTTGATCGGGGTGGGTTCTAACCGGCTTTACTACTGGTTCTCTTTGTGCACGCGCTTCACGCGCGATCCCCTCTTCGGAGGCAATCCGCTCTGCCGCACCTCTCAGCTGGGTCAAAAAAGAAGAAATATAAGGTCGGAATAACAGCTCCTGAAGAAAGAGAACCGGTTCGGTGATGTAATAGTGTCACCGCTACTGGCTCGGCCGAACCGGGCTGAACCAGGAGCAATCCACCACTGATCTCGACCACATGGAAGCTCTAAAGCAGGGTTGTCAAACTCCCGGCTTGCAGGCTGGATGTGTGACGCACTGACCACGCTCATGCCCGCTTTAGCGAAGGGGAGAAAAGTCCCGAGATGTCACTGTGATGATGTGAGCTTGGCACCCCTGTTCTAAAGTCATGACAAGGGACTCAGGTAATGCAGGTCACTAACTGCCTTAGATACTATTCCCAAATAATGCAACAATTAAGTATGATGCAGATATTATGGCTTAATAGTTGAAGGAAATAATAGAAGGAAAAGATAACTTTTAGGAAAAGAATCAGAGACATCACCTGAACATCCTTGGAAAAGCTGTGGACTGTAAGTTGAAATGACAACCATTGGTCCATAAAAATGCTCAGTGATGAAACTAGACTTAATGATATTCAACTAACTTAACATTTGGTTCCCATATTTAATATTGCTTATGTCCTTTATTTAAATCGAGAGTAAGCTCCAGAAAGGCAACCTGTTGCAGACGGCTATAAACTGATATTAGAAGGAAAATTCTTGAAGTCTTGCTCAAACCAGTTATTGAGTTTATTTAATATTTTTATTGTTTTTTAAGTATTATTTGCTACTGTGTTGTGTTGATCCATTTCTGTGACTCATGCAAGAACCTTGCACAGTGTGAGCCTGCTCTTAATCACTACCTCTGGATTGTGCCCCTCTTTTTAATGTGTCTTTTTCTGTCACCAAGGGAAATGATTCAGTGAAAAGCAGTGCTAGCTCTTACAAAATATGTAAGTATTTTAGGAGCTGCTGAGTTAATCAGAATCAATTAACGTTTCACACAAGAATAGGCTAAGTCTATTAGCAATGCATAGTAGTCACATTATCATCTGCAAAGTCTGTACTGTGTTTACAACTCTGCTCGCTAATGATTTCTGCACTTAAGGTATATTTTAACAGAGACTCAAATCACGTATGACATTAATCATTTTTTCACCACCTGTCATAAATCTTTTTTTATTTTATTACTATGATTAAAGCCATCACTTGGGTTGCAGTATTCAGTGGGGAAACTATTTTGGGGAGGGGGAAAATTTATTTCTTTCCTAGTTTATTAAATATAAAAACTCTTCACTTTGATTATATCTCTTTATGAAAGCAATACTGTAGATCACTTTTTTTCCCAGAGAAAAAGCTGTTTATAGCCTTTGAGTGATGAGTAGAGGCTGCACTCCAACAATAAACCTAAAGCTAAATCTGATTAAATTTCAATCTAATTTAAATTTCAAATTATATTAAGTTACTTAAATAAAGTTAATGTGATCGTTCCTCTATGTGTAGAAGAATTTCTTCTTAAAAATGGCAGGTCAGTGGTAAATTCTGGAAGGACTATATTATTCTGCTTGTATGTTTCTGTTCTGCTCCTATAATGCCTGAATAATGAGAGATTCACTCTGTATTTCTGAGTTGGCCTCCTTGAAAATAAGGCATTAATGTGGTGGTAACATCTAAAAACTTTGTTTGGTCAAGAAAGCCAAGCAATTTTCTGCCAGTTATTGTGGTTAATTTCCAATTTAGTTTGCACCTAGCACATTCCCAGTCAGTTCTTATATCCAGATCACAAGAAGCATATATGCCACTCAGTGTGCATACCTTGATGTTTATTTAATATCAAATAGTTCAATAAAAAAAAGAAAACACCCAAAACAGTTAACCAGCAGAATAAGATACAAGTAAATGGAAGTAAAGAGAGTGAGAGAGTGAGAAAGAGAGAGAAGGAAGGAAGGAAGGAAGGAAGGAAGGAAGGAAGGAAGGAAGGAAGGAAGGAGAGAAGGAAGGAAGAGGAGGAGGAATGAGATAACTAATAGGCATCTATGTATCAATAAGTACTGGAAGCAATGCCATAGGTAATCAACATGGACAGTCCCAAAGAGACCTGTTTAACTTTTTTAATATACATAACATCATCATAGAGATGGAAAATTGGACATAAAATAATCCTTCCTCTATTTTGCAATTTAAAAAAATAATAATACAGTAGACATTAATGACAGTGTTGTTGATCCTTGGTTGGGTAATCTTAAGAAATCATTTGGCTAAAGGTTACTTTGGACAGTAAAGAAACACAGAAGAAAGCAATTGTAAACCACTTCCTTTTTCCTGCCAAGAAAATGACAAGGATGTATTCATGAAATTTTTAGGAGCCATGGTTGGTTTCAAGATTTTACTTTGTATTAAGGATTAGAGTGTGGTGACTCTTTTAGTCTTCTCTCAACTAAAGCTACCCTCCCTGCCAGTGGTGTATTAACCATTAAGCAGACTAAGCACATGCTTAGGGCACCAGGCCCAAAGGGGACACCACAAACTTGAGAAAGAAAAAAAAAAACCCACCAATGAAGATTTGTACAGTATGTACAAAGGAGGGGGACACTAAGATTGTCAGTGCTTAGGGCATCACTGAGCCTTAATCCTCCATTACTCCCTGCAGAGGGACCTGGAACCTATCATTTTTTCTCACCCCAAGCTACTTCATAGGTCTCTATAGATCACATGAGAGGACATATAAACCCCTGTGAGCTCTTGCAGAAGAGATGGTATATTATCTGACACGCAAATGAGACAACTGTTTTTTAATCAGCAAGAGCAGCATTCAAGCATTAATGCAATCTTTAGTAAGCATTCACTTCCTATTTCTCCTAAGTGAAAGAAAACATTACCAACACAAGACAAATTGCTAAGGCTAACAATATTTCATACAAATGGTGTTGTGCAGCTAACCAGATTCATTATTTGTACTGTATCTGGAGGGCTAATGACAGCTCAGTCTTCTTACTAAATAAAAACACTGTCTGTGTATGGTCATTTCTATGCATCCAGATATTTTATATTTTCCGAGGGTATTCTTAGCACATATAACAAATGGCACCAACAATAATAGGTTCTTTATGTTTTTTCCAACAACTTAGTGGTAAAAATTTTATTATAGCATTGCAAAAATTTATTCCTATCTGATAACCGGGGAGCATGCCCCATTTATTAATTTTGGCCTATTTCATTAATCCACAGCAGGCATCAGATTTTATTCGACCCAGCCTACATCAGTATCTTTGCTCCTAGGCACTGTTTTTAACTTACTTAATAGGAAAGGACAGGAGGAACAAGCTGAGTCTTTCTTCTTTCAAGCAGTGAGAATTGATTCATAGCAGTGGCAGAAGATGGGCACAGCATTTACCAGAGCAGGGATTCAGGCAGCCCGGCATGTTATTTAAGATGCTTTAATCCATCCATAGGATTTGTTAATGCCTCAGCATCACTTCCCTCAAGGTTATAACTAGCTTTCATATTAGTAGTTTACGGATACCGAATAGGCCAAATACAGCATGGATATAAGAGACATTTCAGATCACTGCCTAGAATACTATCCCCCCCACTGACTGTAGTGTGAGGAGGGCAGAATTTGATTTTTAATGAATTGCCCTGTGGGGTTCCAGAGAGATTTATTGTGTGTTTAAAGGGAGAGAAAGAGAGAAGATCAGCACAATGACATCTGAAGGAAAGCTGCAGGAAGGATGGCCAAGAATTATTTTCCATGACCAAGAAGATTAGTTTCAGCTCTTTGGATTTTAATAAATGTACCTCAATGAAACATGTTATTTATAATGTTTATGGGTGTTTTAAAGAAGAGGTTGTACAGCCAACTCTCAAGAATAATTAAATTAGCTTTACTACACAGTGTAGAGGGCTCAACAAGGTGTTTCATATAGTCCTAATTTCACAATTCTATGAAGACATACAATATATTCCATGTATAAACTTGAAACATTACTCTCTATAATGTGAAGTTGTCAACTATATTTAATAGTGGCTCAGTAGAGATTTAATTCCACTTATTACTTAATTGCCCCAAGGGACTGAATCTAGGACCTCTAATACATAAAGCAGGCATCCTATCATTCATGTGGCCAGTTCATATACAGCTACATTAATTAATAACACTGTTACTCTTTCATTGCTATGGTATATTTCCAATATAAAAAGAAGTATGAAACCAAAGAGAAATGGGCAGCTAAAAAGTATTATCATGTTTTCCCAAAAATAAGACCCTGTCTTATATTTTTTTTGAACCCTGAAATAAGTGCTTGGCCCTATTGCCATGCACTCAAAAGCCCAATTGGACTTATTATCAGGGGATGTCTTATTTTGGGGGAAACAGGGTATTTGTTTATTAACAGCTTTTGAGGAAGCTTTTAATATCACAGAGCTCTGGATGCAGTTACTCAATAGCTACACAAAGGTAAATATATTTGTGCTTACTCTGGATTGTGCTAAATATTTTTTTTTAATGAAAACTTTATTCAAAGCTACTTGGTAAGAAGAAACCAGACACAAGTCTTCAAGAAACTGGTGTTCTAACAATATCAGAAATCTGTGGAAATCTTCACTGGTTCTTTCAAATACATATTGTCTCCCAAATACATATCCTCATTGTAATGTAAGAAAATATATTTGGGAAACCATTTGAAAAGATCAGTTAGGATTTCCAATGATGGACATCTCAGCGCAGCAGTGTCTTGAACAATAGAATCCATAGACACATTTTGCAGCCCCTAGATTCCATAGATTCTTCCAATAAAGTTTGTTAGCAAATGGCCAATTTTTGATAGCACAAAGGGTCATCAATTTTAAGAATCGAAAAAATTTAAGAATTCTTAAATTTTAAGAATTTAAGAAAATATTTTGCCAAGATGCTTTAGTACAGCCAAAGGTCAGCAACTTAAAATAATATACGAAGTCCAGGTTGTAATACAAATACAAAATAATAACAATTAAAAACATCCGTTACATTTTTAAAAAAAGAAAAAGGGGAAAAAGAGAGGAGTTTGCACAATAACTGAAACTGACCAATTACAGATTTTACAATGCATAAATTTAAATTACATCCAGTGGTTTCTGATGTTAAGAGCTAGAACACAAAATACAGCTACTTTCCTGGGAACTTCATTGAACTGTTCACTTGTGTTACTATATGAGATGGACAGCTATAAAAATCGGATAGTTTAAATAGAAATAAATACCGTGTTTCCCCAAAAATAAGACCCTGTTTTATATTTTTTTGAACCCTGAAATAAGCACTTGGCCTTATTGCCATGCACTCAAAAGCCTGATTGGGCTTATTATCAGGGGATGTCTTATTTTGGGGAAAACAGGGTAGATGGATGGATGGATGGGGGGAGAGAGGGAGAGATGGATGGATGGATGGATGGATGGATGGACAGACAGACACAGATATAGATACGCTAAAACACTATACACTATTTGTGCCAACTGGATAATTTAAATTTTAAATGGGTTATCAGTTTCTGTATTCCAGGAATGACATACTGGGCAAACCAGGAGTACCTGAGCAACTAAATGTGAAGAATATATAGTCAAGTTTGGAAGGAAATATTGGTATATCTCTCTATTAACACTACTGAGGGAAAGTTGTCTAGGTGTGTCAGAATGCATCCTTTGATGTGATGGTAGACAAATCTGGAATACAAATACATACACATACTGTGTGTGTGTGTGTGTGTGTGTGTATGTGTGTAATAAAAAGTGATTAAATATGAGATTGAAATAGAAGTGGTATAAATGGATAACTTTGTCCCTTTGCATATCAAAGTCATCTTCACTCAAACTCTTTCCAGGCCCAGAATGCACTGAGTTAATTATTAAGTCTACAATAGGAATCTGACATCCAATAAGATAACATTGTTTGACAGAAAGGCCCTGGAGCATGCCCTGCCTGTGCTTCTATGCCTATTTGATGGAGTAAGCATAAACAATGCAGTTGATCTGAAAGCTATCTTCAAATTTATAAAGGCACATAGAGAGAACCTTTGAATACTAGCTGATTTTGTTGACAGATATTCCAAAAAACATATTAATCCATTATTTAGTCTATGACAGAGGTTTCAAACTCACATCGTTACGGCGTCATCATGTGATGTATCGTGTCTTTTTTCCCCTTCATTAAACCGGGCATGAGAGTGACCAGCGCATGATGCATCTGGGCTGTGGGCTGCGAGTTTGACAGCCCTGGCCTATGAGCTTGATTGCTCAATGCTGAACAATGACTATTCTTTGCAAAGGGTGGAACTATTCCTCTCTTACAGAAGTCATCCTTTAACAATGATACTTTAGGCCAAATGAGAGGAGAGAATAAATTAACCAAGTTTAATGAAATGAGAAATGACTTAACTCCTGTTAGGTAAAAAGATTTTGTAAATAAAGTTTGAAGAAACACTATTTTATTGTATTAGTTACTTTCATCATACTGGTATCATATCTTGCCTGTTGAACCATCCTTTTCTTTTTCTCCTTAGTGTCTTGTTCTCTCTTCTTCTCTTTTACTATTTCAGTGAATATGGTTGTTCATTCTCAAATTATATATTTAGCTAGCAACAGGGAATAATTTATGGGGTAAACACAGTAGTTGATGTAACCATGATATATCTTACTTGCTGCAATTAATCCTCATCTCTGTTGGATATGTGACATCTTTAGCATTTCCTACTGGATTTTAAATATCTTCTGCAGAGTAAGGTTTTGGATGGAGGGGAGAAAAACGGATGTGTGGGAAAAATAAGAAGAAATACTTGGTGATGCTTCTTTGAAAGGTATCTAAACTTCCAAGAAATAAGATATAGGTATCCCTTTAAAGTCCTCTCAATTTACAACATATGACCATTCTTACCCTAATTTCCTAGCTGCTGGGTTCAGAAAACATTTGTCATAAAGAACTCTTTTGCATGCAGAAAAGATGGCTACAAGTAATGCAGGACAATATAAAATCATAGGAAAATTCTACAGTATATTCTCCAATCTATTGGAGACCAATTTTCTGTTAGCTTTTTTTTTTAAAAAAATAACCACTGACCATAATGTGCTTGTTGGTTATTTTTTGTGATGAACCTTGTTCATTTATGTTTGTGTTTTAACCTTACTATGGATATGTTCCTTTTCATATTTTCCACACTACTAAGAATTCTGCTAAGAATCACGAGATTGTGGCAGGATATAAATTCAAGAAATAAATATTTAAATATTTATTTAAATATTTAAATATTTAAAAAATGATTACTCTTTTTGGCAGAGCTAATATAGTACTTACTCCAAGGAGTAAATAACTGATATTGCTTGGTTCACTGTGATGCATAATCAGGAAGCTGCAAAGTGAAGGAGAATAGGCAGAAGTCATCAGTCCCTACAGTCATAGTAGGCATAGGAGTACTTTATGCTGTTATTATTACAGCCTGCATCAACCAAACACAGCCAAAGCTATCTTTGTAGTTATTTTAAAGCTAACTCTCCATAGTAATGTTAGATTGAGCTCCTAAATCCATCTGGGAAGTTGAAGGTTGAGGCAAGCAGCATTGGGGCAAGAATGCATGTTTTTCCATTAATAGCTATTAATGTATTAATAAAGTTGGGGTATCTTGCTTGGCACTGTGGAGTGGAAAAAAAGTAGAGATCCTAGTGACTGCTTCTCAAAAATAAATTTGTGTATGGTACAAAAGTGATATTGGAAAATTTTGAATTTAGCTCTAGTTTTTCTTATCTCTGAGACTCCATCCTAGGTTATAAGATCAACCCAATTGACCATCTTCCTTACAGAAGATGGTCTGAAAATGGCTTAGGGGATTAAAACTGCAATGCAACTTTTGGTTAGTCACAATTAGTCAGAAACATAGCATGATTCTAATTCCCTTCACAGCAGTTGGGGTTTCTTATTATTGCATGACAAGCCAAATACATATCATGCCACTTTATTCTCTTTCAAGTTGGTAAATATACCAGGATAAGAAACATCCTTCTCTAGCCTTAAGCAAAACCAATCCCATCCCATCCATCTGACTGGGGTGAAGTAGAGGGAAATTTCCCTAGCAAAAATTGATTATTTCAGAGGGTGTCAAAGTTTCTTGCAGTCCCATAAAATGATACATCAGTTTGTGTGAAGTCTCCTCCTAGGAATAAAACTATTGGTTCCACTTAACTAGGCAGTTAAAAAAAATAAATATGCCACTTATTTGAATTAACATTTTTATCAGTATATCCAAGAGGCAGTCAAACTTTACAGAAGCACAGGTGTCCAACGTGAATTCATGTGGGCCTAAATTGAGAATAAAATGGTGTGATATGCATACTCAGAGAGCAAATCTTGTAGTAAGTTTTAATAAGGGCCCCACTTTTGCTTGTGGAAGCCTGATCAGGTTTAAAATAAATTATCTCCAAGCTATTTGCAAACCCTAAAAGTGTCCAGTACCTATTCCCTCTTAAAAGAAGGCATAATTTCTTGGCCTCTTTTGCTCTACATGCCATCATTCAGCTATAATGTGGGCTTTTCTTTCTTTTTTAAAGGACATTCTCTGGGGGAGGGAGTCTAAGACAATTCACCATGGCCAATTCATCATGGCTAACTCATCACAGTAAACTTGCCATGGCCAACTCACTGTAGGACAACTCGCCATGGCCATCTCCCCACAGGACATCTTGCTGAAGGACAAGAGTTATACTAATAACAAAGAAATGGTGGAATAGAATCATTAAAGAAAGGATGCAAAAGGGAGGGTCAGAATGAAATGTGAATGGCAAAAATTAAAATAATTTTCATTTATTTTAAATAATTAAATAAAATAGTTAAAGTATCCCATAGCAAGTTGTCCCGTGGTAAGTTGTCCTACAGCGAATTGGCCATGGTGAGTTGGCCACAGCAAGTTGGCTATGGTAAGTTGTCCCATTCCTTTCTCTTGGAGCTCAGCTTCATAGTGTGGAAATTGTTGGTTATGAGAATATTTTCATCTCTTAGGATCAGTGTCCACAAAATGGGAGGAAGAAAAAAAGTCAAAATGGAAGCCAAAACCATGAGATTTACATCCCGTCCCCTTTTAACATGAATCACAGGGAAGGTTTTTGATCTTGCAGACATGGCCACCATCTTGCCTCATGTTTCTCCAGCTGTCACCAATCATGATGACTATTCTGATATACCTTGCTTCAGGACTTAGTACCTCTGATGAGTAGTGTTATGGGTTTGAAGGAGAATGTCAGAACACTGGGATAAACACCTTTCACTTACCATTTTCTTGGTGAGCAAACTGAGATGCATCTGACTTGATGCCTTTAATTAGGGTGATATTGAACATAGTAACCTAATGAACAGCAATGTAATTGCTCATTAGAGAGCTGGTTTCATTTGCTCCCATCAATTTCAGTCTGCTTTAAGTTCAAATATTAGCACTTCAGCCTTGCTAGTTCCCCAGAGTTTAAAATGAAAATAACTTACCTCTTCATTCCAGTGTAAATGGACAAAGTTAGTGGATGGCAACAAACATGCAAGTGGTAGCATTTCAATACTGGAAAAAGATAGCAAAAGAGGAAAGCAATGTGGATATGGTTATAGGGATTATTTGTTGCTTTAAATGAAAGTTTTTAATAGAAATGTATTACCTGACAAATGATGAAAATGAAATATGGCGGGATTATCTCCAGAGGTTTTGATCTAAGAAATCATATTAGTTAAAACTATTGAAAAGTTGGGATACAACCAAAAATTGTCACGGAAAATGATAAATTCAAATTATATTTTCCACAGATTCCTTTTAGAGATACAAGTATGCTATAAAATATTAGTTTTTCCCCCCAGAAAATAATTTCCATTCCCTTCAATAAACTGTGATAGTTTCTAATGTGATATTAAAATGATATGTGAGCAGCCAATTGAGTTTATCAGCTACAGTGGGGGAATAGTAAAATACCACAGACCTCTCGAAATTCTCCATTTTAATTACATTTTGAAACCTGCTATCATCTGTCTTGCCATCCTATTATTAGTCATATGTGACCTTTCCACACAAGAACAGATTTGCTCACATATTTTAGAAGGGAAAAAAATTATTTGTAACTGAAACAGATTCGACTAACAGAACCTCTTCAGTCTCTTCCATTTAAATTCTGAATATCATGACGCTATCTGGGCAATGCCTAACAGGATGCATGTTAATAATTTCCCAACGACTGAGATGAAAAATAATCAATTGTCCTAACAGCCTGAGTCATGTTGACCATCAATATAGTTTTACTTTAATTTTCAGGACTTTCCATGCGGCAAAGAGAAGTAGGTTGTTTCTGGTTGCTACAATATTGGCCTTCATACTGGGAATTACTTCTAGAAGAAAATATATTGGTGGTTACTCTTATTCTGGTGTGACACAAAATTTCTTGGTGCTATTATTATTATTATTTTTAAAAAAGATCTCAACCTATTTGAACAACAACAAAAGTGCCTAAATTTTAGATTTGAGGATTTTTTCCTGGCAATTTTGAAATCAGCCGAAAGCAATTTTACTATTAAACACTTAGTTCTCCTGCCAATTCAATTATCAACCTGGTAAACTTAAAGTAAAAGTAGCAATACCTTCTCTATTGGCAGATTAAATTAGTTATCCTATTGTATTTTGTCGAAGCTAAAATGATGCCAAAATCACACTGTGTGCAACCTTATGACATTGTACAAATTACACAAATCATTTCCTTGCATTATTTTGTCTCCACAAAATGAAGGAAGTAATTTGCACAATTAGCTTATGAGGCACATAATCTCACCTGTCCCCTCAGTTAACCCCTTGCAGATGTACTTGTTGGAAAAAACTTACAGTTTTTTCTAAAGCCATCTTAAACATCTGGCATCTTTCCCTTTCCATATAAGGTTATCATATCAGTGTTGGATGATCCTAAACACGATTTTATAGCATGTGACATCAAAGACATGATAGTTTCCACATATCATTAAGTCTCCTTTCTTTGGAAGGAGATTGGCTTACTGTATCATTTTCCAGATTTTTTCGCATAATTTAGTTAGTTCCTTTCTTAATTCTTAATTCTTCTTCTTGTGCTTGTCACATTCCTTTAGATATTCCATCAATTCCTGTGCTCTTCCAATTTGGTAATGACTACAGTTTTTTTTTTCCCCCTAACTTCATTTTCTAATGCCAGAGATTCTAGTAAACAAGAAATCTTATATATGTTGGATGTTAACATCTCTACTTTATAGATTTTCAGTATATTATTTCCAGTTTTGTTTGATCATTTTTGAATAAATTATTATTTGACTGTTGTTGTCCTGTAGCACACTAATTTAAGGTCAACATTTCCTTCTGAATTCAGAAACCTTCTGGAAGATTCCTTGTTCTCTGTGTTGTTTTATCTCTTTGATTCTTTACAAATGTATTATAATGCTTCTTTTCTGTTTTAACAGCTCTGTTAAATTCTTTGTTAAGGTGCTTCCTGAGATCTTTGCTTGTCTGGACTTTTTCCATTCTTCTTAGTATTTTCCATTCTGGGCTGACATCCAGTTTACTTTCTTCCATTTCTTGATCTCTTTTCACATTCATCCTTAATAATTTATTTGATTTATTCCACTGTTCTTCTGATCCCCTACCAATGAGGTTCAGGACTTCAAAGAGATCCCTGCTATTCCCCTTGAAAATGTCTATTATACGTTCAAGATTGTATTGTGGAAACTGATTGGCTTTGGTCTTTTGCTTTAACTTGCACTTGAGTAGTTTGTTATCTGTTTCTATGCTGCCTCTGCCCAATTATATAGTCATTTTAATTTCTGTATACTCCATCTGGAGATAAAAACTTCAATTTGGTTTTTTGAGAATGTGTTAGCAATGAAGAAATAATTGGACTGGCAGAAATGGATAAATCGTTTTCCTGCTTCATTTGTGTTTCAGGCCAGATGGTCCAACTTTTCCTCCTTATTATTTCCAATTTTGGTATTCCAGTCTTCAACTATAAGCAGCACACAGTACTTGCATGTTCTGTTGATTTCATATTGAACTCAATCATAAAACCCATACAACTCCTTTTCTTCTGCATTAGTGGTTGGAGTATAAACTTGGATAAAATCTCAGAAAAGGATTGACTGCATTTTATCCAAGCACTATATTGGGTATATATTCTTTCTGACTATGAAAGGAATTTCTTTCTTTTCTCTCCTTTCTTTCTTTCTTTCCTCCTTCTTTCCTTCCTTCCTTCCTTCCTTCCTTCCTTCCTTCCTTCCTTCCTTTTTTCTTTCTTTCTTTCTTTCCTGGTTGGGTTTTTATTTTGTACTAGAATACAAATTTCTGAATGAAAGTTTTCAATTCCAATCTATTTCTGTTAGCTAGCTGATAGATAAGGCATTAACTGTATCTTTCATTTTGTTGAGCTTTCCCGTGTTCATGTTTCTTACCTTTCAATGTTTCCTCTAGTAATTCTGTCTTTGCAGATTTGAATTCTGTTTTCCTTTATGACAACACCCTGAAGACTTTAATCTGGCCATATCACCAACACTATAAATATTCTAAAAAAGCATCAGTTGTTCAATAGTGTTTTTTTTTTAAATTTGATTTATATGCCACCCTTCTCCGGAGACTCAGGGCGGCTTACAGTGCGTTAAGCAATAGCCTTTGTATATTTATACAAAGTCAGCTTATTGCCCCCACAAACTGGGTCCTCAATTTACCTACCTTAGAAAGGATGGAAGGCTGAGTCAACCTTGAGCCTGGCGGGATTCGATCTTACTTTAATTGCAGACAGCTGGTCTTAAATTACAGAGCTCTGTCTGTTGAGCTATCCAGGCTCCTGTTTTGAGTATCTTTCAACCTGAGACTTGGGCATTATATCATTTTGTATTGCCTATCTATGGGGTTGTCTTTCTTTAACCCTAACTCTAACCCTAACCCTTGTTTTCTCCCTTGTAGTAACAAATTATGCTGTTACCATTGTCAGTAAAGTGATCATCTACCCGCGTGATCTTCCTATTTTGCTGATTCCCAAAATGGGTGCCTGCTGCTTTTCACTGGACAGTTAGGATTCTCAGTTGATTCTACTCATCCCTTCAAGAAACACTCCCTACCATGATAAGACAGTACAGCAGGACTTGGGTGGGGACAGGAGGAAGCAGAATTGTTAGCAGTTAATAATAAATAAATAGATCATTTTTAATTCCCAGGAATGAATAAAACCAGCTGTTTAGTTCATTGATTAACAACTAAAAGAGAAATAGGAAACATTTTATCTCCAGGAATAATTCCAATGCATTCTTCAGTCACCAGTAGATTGTGCTGGTGAATTTTAATCTGTTGTAACTCCTTGAAGATTACAAATTTTTGTACTTATTTGTTCAATTTTTCAGGAACTTCTCTTGACAACCTCCCAGAATTTGCCTGGGGCACTTTCTACTTTGATGCTTTGTTCAACCTGGTAATCTATGGAGGGTTCCTTCTTAAATTAGTGACAGTTATTTAGGAGAATGACATGGCACTTCCATTGCCTCAAGGTGATTCTGGCTTTCTATTTGTCATTGATAGCCTCAGTAAAGTTCCATCACTAAACCTGTCTGAAAAAAGGGAGGGAGAGGGAGGGAGAGAGAGAATATCTGCTTTAAACTCACCAAGCCAAATTAAATTCACAGTAAAAGTCCAAAGAACCAATCTTCCCAAACAGCTTTAAAAACTGTACAATACTTTCATATTTTTAACTGCTGGGCACAAATGTAGGATTTCTTTTATTCTCCCTGAAATTTCTTCAGGTATTATTTGAGGAAATTATATAGATTCTCTAAGCTCATTTGGGTTTATGAAAGTGCAAACTTTTATTAACAGCTGAAGTTGGGATGTAGGAAGATTTCCGGTATTTCTTTAAAGACCCAGGGTTTTAAGAAAAACCCAGTTAAAGCTCTATTTATTAACTTGTTTGGAGGAAAATAAATTCCAACTTTTCCACCATATCATCACTTCTGAATTGAAACTACCGTATTTATCGGCGTATGACACGCACTTTTTCATCTTGAAAATAATGTGGAAATCGCATGTGCGCGTTATACTCCAGCAAAAATCCCTGCCCCCGTCCCCCATGCCTAGCTGAGCCCCGCGATCATCAGAGGCTTTTTTCCCTTTTAAATGGCTCTGAGCAGCCAAGCTCTGACATCCCAGCTGAATTGCCTGCTAATCAGACAACTCAGGATCAGGATCGCCAGAGCCATTCACCCCCACCCCGTTCCCAGCCTCCGGCTTCCTTACCTTAGTTGCTGATTGCATGACGATCGCAATCCATGCATCAGCAATCAACTGAATATCCCTGGCTGCAATCAAGCTCATCGGTGAGCAGCTCTTTCTGCCTGCCTGCCTTGACTTAGGAATTCTGGGAGTTGAAGTCCACAAGTCTTAAAGTTGCCAAGATTGGAGACCCCTGTTCTGTTGGGTAAGTTTTTTTCCCCTTTGGGAGCTTTAAAAAAAATAGTTAATTGGGTTTTTTTTTAGTTGTTCTTTTTTTAGACTTAGACATTTAAAGTTATGTTATGCTTCAAAGTTCTTTATTTAAAATTTACTTTTTTTCCTGAAACTTCCCTCTTAAAATTAAGGTGCGTGTTATACTCCAGTGCGTGTTATATGCTGATAAATACGGTATGTGAAAAATATGTCAATTCGTATTTCACAGTCCAATGAAGAATCGTTCTGCTACGTAGTTTATCAAGGAAAATTAAAACATTTTCATCAATGCTTCAGCATTGCCTTTTCTTTTTCCTTTTATTGATGTCTCTGTTTCTTCATCACTAGATATGTTTCTTTTTTATTTTTTATATATAAGAACTACAAGTTTCTTTCACTGTATTAACCAAATAGAGTTCTACTTAGTAAGAAATGGGAAATTGTTTTGATTTTAACAGTTGGTTTTATATTTGCAAACTGGAGGGAATTAATAATTATTTCTTTTTCTTTTGAGGAAAGCACTTGATAAAACATAACACAATTTCTGAAAGTTTCTAAAAGGATTTTATAGATAGAACATTTCTCTCAAAAGCTGCTCATTATATTATATCATATTATATTGCAATGTTATATTGACTGGAACCCACTTCTCAGCCACTGATCATCAGACATGGAAATTAATTCCCAGTAAATTATGCCTTGCCATCTTCCATTTGTGACAATAACTTTTAGGGAAAATGGGAATTTTAGTTTGAAGCAAGAAGACTTTTTTAGAGGTAGAAGCAGTTTATAATATTGTCGTGTGGGATAGGCAAAACAGTCTTAAGAAAGGTTGTCTAACTTGTGGAGAACATTTTCAGTGAGGTGGGCAAACAGAACTCCATATTTTGCAGAATACATTGCAACCAGAAAGCAACTGGATTGGGGAGAAATCCAGCAGGTTCTGACAGGTTCTGGAGAACCGGTAGCGGAAATTTTGAGCAGTTCGGAGAACCAGCAAATACCAACTCTGGCTGGCCCCAGAGTGGAGTGGAAATGAAGATTTTGCAATATCCTTCCCCCCAGGAGTGGGGAGGAATGGGGGATTTTGCAGTATCCTTCCCCTGGAATGGAGTAGAATGGAGATTTTGCAGTATCCTTCCCCTGCCATGCCCACCAAGCCACACCACACCCACTAAGCCACGCCCACAGAACCGGTAGTAAAAAAAAATGGATTTCACCACTGAACTGGATATAAGATCCAGACTGCTAAATTGAAGAAATCTTGAGATAAGTCTCCTGTATTCTGGACAGCTGTGGTTTTTATTTTGTTTGGTTTGGTTTGGTGAGTTGACAGCATAAGTGAATTGTGGGTTCTGTCATGCTCTCAGCTGTTAATATAGCCTTTTTAAAAAGAATTCAGAATTTGACCTGGTTTCAACATTTTTAACCTTGAAGTTCAGTTTTCTTTTTATTGCCTTCTTAAGATTGAAAACCCTTCAGAATTTGCAAGTTTTGCAATCGTTGGATGAGTCCTCTTTAATCCATTTTAAAAGAAAAAAAAGCTTTTCAGTTCAGTTTTTCAATTCGCGTTTTCAGCTTTTTAAGTTTTGTATTGTATTGTAAGTTTCTGTTTTGTTTTGTTTTTTGTAATATATTACAGTTGAGTAAAAGCAAAAAGTTGAGTACAATGTTATTTTAGTGTTTAAATGCTAAGAATTTGGATGAAACTGATTTAAGGAACATTGTGAAAGTTAAATAAAATAAAAAGGTATCCTCGACTGTGGGAAAGAGTTTCTCTGATTATAAATTGCTGATAAGAAGGCTTTGAAAGTTAACCACTAGGAAGCACCAAAGGATTACCTTGAAGGAAATTTTGAATCTGGGCCCTCAAAAACTATGTGAGTAACTTAACCTATATTGCTGAAGGGAATTAAAAGGAATGTTGAATAGAATCAAGTTCCTCTGAATAAAATTATAAATAATGACTTACAAGAAAGAGATAGAAATATTGGATTTACAAATTGAGCTGGAGGATTGTTTGAAAAACAACAGAGATACAAATATCAAAAGAATGATGTAGATTACTTATTTAAATTGAAATATGAGAGATGGCTAGATAGGCTACACTGAAATTACAAAGGGGATTGGATAAAGACCATAAGAGAGAGAAGAGCATATTCAATTTCATAGAAAGCCAAATAAGCCTTGGTGAAATAAATGTGAATAGCCTCTCGCTTGAGCATGCTATGAGGAAAAAAAAACAAACACTATTAGTCCTTTGCTATTTGGTAATAAAATACAATATCCAAGCAGGTAAGCTTTGTAAATAAATCAAGTATAGCAATAGCACTTAGACTTACATACCACTTCACAGTGCTTTACAGCCCTCTCTAAGCGGTTTACAGAGTCAGCCTATTGCCCCCAACAATCTGGGTCCTTATTTTACCGACCTCGGAAGGATGGAAGGCTGAGTCAACCTTGAGCCTGGTAAAATTCGATCTGCCAAACTGTTGGCAGCCAGTAATCAGCAGAAGTAGCCTGCAGCACTGCACTCTAACCACTGCGCCACCGCGCAGTAGTGAGATGTGACCATCTCTTTCACAGTCCTCTTGGAGATCTCATAGGATAGTTTTGTTTGTTTATTTTCAGGAGTAAAATTGGCATTTTGTATTTACAATTTAAAGTTCTAAGCATCAGGAATATGACTTCTTTTGAATAATTATTATTAGCTCACATTCCAGAAAAGAAAATAGTAATAGTAATGGAATCTCTTTTCTTCTGGTTCTTTGAATTCATGAAGTAAGTCTGTTAATTAACTACATTCTCCAATTTTTGCACACTGACCGGAACATCAGAGCAGAGTTTATGTGACTAATCTTATTAGATAATGATGCTGTACATGTGATCAAAAATCTTGGACAACATACTCTCAGCATATATGCAAACATACTTATGAGCAAACACAGGAAAATTGAAACCGCTCTTACGTTTTCATCAAAGTTTGGAGACCAGGGATGGAAGAAAGAGTACTATTAGGCTGTATATTTTTTAGTACAGGTTTATAATCGCAAATATTTCTGGTATGCTAAATTTATTAAATCATATTTGGAAATAATTAACCAGGATAGCTGTAACAAGTCAAGTGTTTATTTGCTTAGTTACTCAGTATAGAAAAAAATATTTACTTTTTTATAAGCTCTTTATTTACAAAGTAGCTTCTTTAGCTGCAAAAAATAAGCTTGTTTGTTTGAATTTGCATTCCAGTTTAATTCAATAAATTACAACACATTTAGTTCTTTGGAATAATTTAATTGACGCATAATACTCTTTTCCTTTATAACCACTTTTGTGCAGAAAGTTGCCAGTGTCATTCTCTGAATTTTGTGAACACAAGCAAATTAATCTAGTATCTAACTAAAATAATTGCAGACAAATGGTATGTAAGCAAAGGAAGCAAAGAAAATATGAGCGTGCCCAAATTAACTCTTAATCTTGAAACAAATTTTATCTTGCGATACCTGTAAGATAATATTGTTTTCAATTTAGCAACTTCCAGGAAAAGTTAATTCTACTATGCTATCAAAGGTTATTCATATTTATTAAAGGTCAAGTCCCTTTTGTTTCATCAGAATATTTCCAAAGTTATAGCATCCTCTTAAACCCTACTCAAGGAATGATTAAATTGCACAAACATACCCATTCAAGCTTACTTGATACATTTTGCTTTTTGAACCAAGTGGTTTTAATGCTATTCATCAAACTGAGTGGTTTTAAGGTCATACATATTCAAACTAAAAATCTTCAGAGTAATTTAAAAGAAAGTTCTGATTCCCCCTTAAAGATGCATTGATCCTTTCTAAAAATGCAGCAGGTGCATATTTAGGGTTGTTAGTAAATTATAAATTGTGTGGAGGGAATGGACAGTGCAGAAAAAAGCACAGAAGATAAAATTTCTTACATATGATTTTGCACAGTTATGGAGTTAGATTATATGTTTACATTCCATTCATCAAGTATACAGAAATTATCTGCTATTAATTAAAGCATCCACATTTTATATGGAAAATATTTCTTCTTTAAACTTTCTATGAAAATTGAGAGAGTAATGAAGAAATCCTGTTCAATGATTACTGGTAATTTTTAAATAAGTATAAATTGAATTTATCCTATATAGGTATATCCAGAATCCCACCTAAAATCGCAAATATATAGTCATTCACCTGAGAGTAATTTATTCTGAATACACTAGTCAACTTATTTCTGGCTTCAAAATTTAAAAATGTGTCTTATACAATTGGAATATCTTAAATCAGGCTTAGGAAGCTTTGGGGGTCACTCTGAAAAATGGCGAAGAATGTAAGTGGCACTCAGATCAAATAGATTTCAAAGTGTGTCAATTTACAGTGTGGCTATAGTGAAAACATTTTACAACATGGATTACCAAAATGGAAAAAAAAGCTTTTATCTCAAATACTTACCTTTGGAAATTCTTGCCTTCATTGAATGGAGAGAGCAGCTAGTGAGGGTGGGGGGTGGGGTATACTCCAGTACATGTAGAGAATACAATAAGCACTTAAAATGGAGAGAAGCCATCCATAAATTTAGCTTCAATAAGGATTCCAGAAAAATATGAGAAGCCCAAGCAGCTGGATCTTTTAACAGATTTTCAATATTTCATTCTCCATGAAACAAAATAATAAATCTTAGATCTCCCTGCCTATCTAGAAAGAACCAAAGCTATATGAAATAAAGAATTTGGGAAGATGAATCTTGACAAACCTATCTTTCAGGTTTTGATGGTATTTTCCAATCTGAAGAACAGACATACCCATCAAGTCCATGTGAGTGCTATCATCTCCGAGCTGATTGTCAAAGAGCAAAGAAATAATAACATGATAGATTGCTAAGAACACTTTGGTATTAGTGGCCAGATACAAATAGGCAGTGCTCTAGTAGACCAATAGTGCTTATGGCTGCTTTTTCAACGAAGATTATGCTATTTGCAATGCAGCAAGACACAATGGAAAGAAAATTCTTTCCTTTTCCTTCAGTGCTAACCCTCACTTTTTAGTAGGGACGGAAACACCTTGAAAGTCAAGTCAAATTATATGCAGCAGTTCTGAGTTTTTCCTCCAGAATTTTGTGTTGATTTGAAAAAGATGCATCTGCTGTAAGGAATGACATAAACCAGGGCTGTCAAACTTGTGACCCACAGGCCAGATGCATCACATGCTGGCCACACCCATTCTCAGTTTAGCAATGGGGGAAAAGTCACAATACGTCACATGATGCCACCATGATGACATGAGTTTGACACCCCTGACATAAAGGATATCACTGCTTTAATGGGTTAGTCACCTCTTTCCCTTCAGGTACAGCATTTACTAAAGAAAGACCATTACAATTGTCTCCTATTGCCACATATAGTCAGAATTGGTCTACTTTATCTCTGCTTTTTTGTATAGAAAAAGTCAGACTTTCTAGCAAAGGATTAGATTGCATCCTTCTTCCCCATTTTAATTTTTGTGGAATGCCGTAGGGTCTCTGTTATTCCTGAGGCATTCTTGTAAATCATTAAGATGCTAGAGGCTGTTGCTTTGCTTTTCAGTATGCTGTAAAACATTAAAAACAGAAGACATTTCAAGAAGCATTCATAAACACACACTACTTAAAACTGCAATAGCTAGGTACCAGGGAATAAATCTCATTGAACATTGCACATCTATGGGCAATGTTTAGATTGCAATACTAAGGTCATAACTGTTTGAAAGTAATATAATGTCCACTTATCAGTCTAATTTGGAACTGTCCAGCAACTTCCATGTCTTCCCTCATTTTGTAATGTTTATACATAGGTCTGTATGAAGCAATCATCTCTCTTCATTTTTGAGAAGGGATATAGAAATTAAGGGTAAGGCTCTTTCAAGGCGGTGGGAAAGACACCCTCACTCAGAGAAGCATTTATAATCCCCTGGAGCCAGCCTCGTGTAACCTCCCGGGAGGCCAGTACCAACCAAGAGGGACACAGGTCCAATAAACATGTGGCAGCGCTAAACTTGCCCAGAATCCTGTCCACATCCTCAGGAACCACGGAGTCAAACTCTTCCCAGATAACACTCTCAGGACCTACCCCTGTCTCCTCCCTTGGATCTGGGGTGAACTGGTAGAAACCCACCACTGCCGTAAAAGCATTTGCCATTATGATTTTATTTAAATACTTGCAAAATGTTTGTGCCTCCCATTCCTTTCCTATCTCTTTATGTGTGTGTGTGTTTGTGTGTGTGTGTGTGTGTACAAACACATATATATATTCATACATACATACATACATACATACATACATACATACGAAGTATTTATCAATCCTCCTACTTGAAAATTATTTGATTGGAATCTTATTATACTTGCATAGTATAACAATGCTGGCAACATTTATTTATTTATGTATTTAATTCAGTTTGATGCTACGTGACTCCAAAATGCTGTTTTTCAGGTCAAAAAGGATGGTAAGTAACAGACTGGTGTGAATCAGTTTCATCTGGTTTCAAAAAAGTCAGGTCATTCTGATGAATTTATTTAGAGACCATTCATGCCTCTTTCCCAATTTGACTTGGAGTCAAAGTAGAAGCAAATACATAAACAATATCTTAATTAAAAATATCAATATATCAAACTATAAAATAAAATTAATAATTATACTATTATAATCATAAAGCCATCAAATTGTTGGTTCAAACAAATCAGTTTGGTTTGAAAGTCCAATATGATTTCACCATTCAATATTTGAACTTTCACAAAATTTGTACAATAAAGATTTGCATGACTCTAACTAAAAAGCTCATATTACATTTTAGTCATTAGAGCATTATTAATTAATTTCATTTCATTCCAGAGACTCTAAGCAGTGTCAAACACAGGAAAAAAAAATGTCATTTTAAAAACTACAAAAATGGAAATCAATAACTATGGGACATATCATATTCTGGCTGTTTAATCACCAAAGGCCTTCTGGATGAAGTTGTCTATCTGGATCTGTACCAGTTGGGCTTCAGACCATGATACAGCATGGAAATGGCATTGGTCGCATTGGTTGATGATCTCTGGATGGCTAGGGACAGAGGTTGTTCCTCTGTCCTGGTTCTATTAGATCTCTCAGCGGCTTTTGACCATTGACCATGGTATCTTACTGCACCGGCTGGAGGGGTTAGGAATAGGGGGCACTGTGCTTCGGTGGTTCTCCTCCTTCCTCTCTGACCGTTCACAGTTTTGTTGGCAGGGGGGGCAGAGGTCGATCTCAAGGCACTTTATTTGTGGGGTGGCGCAAGGGTCAGTCCTCTCACCCCTTCTGTTCAACATTTATGTAAAACCGCTAGGCAAGATCATCCGTGGTTTCGGGGTGAGTGTTCATCAATATGCTGATGACACACAGCTATACATCTCCACCTTGGACCACCCCAATGATGCCCTTACTGTGATGTCCGTTGCCTGGAGGCCATGCGGATCTGGATGGGGAGAAACAAGCTCAGACTCAACCCCTCCAAGACCGAGTGGCTGTGGCTTCCGGTGTCCCGGTATAGTCAGCTGGTACCATCACTGACAATTGGGGATGAGACCTTACTCCCCACAGAGAGGGCTTACAACTTGGGTGTCCTCCTGGATTCACGGCTAGAAGAGCACATGATGGCCGTGGCCAGGGGGACCTTTTATCAGGTTTGCCTGATCCGCCAGTTACATCCTTTTCTGGATCGGGAGGCCTTGCGCACAGTCACTCATGCCCTAGTCACCTCCCGTATGGACTACTGTAATGCTCTCTACATGGGGCTCCCCTTGAAGAGCACCTGGAGGCTCCAGCTGGTCCAGAATGTAGCTGTGCAGGTGATTATGGGCGCAGCTCGTTGTGCCCATGTAACACCTCTCCTGCACGAGCTGCACTGGCTCCCAGTGGTCTTCCGGGTGTGATTCAAGGTGTTAGTCATCACCTTTAAAGCGCTCCATGGCTTAGGACCTGGGTACCTACGAGACTGTCTTTTGCCACCAATAGCCTCCCACCGACCAGTTTGTTCTCACAGGGAGGGACTCAGGGTACCGTCAGTCAAATTATGCCGACTGGTGACTCCCAGGGGGAGTCCCTTCTCTGTGAGGGCTCCAACCCTTTGGAATGAACTGCCCCTGGAGATATGGAATATCCCTGATCTCCGTGCTTTCTGCCATGCCCTCAAGACCCTGATATTCCAACAGGTGGGGCTAAACATATGAACATGTGAATGATTTTATAAAATGTTATCTGATTCTGGGTTTTATTTAATTGGCCAAACTAAGTAATAATTTTAATTAGCAATTTTATGATGTTTGTGTTTCTATATTTTTCTTGGCCTATGCCTATGATCAAAGCTGTGGTAATCATGTTACATTTCATGTTACATTTCAGAAACTTTTGAAGAGAAAGGCAGCAATAGTAACAGTAATAGCAGCAATGCAGTAGTAGCAACAATAAAGACCTAGAACATATTAAGTTAAAATGCATAAAGGAAAGCTTCTTTTGTGTGGGATATTTATATGTATAAAGGGAAATATGACCTCTATAATCAGCATCCAAGAGGAACAAACTATAAAAAATGTAGAGATCTCACACAGGATTGCTTAGTGTGCCAATTGATGCTAATAGATATATCCATACTGTTATGAATATATACTGTTTTATATATATATATATAGTATTGTGCTCTTTTCTAGTGACCCATGGTTTTTCTTTTTCTGTGAATGATACTTTTATTTTTCCTTCTGATTTTCACGATGGCATTTTGCTCTTCTTTATAATTTTGACAGGCAGGCAATAGAAACGGTTGTTTTCTCTTCCACATTCCTTCTTTAGCTTGTTGTCTCCTTGTTTCTGCAGTCTCATGGGAGAAATTGTCTCTTGATAAGTTCTGCCACATCATTCCCTATTTTGTTTCCCTAGTATCCCACAGATATTTTAAGCATAGCTTGCTCCCATATCCACCATGGATACACCTTTGGTATTTTCTAAAAAATCCTTGGAAGCATCTTTCTACCTTTCTGTTCAAGCTCATTCAGTCAGCACTGCTGGGCAATAAATCATCCCTCAGCTTCAGGTGTTCCTTGAATGTACAAATGGGCTCAGAAGAAGAAGAAAAAATTCTTAGCCCACAGCAATGGGCATTTGGTCATGTGTAGCAATAGCCCAGAATATTAGAAAGCCTCCAGTTAAAGGAACTAAAAGTGTGGAAAAAGAACAAATGGATTCCCAAACCCCCATAACTTTAACCTTAGATTGTCTATTGCTGACCTCACCCCATTCCTAAGAGATCTGTAAAGGGCGTGCATAAGTGCACCAACATGCCTACTGTCCCTGTGTACTGTCCTCATTTATTCATATCCATTTCCTGTATTCATAATCATGTTTATACTTATATCTGTTATCTTATACATGCATGACAAATAAATAAAATAAAAATAAATGTCTTCTACTGCAAATGCAGAATGTTCCCCCTGTATGGTAATATTCAAAATATTACTTTGAATCCTGCTGGAGAGATGATTATTCATTGAAAAGGCAGACGTTTATACTTACTCTATAGTTAGTCTAAAAATCTCATATTTTATCTCTAAGCATCTATGGAGATTCTTAATCATCCAGGACGTGATTGTCTCAAAGATGTTTTTCAAAAGACAACTGGACTTTCTTGAATGAACCCTTTTGTCCTGCCACTTCTACAGGAACTTTCACCACCAACCGATTAGCCCTTTTCATATAAATTACCAGGTCACTCCAATAGTTTTTATTTGCATTATTTGGTAGTTAATTTGGAACAATCTATCTGTCTAAAAGTACTGAAATTTTGCTCCTTTATGTGCAAGCTTTCCCCACAAATGATTGCCACTGATGTTAGGGCTTAACTTCGCTTTCTTTTAATGAATGTATTTTTATTGGTCAGTGACTGAAATAAAGTGTTGGTCTGGCATTTTGAGTGAGCCTAGCTAATTGTGACATATAGATAACAGATAAATTCAATAGTAAGTTATTATATACATGAACTTAATGATTCTGCTAAGTATTTTATCACACATCAGGGCTGACAGGTAAGATAATCTAAAAATAAATAACCGTTTTAGAGAACAATTTAGCTATCTGGATGATATCTGCCATAAGGTGGTAAAAATAGTGATACCCTATTCACCTTAACAGTCCTAAAATAGTCCTAAAGTAGAAATAATCTTTGGAGATTTTGAGGAAATAGGGCGTTGCACTATTTCCAACAGTGCTCATCAACAAAACGGAGGAAGGCTTATCTTGAATCTTAATCCGTTTACAGTATTGCGTATCTAGAAGCTTAGCTCCCTTATGATTGAAAATTCTTATCACTATAGACTTTCTGATGATAGATCTTTGAATCTCCTTTGGATAGAAAGCCTTCTTTTAAAGAAGATTTGCATCTTTTAAGATATTTTTCCTTTGTGACCATAAGAAACCACGTTTTTCTTTAAAAGGGTAAGGCTGATTCCCCCCCCCCACCGGGGGTCGTTTATTCATTTTGGGCTTCTAGGTGAGTAAAATACCAGTTTGCCTGGATAGTCTTGTTATTCAACTTGCTTTATATTTTGCCACATTCTTACATCGCTAAACTTTTCACAGCAAGAAATGTGGCAAAGCTAGCTTTATTCAGGATTCCTGGTGCTTCCATTGCCCTTAGACGAGACTTGAAAAAATGGTGGGGATGAAAGCAGCCATAGAATGTAGCTGGAAAAATTTGGCTGGGAGGAAACTGCAAAACACTACCAATATGAAGGGGGGCAGAACATCATCCTCATCCAAATTTATCTTTACTAAATATTTGTCTAATATGCTTTTGGAATATCAAGCTGTTTCCTCATTCCAGTTAGTTATAAGGCACAGTGGCAAACGATTGTAATAATATGCTTTGTGACATACAGTATTTTCAAGTAAATCTCCTACAAATAGAAAATTGTATCATCTCACTGTGATTCATGATAGATATCCATTTATTCATGGTGTGTCTCCTCAGCATGGCACTCCCAGGTGAACATAGTGAACATGGGCAACACTATGTTGGTTTACATGGTATTTATTTTATGTATTAAATTTATAAACCAAAAGGGCAAAAAGAAATAGGTTAGATAAAATGAACAGAAACAGGTTGAATTTAAAAGCAAAGAATTTAAAGAGCCTTGGTGGCGCAGCAGACTAAAGCACTGTTAAGTAACACCAGCTGCCTGCAATTACTGCTAGTTCAAATCTCACCAGGCTCAAGGTCGACCCAGCCTTCCATCCTTCCGAGGTAGGTAAAATGAGGACCCGGATTGTGGGGCAATAAACTGACTTTGTATATATAAAAAAGAACACCGCTGGGGCGGGGGAGGGAGGGACGAAAGCCATATTAAGCAGGTATATACAAAAGTATGAAGGCTATTGCTTAACGCATTGTAAACTGCACTGAGTCTCCGGAAAAGGGCGGCATATAAATCGAACCAATGAATGAATGAATGAATGAATGAATGAATGAATGAGGAAAATAAAATAGTCATTATTATCATCAAAGCTAAAAGAAGGCCTATTAAGCTTCATAAAGCAGGGCTAGAAATGGTTGTCTAGTTAGACCTAGACTTTCTAATAGTGATTATATGACCCAGAATTTTGCAACATGTTTAGATGGATTGTCTATTAAGAACAGCACAATTTTTGAGGATGCTCATGGACAATAATAGGAGAGATTAGAAGTAGTTGGAAGATATGATACAGATAACAGAACATGGGAAGCTAACTCAACATTATATTGAAGATGCACTGAGCCTTTCTTGGTAGGGTGCATTGTGATATCTTCTTTCTATCACCTTCAAGAAAAGGCCATCAAATCTTCCCAAAGGGAATGCCCTTCTGAGTGGAACTGAATATTTGGTTCGGAACTGAATAATTTAAGGAGGGCTTTCTAGCAATGAAACAATGTTTTAGTATGATGAAAAACATACCTAAAAACAACAGCTACTGAAAAATATCCACCATTACTTTATTAAATATAAAGCTAGCAGATGACAGTCAGTCAATGGTCTCTTGCACCAAACAAGCTTAGAACAAGAGCTTAGACAAGCCTTAGATCAAAGACACATGCTAGCAGATACCCCAAAATATAGAAAGAATTGTTTTACAAGGATGCAAATAAATGAAAAAAGAGAGAGATAAGGGTATCATACAAAGTATAAACACCTTGAAGAGACACATTTTTAAAAATGTAACATACCAGCTTTTGATGTTTCTGTTGTTCTAACAATCCAATTCTATTTTATTGATTGAATTTGATTTCCTCCAAGGAAGAAAATGATAAGAAAGCAATATCATATATTTTTTTGAATCTGCTGTTTAACTAAAGGCATAAATTCTATGAACATTTGAATCACTGACAGCACAGTGAGAATAAGATTCCATGTGTAAATGATCACATACAAAAGAGTTATAGAATAATATGAATAAGTATCTCTTTATAAAATGAAGCTGTGGAAAGGTACACTAAAAAATCTGGCTAGATTTTTATTTTAGTTCTCTCAGTTTAGCCCTGTCATTTGTAAATCTAAGTAAATGTACTTAGTTTGTTTAACCTCAGCTGTAGTTTTTTCTAACTTTTCTTATTCATGTGTTACCCAACATGAGTAAGTATAGGCTGAAAAGCACAAGAAGCAATATTAGTACCGGTAGCTATTTAGTTATGTTAAGAGAAAAAGAATTTATGCACAGGAATAAGCTGGGATAAGGATTCACCTCCACACATGTATTTTAGCCAATATTACAACCAAGAGAATCACATTTGGGTCTCTGTTGAGGCACAACAAAACTCTAACTTGATTAAAGTCTTTGCTATTGGTAGCTAGCAGATTTGATTATAGTATTAGTAGCTTTTTGCACTCATATCAATAATTTTGATATTACCAGATGATGGACACTTAAAAATGAATATATAGACATTTAATAGTCTCAATATGCTCAATGTGATGATGGTTATACTTCCAGGTATAAACATGATCAGTTTGGCACTTGGTGTATGCAAACACCTTAGCTTTTTGAAGTTTTTCATCTTGGCAATATGATCCTAATGTAGGTATGATAGACTTGAGGTTGAATGAGAATGAAATGAGGGAGTACAGAAAAAGTGATTGCATTATTGGGGAATTCAATAAATTAATGAGAATGGTGATTGGTAAGCATCTGTTTCAAATATATGGTTTAAGCTTAAGTCTATACAAATGGCAAGAATGATTATCAATCTCTAAACATGATTGATGTTATGATCTGTGATGAAAGATTGAGAGAATTTGTAAAGGATATAGGGATGGTTCTGAATTTGGGTTAGAGTATCATTTGGTAGTAGATCTAAAAAATTTGAAGAAAAGCATATGAATCTAGAATGATAGAGAAAGAAAAAAAATATGAGTCATGTATTAGATTAGTCTCACCACAGAATAAATCAAATGCAAATGTACAGAAACAGATGTTGAAGGGACTTGGATCAGAGTGGAAAGAATTATGTTACAGAGTGTCATATAAACGTGTGCATTCATACAGCTAGGAAATAAAAAAAAACATCATTGATGGAATGAATGAGTGATCAAGGCTGTATATGAGAAAAAAAATGCATATAGAGAATAATTCATTCAAAACTGAGGATAAGAGAAAGAGATTGCATAATGTATATGAAGAGAAAAAGATAGTTGCAAAGAATGTCCTGAAAGAAAACAAGGAATGGTGAAGATTAAAATAGGCACAGAAAATGTAGCACAATTTTAATGGATTTTTTTTTTTTTTAAAAAAAAAAAAGTTTTGGAAGTTGGTAAGGAGGGCTAGACAAAGGAGCTTCCAACAAAAATGATGAAATGATTTGGAACTGAACTAAAGTGAGGGAATACTGGAAGGAGTAATCAGAGCTTTTAATGGAAATGATAACGATATAGGAAAATATGGAGTTAAAATTAATGCTCAAAATACTCATAAGAAAAAAAAAGATGATAAGGAAGACAGAAATGATGAACAAATGTAAAAAAAACAAAGGCTGCATGATGTGGCTGGAGAAATATTGCAGGAAGGACATGCTTTACTTAAGGAGGAGTTGTGCAATTTGCAATTCTCTAGTGGAATAAAGTTCTGACACTCCACCTCCTCATTGACTGAGAAATATATGAATAGAATAAAATAGAATAGAATAAAACTTTATTATGGACATCAACCAGCAATAGACATACAATAAATTAAAAATAATACTGACATTAATCGTGAATAATAAAATCTCTGTTATGAAAATACATCTCAAAACCTAATTTACATGCGTGTAGAGCCAATAAGTATGTGAGCAAATGTATTGTTATATATATCACAAAAAAATTGGCACCAGTTCACATTATAATTCGGTAACCAATTTTTTTCTTGTGGACATTGCAGCGACACAGAATTTTGCCACTGCACGCATAGTAGCCGGATATGAGTCTTGGAGGAGAAAACCTACATAAAAGTTGTCTGTCCTCCCTGGCAATCTCTCTAGTAGGGGGAGAATGTATATTGACTTACATTCTCTGTATAACTCACAGTACTTCTCTGCATAACTCACAGTACACTGAGAAATATATGAATTTCTGTGACTGTGGAGTTATATGGTTAGTTGCTTAATGCAGCAAATGTTGTAAATGATAGAAATGAAGCATTTATTGCATGAGAATAAAGTGAATATTGTGGTGGAACCACCAGCTAAAGAGCGAGGCCTCTATGAATGAGAATAAAGAATAAATTTCAGTTTAGAATCCATTTCAGGGAGGAAACTCCTGAGGTCAAATCCTTAGAACTATAGCTGCCATTTCTCAAGGGAAGGCAAATTGCCTGGTGAGATTCTTGTAATATAGGTGATCAACAATAAAATATCTGTTTGGGCCCATCCACCAGTGGTTCTCGTTGCTTGCACCTGACAAATACATAAATGGTTCAATATCGAGCAAAATCTAAGACCAAGTTGTTAATAGATACATTATATGACACAAAAAAATACTATAGATTTAAACTCAATGTGGCAGAGAAAATGGATTGAATAATGGCAGTTTATGCATAAATGGTGGAATATAAGAACAAATAATTGAAATCTATCTTGGTATAATATTTATAATGGAAAAATTCAAAGGATATGCAAAGTCGGATAAAATGATTATTAGTAGTATATAACTGTCCATGTAAAATTAATGAGAAGAAACAAAAATAATTTATACTGTATAAGAGCATAATATTGCTTATTCCAAAAGGGAGCAGCATGATACACATTTATATGTATGTGAGGGAGTGAGTCAGGGATTGTTGTCTACATTTTGGAAAAGTAGCTGTAGCCAGGCATAAAAGTTTCCCACCCCCATATCCATCATGCCTTCCTAAGTCACTTTACTCACAAACATACAAGTTGGTGTTGCAGTTGCCTGTAATAATTTAATGCCTTGCATTTTCAGGGACCGGTGATGTCCAGAGGCAGCCTCCCCCATCCCAGGCCTTAGCTTATAAAAACAACTGTTAATGCAGAGTAGAGAGTGGCATAGGAGGAAAGGAGATAGCAAATGACATGCAAATGAGGAAGGGGAGGCAAGGTCTGGAAATTGGCAGCTGTTTCAAACAGGCAAATCAACCGCCAGGACCAAAAGTTACTGTGAGCAGCATGGTAGGAGTCTACCAGGTAGGAGTCTACCAGGACTGGAGCTTTGCCTGGAGGTGGGCAGCAATTAGAAAAGAAACAATTACATTGAGGCAGCACCTCATCACAACTATTTCAAGAACTTTTGGAAAAAGGCAAAGCATATAAAGTCTATGCTACTTTATAGACATTGAGACTTTTGTTTGAACTGAGTATTAAAAGACTAAGCATAAAGGACTGAATACTTATTTATGTGACATTTTTATATCACAAGTAAATCCTAGAAGGGTGGAATTGACTATTGCCGTGTTGGCGAACCTATGGAACATTGCCGGAAGCAGCACGCAGAACCATCCCGCAAGGAATGGGCAGACTCGCTGCTCCTCTTCTGCGTTCCTGTGCACACATGTGCGCTGGTCAGCTGGCTGTCGTGTATGCGGGAGCAGCAAAACCCAGAAGAGTGGTATTCCATCGTGCATGCGCAGACCGGCACCCAAACTTCCAGGTTTACATTGCGCGCATGTGCGATGGCCAGCTGTTTGTCAGGTATGCATCCCTGCCAGAAACTGGAAGTTTGGGTCATGCATGCGCGATGGACTGCCACTCTTCTGAGTATCGGCGCCCACATGTGCGCAAATGCCAACAGGGCCGTGCATTCCTTGTGGGATGGTTTCACATGCCATGCCATTCACATGCCATTTCCGGCATGCAGTGATGTAAAAGGTTAGACATCATTGGACTATTGGCTATTGAAAGGTGTATGTTGCAAATAAAGCATTGTGTACAGTTTGTTATGCTGTGATGTGCCCAGTCCTTAGAAAGCAAACAAGCCTCATCTCATGAAATTTCTTGAACTTTTTGCACTTCCTTTCAATTGCTAAATGCAGCAAATTTCTTTGAATTTACTAATAATAAACTCAAAACTTGACGTTTCATCTTTTGACTTAGTCATGAGAACACTGCTTTCTACCCAAACCACCAAGAGAACCAACATTATTTTCTTTCATAAATTAATTATCTGTATTTTCCATTACTGGAAACATGCAACTAGATAGGAGTATTTTTAAGGCACAAATTTCTTAACTTTATCCCTAATGATTTTATTAACTGAATTCAGTGATACAGAGCCTGTTTTGGCCTTTTTAGAATTATTGAGGTTTTGTTCTGTTTTTAGTTCTGAAGCAATAGCACTTAGACATATATACTACTTCACAGTGCTTTGCAGCCCTCTCTAAGAAGTTTACAGTGTCAATTTATTGCCCCCAACAAACTGGGTCCTCATTTTATCAACCTCGAAAGAATGGAAGGCTGAGTCAACCTTAAGCCGGTGAGACCCAAATTGCTAACCACTGCACCACCACAGCTCTTGAAGAGCATGTGATGTGCAAAGACAATTGAAGTATCCCTAAATGTGGATCCCTAAATGTGGATCCCTAAACGTGGATCCCTAAACGTGGATCCCTAAACGTGACTAATCTCCATCTTCTCCATTTACTTTCTAGCCTTTGTTCATTGTTCTCCCAATAAAACTGTCAAGCTCAAAGCACATTCTTGCTGTTGCAACCATTATCACTTCCCAATTTGCCAACAGACTAGGGGGGAGGGAAGGATGAGATGAAATACAGGCTCCAGACTTCAAGAAGGAGATCCATGAGAGCCAAGGACAGATCAGCAGGTATTTGCCAAGACCAGAGACTTTTTCTCATAACAATACAATGACACTCGATTGGACAATGTGATCTGCACCAATAGGGGGGAGAGGGAATTCCATATTTTAACTATATAGATTTGTGTGGGAATCAAGTAGAGCTGGTTTTGCCTTCAATAGTGCTGAAATGATGTACTCAATAAAGTGTGTTTGCATTAGTTGGGTTCATCAGTCGGGACATTGACAGTAACTGCTACAGTGTGACTGAGCTATGCAACTAATGAAGTTAAAGTTGCTTTACCATAAGAAATATCATATTCTCAGATAATTTCCTTCTTTCCATTACTATGAATATAGGTGAGCTTCCAATCTCTGATCTCCATCTTTGAACATGTTTACATGGCTGCTAAAAAAGTATCCATACCATTATACCTGCCCTTGAACTAACTTCACATGGGTAGCCAAGAACCTTCTCTTCCATACTTTGAAGAAGTTTATCAAGATATCTTTATTTTATTTGGTCCTTTATTTGCAGATAGTTTCAATATTTAAAAAAATATTACTGGGTTGAATCACCTGGGGTTTAAAGAATTGTTTATGGTTGCTTTACTTTTATGATATATTATCATTCCTGCAGTTGAGTGATTTTTTGGGGACAGTCGTTGGAGGTCAGGCAAAATATATAAGAAATAAATGAAAGATAAATTATGCAAGCTGGTCTACTTGATGCATGTTTAGATATTTCCTTTCTCCTGCAGGATTCTTAGCTTAAATGTTTGATGAAAGGGTGAATTGCAGCAGACCATACATTCTCACAACTTAAGAAATATGTCTGTCTCTGATAAAAAACACAATCAGTTCCTAAGATTGCATTGGGATGAAGTTATATATAATTTATTATGTAAGACTACTACCCTGAAGAGGTTATGCAAAAAACACCTACTTTTTATGCTGCAGCACATTTGGCAAAGAATAAAACGTACAAAAACATTTCTCATGAGGAATTTCTCTGGTTGACCTGAAATTTCTTTCACTTCTCTCAGAAATCACCTAGATATTACTTTAAAGTATTTAAAATGGTAACTAGATCAGAAACATTACTGGGAAAACTTCTTCATCACCCCAGGGATCCAAAAGTTTTTCAAACAACAGAGGGCAATACTCACAGTCCCAATGTGATCATAGTCAGACTCTCTAGTCCCTATTAACATCTGGATGCTCAAATGTTAAGTACCTAAGTTGTCTTCAAGGACATCCCTATGTAAATGTTTACATAGAATTGTTCAGTCAATCCACAAACTGTCAGCACAGAAAATGTTTCTGTTGCCGTAATTCGAGGATCGGACTCAATAAAGAATTCAGAATTATAGTATTCAAACAAAGTATTGTTTATTTACAGCAGGCATTCTATATTCACTGAGTGATTGCAGATAGAAGCAAAGAGGAGGAGCGTGTATCCCCTTTTATATCAATGAGACGGGATTAGGGAGTAGGAGTGGTTACAGATGAATACATTAGGAAAGGAAGAATAAATTAACCCTTGATACTCTATGAGCATACATTTCCCCCATTCAAGAATAAGGCATTTACCCATGACAAATCCCCCTCTAAATGCCGATTCGACATACAACAGTAGTTACATTCAGATTCAGAACAATATAAAACTTGTAATTTTGAAGTTAAATATTTATGTTGTTTTGATTGTAAAGGCTTAGTCAATATATCAGCTATTTGTTCTGTGGTTTTACAATGAATAGCTCTAATGAATCCATTTTGAGATAATTGCCTTACATGCTTGTATTTGATATCTATATGTCTAGATCTCTGACCAATAGCATCTGCTCTAGATATCTCTATTGCAGCTTTGTTATCTTCATGTATAATAAATGGTAATGAAGGACTCTTCCAAACATCTGATAATAGATCATTGAACCATATGAGATTATTAGAAGCTTTTGACAAGCAAATATATTCTGCTTCAGTCGTTGACGTAGCTACTAAATCTTGTTTTCCAGTATACCAGTAGACTGGACAAGTGTAAGAAAGAATACATAGCTGGAAGTACTCTTCCTGCTTTTAGTGTCGCCTGCCCAGTCAGCATCAGCGTAACAAGTAAGAATAGGCTCTTTAACATTGTTGGGTTCTAACAGTAAGAAAAAGTCTAGGCTGTGTTTCAAATACCTTAGCACTCTTTTAATGGCTTCCCAATGATAAATTAAAGGCTTACTGACATATCTGGATAATAAATTAAGGGGTAGAGCAATATCGGGTCTGGTCCAATTAGAAATATATAAAAGAGAACCAATAACTGATCTGTAAAGTGTATTATCATTAAACTCAGGAGATGATTCATTCATATTTTTTAGAAAATCAGCTTGCATTGGGGTATCACAAGGCTTTGCATCATTCATATTGCATCTGTTCAAAAGTTCAATAATGTTATCCTTTTGAGACAATCTAAATCCTTTTTTAGTTTTACTAATTTGAACTCCAAGATATTTATTTACTTTCCCCAATGATTTTAATGAAAAATGTTTTCCTAATTTTGTTACAAATGTATCTCTCTTATCTTTATGTTTGCCAATATACAAAATGTCATCCACATAAATTAACACAAATTCTAGTGAATCACCATCTCTCCTAACAAAGAAACAATTGTCTGCAGTTGTGGCGTTGAAGTTCATAGTTTTGAGTACGTTGACCAACATTCATACCAACGTTTGCCAGATTGCTTTAATCCATACAAACTTTTGTTTAGTAACCAAGTTTCGTTTCTATTTGTGTTTTGACTATGAGGAGCTCTTACATATATTTCCTTATCGAGTTTTGTATGTAAGTATGCAGTTTGTATGTCGTATTGAAAGACTTCAAGATTAAGGGCTGAGGCTATTACTAAAGCTGTCTTAACACTTTCAGTCCTTACAGTGGGAGAATATGCGTCGGTATAACCCTCAGGATACTTTTGAGCATAGCCCTGTGCAACTAGTCTTGCTTTATATAACGTGTTGCCCTCTTCTAGATTTTTAATTTTGAATATCCACCTAGTGCCAATAATTGTTTTGTCTTTTGGAGCTGGTGTTGGGTGAATACTTTGAGTTCTCGCAAACTGTCCATTTCTTTGGCCATGGCTAATTCCCATTTCTTTCTTTCTTCTGTGGGGAGTTTTAATACTTCCTCATATGTATTGGGTGTTGATGTATCATTATTTATATGCATTATGTAATCCTTATATCTATTTGGTACTTGGTTCCTGTTACATCTAATTGTTATTTCTGGTCTGCTGTCCTTATCGTGTAAATATCTTGCTTCCTTTTGTGTTAATGAATCTGTTTTGATTTTGGGACAATTTCCCATCCATGTTTTGTTGTTGCCCTTTTGTGCACTGTAGTTATGTCCTTCTCTTTCTGTTTTATCTTGAGTTTTAATGTCTGGTCTTGTTGTTGGAAGTATCTCATTAAGATGTATCTTAGACCAATTGGCCTGTTCGTGAAATACAGCTGTCCTAGAAATTATGAATTTGTTATTATTGTCAATAAATCTATATCCCTTTGTGCCTGTTTCATAGCCCATGAACCTGAGCCTTCTAGATACATTATCTCCCTTACGTCTCAATTGTTTCCGTATATGTACATCTGCTGTGACTCCAAATACATGCATGTGGGCTATCTTGGGTTTTTTACTATACATCAATTCATATGGTGTTTTATTTATGACACTAGACCAAAGTCTGTTAAGAGTATAATTGGAATATAATAGTGCTTCTGACCAGAAATGTTTGCCTAAACCAGCATCTTCTAATGTACATCTAATCATGGTTTGTAGTGTCGAGTTTTTTCGTTCCGCTACTCCATTTTGAAATGCAGAGAAAGGACTAGAGGTGAAATGTAGCATCCCTTTGGCTTTTAGCCATTGGGAGAATTCCTTTGACATGAATTCAGATCCTCTGTCTGTCATGATCTGTTTTATTTTTATGTTGTGTTGTGTTTCTACACGTTTATAAAATTCTTTAAATTTTTGAAATGTTTCATCTTTGTGTTTTAAAGTATAGACACAGCCATAACGACTATAGTCGTCTACAATAGTAAGAAAGTATCGTTTTTTGTATGTAATTGATGGAGTTAATGGACCAACTAGATCCATATGCACCAGGTTAAAAATGTGATTTGATGATCTTGTTGCTTTTTTTGGTCTGGGTTTGGTTCTGAGTTTTGAGGACTTACATACTGAACATTCCAAGTAATTTTTACAATCTTTTATTTTAACACCTTCAGCATGTTCAATCATTTTTTGTATTACAGGAAAACTAGCATGTCCTAATTTTCTATGTAATATATGTGCACATTCATCATGAATTGGTTTTCCAATTATTGGTCTTTTGTTAGTATGTGTATTGTTGACAGATGTGGTTTCATCATTATGTTCTGGTTCGTGTTCCTCATTGTCACTGTCACTGTTATTTTCATTTTCTATGCTAGTGTCATTTTCCATGTTTGAATCAATGTTGTGTAGCCATCTTTCCTCTCTGACTAAATATGGTAAATCTCCTTTGGTAATCACATTACCTAAGTTTGTTTTGTTTTTCTCTAGAGTTACTTTTCCTTTTGAGAATATTATATTTATGTTAGAGTCCCTGCTTAGCTTTATTGCACTAAGAATGTTATGGGGTATTTTGGGTATTAATAAAAACCCCTCTATTTTCCCTAGACCGGGTAAATCTACATTTCCTCTTCCAATGACTTGGACTTCCTCTTGATTAGCTACTTTAATTACAAATTTATCTTCTATGAAGGAAGATAATATTTTCTTATCGTGTGTTGTGTGATTTGTTGCCCCGTAATCAATGAGCCAGGCATTATCCTTTGAGTCTTGGTTTTTGGTTATAGTGTACTTATCTAATCCATACAATGATCCAGACTTTCTATCTCTTGAGTTATCTCTGCCCCCGCTATGTTCTCTAAAGTTTGGTGAGTTTCTATGTCTGTATCTGTCAGTAGATGATTGTCTGTTATGGTATCTGTTTCTAGTGTCATGTTTTTGTCTTTCTCTAAGAGGTTTTGGACAGTCTCTTCTATAATGTTCTTTGGATCCACAATTATAACACTCAATTGATTCTTGATACCTGTCTTGAAATACTACCCTTTTGGTCTGTCTGTGTTCTTTGTATGCGCTGTAGCGGCTTCTTCTCAAATTATCTTCAGCTATTAATCTATTTGATAAACTCTCTATAGATAGATATCCTAAATTAATTGTGTCCAAATGTGATATGTAATTATCCCATGATGAGTCTAATGAATTAATGATAATGCTTTTCATTGTCTGATCAGATATTATTTCTCCCCTTAAATGGAGTTCTGCTCTAGTTGTGTTTAGTGATAGTAAATGTTCACTTACAGTAGTTCCAGGTTTTATCCTGGCTGAGAAGAAATTTTTAGACATTCTTGTTGTGGTTGCCACACTTTCACTATGAAACAATTTAAACATAAAATGAATTATTTCTGAGACAGTTAGATTATGCTTAATACTATGATAGATAGCAGGTGATATACTAGATATTAGTAAATAGAATGCTCTGTGGTGTAGGCAGTCCAATTTTAGGGTCCATGTTTTTTTGGGAGGGTTAGTTATGAAAAATAATAAATTATCTTTTAAGAAAACAACCTGGAGTTGTTGACTCCATTCCTGTAAATTAATACCGTCTATTCTCAATTTTGGAAAATCATTAGGCAAGTTTCCAATGTTATTTGTTGCATTACTTACAAATGGAGGCTGTCCATGGTCTTGTAAATGCTGATAATTGCAGAATGGCGTAGGTATACTTGCGATTCGTCTGAATGGTTCTCTCTGTTCTTCATTGTCTCTATATTCATCTGTGTGTATTTGCACATGCGTGTTGTTCATTTCGTTCCTGAAGCTGTTGGGAGAGGTTCTTGTCGCTGTAGCTCCCTCGTAGTGTTCTTCCTCTGATGATTTGCTCTCTGGCTTGACTTTAGGCGTCCAGGTGATGATCGGGGCTTGCTTCTTTCCATCGAAGTCGTCTTGGTTGAGGCTTCTGGCTCCCGGAAGCATTTGTGGTGCGGGCAAGTACTTGCAAGGCTCTCTGGGTTCAGGCGTTGGTGTTCTTGTCGTTCGGGTTGAAGTGGATAGATGCCGAGACGTTTGCTTGTTTGCTTCTGCGTCTTTGCCTTTGGATTGTGCTGCTTGTCTTTTCTTCGTTGTTTGATTGGCTGCCTTTGTTGTTTTCGTCGATTTTTTTGATATTTTTAAATTCGGACCAAAAGTTGCAAAAAGTGTTTTCATAGCTGTTTCGATTTGCAGTTTGGTTGGTGCTTCTTCGGTGTCTGTATCAGATTCTTCTGAATTTTTCTTTTTTATTTTTCACGCTGTGTAAAGCTTTTCGCGCCAGCCATTTTGAACTCTGCTTTCTGATTGGTTCTGATTCGGCCATTTTGCTGGTCTGTTGAAACCAAGATGGCCACCATTCAAAATTTTGCGCGGGACCGTTAGTCTTTCTCTTAGTTACACTCTCATCCATAGGTAATTCGCTTACCATTTTGAGATCTTTACATTCTGGTGCGTTGGTGTGATTTTCTCTCGCTGCTCCGCTATCTTTTATGATGTCTTGGAGGTTCGCGATGAGATTTTTGTCGTCTTTTTGGCTTTTCAGCAGTCTTAGTATTTCTGATCTGAGAGTGTTGTTTTCTGTCTCGCTCGCTTCTTGGTCATCGGGTTCATCGATTACCTCTTCGTTGTCTGTAGTGGAGTTTTCAGATTCTCTTGCCATTATAGTTGTAGATTCATCGATCATTTTTTGATCTGTTTCCATTTCTTTGTTGTGTGCCCTGGTGTTGGGTCTTTCTCTTTTGTTTCTGAAGTTTTCTTTCTTTGGCATGTCTGTTTTTTATTGAGTCAGCCAACCATCCTCTGCTACCAAAATTGTTGCCGTAATTCGAGGATCGGACTCAATAAAGAATTCAGAATTATAGTATTCAAATAAAGTATTGTTTATTTACAGCAGGCATTCTATATTCACTGAGTGATTGCAGATAGAAGCGAAGAGGAGGAGCGTGTATCCCCTTTTATATCAATGAGGCGGGATTAGGGAGTAGGAGTGGTTACAGAGGAATACATTAGGAAGGGAAGAATAAATTAACCCTTGATACTCTATGAGCATACATTTCCCCCATTCAAGAATAAGGCATTTACCCATGACAGTTTCTGCACTGGGAACCTCTCTTTTAAAAGCAGCCCCATCCTTGCTTATATCAGGAATTGCTTATAATCTTTTCAGGCAAATAGAGAAGTTACAGTCCTAAATAGTACGAAAACTACAAGTTTTGCATTTTCTCCCAGGGCTAATTAAAAGTACTGATTATGCCATTTAAAGATATTTAGGATCAAAATATTTATATGAATCTGCCCGCATCTTAAGATAAAAAGATAAAAATTGATTGCCAAAGTTACATTTGGTTGAACTGATGGTATAAGAGAAAATCTTTTCTCTTCCTGTGCTCAAATTTCTGAAAATGCAGCCCAAAGAAATTAATGTTACCACTCTTGACTGGAAGTACCACCTCATTACAAATTCTTCCAGTTTCAGAAGGCAAATGGCATGAGTGGACTGGTTAGTTTTATTCTGGTAGTCGCATAAGCATATTTATTTACATTTATTAAATTGTTCACTAGCTTATATTTTTTGTTGATTTCTCAGTGGGCCCTGACTAATATTTGACATCAATCACTTTGACCTGCCCAAAGATTTTAAAGTTAACACATACCAGTATATAAATGTAGGAAGAACATGAACAATTGTTCCATTATATGTAGATTATACAGGAACAAAACAAACAAAATGGAAGTCACCTTAGTGTGAGGGAATGTGCACCAGGAAGAGCAATGGGGGTGGGGGGGAAAGGTTTGGCATGACAGGGCTTTCCCAACCAATGCCTGAAATAAGAGACTGTGCAGTCCTGAGCTGGATAGGGGGGAGAGAGAGGGAGGGGGAGGGAGAGTTCTTTCTGTATCATGTAGGTAGAAGGTTATAGTTTGTCAAGATTCTGTCCATTAAGTTTAAGCAAATGAAGGATTGAATATTGGATATTGCTGTGTTGTCTGTGGGTTTGGATCTTATACTCAAACACCCAATGGGATTTTAAATATAAACTTCATTTCCTTCATTTTTAATATTTATGGAGCCCTATACGAGACTTGGGCTAGTATGGTTGTCAGATGTATGAAGGTGAATCATGAAACCATCTCAATCTGATGTCCTTTGTGGAATACACCTGGCACAGTAGCAGCTCAGTCTGCGACAATAGGAAAGATACAAATAAGAAGACATTGGAAGGAGTGCCAGGGGTCTCTTCAACTTGCAAACATCTTGTTGAGCAAGGAGAATTGCAGGTAAAATGTGCAAATTACTAAAATCAACAGGTGTTTCACTATCCATTATTCAGAACAATTGAGATATTGAAAGAATAAGAACTACTTTGCTGGATTTTTAAGCACTCATTGGAACTAAGGGGACAGGGAAATTAGCTAGCTAGGTTAAGATGCAAGCTATTCTCAGCCAGGAACATTTCCTGTAGCTTTCAATGTTCTACGCAGCAAAACAGAAGAATCTGCGAAGACTTGTTTCCATATGGTAGAGTGCAATGAGAGAGAACAGGGGCAGGAAGTATCTGCAGGCAAAGAGGAACTTCATAGATATTTGAATCAGGCCTATAGGATTGTAGGATGCAGAGAGGAATGCCTTTAAAAAAACCTGGAATGTACAGCACATTGACTTCTATTCCAGTAATTTATGGAGTCATCCAGCTGATGGTATGGCACTGTATCTCTAAATGTGGACAGCTTTTATACTGCTGCAGTAAATGTTTGCATTATAAACTGCATTACAATGCAAACATCTTCTGAATATCTTGGGGTACAGGTATATTGAGTTAGGAGTGTGACCTCCAACAATAAACAATGTGAGTCAATTGGTCAAAAGCAGAAAATATGCTATTTCTACATCTGGTGCAGTCAAAAGTGCAGCCAGAATACATTTCACTGCAGCTCCTGGATGAAGATATTATAAATCGGTGTCTTATCATTACCTCTTGGCTTTTATTGTCCAGGTGTGAATAAATTGAATTTTAAGTCAAAAACTGGGGTTGTTTTATTTATTTTTTTTACTATTTTTAACAGCTTTCTCTTGAAAATTGGGAATAGCTAGAATAACCTCTACATTTAATTATATTTGTTTTAGTTTACATGGGTCATTTTAGGCTTTCAGAGTCAACCATGCTGCCAAGGAAAATATTCACTATTCAATATTTTAATCTAATGAAACATTAGTAGTGATGGTGGTGGTGGAGAATCATACATTTCACATACCATCTGTTACAGTAATTTTCCTAGGATACTGTTTTAGTTTATTACAAACAAGATTTGGATAAATAGATTGGGGTAACTTAAAATTTAATTATCTGATGTTTGTGTTATTTATTTTAGTGATCTCTCAACTCCTCCCATTTTCTAAATTTAATTTTTTATTTCCCAGCTAATCTACGCTCACAAGTCACATGTTTTGGGCATAAACATCATTTAAGAGGCTAAGTTTAAAGTAGTTTCACCTTTATATAGAGATACATTTGGTGATAAATGAACCCAATTGGATTCTTATATTCCCTAAACACCAGTTCCTCCTAGCAGTAGAGCTGTATTCTGACCTTGAGCATTTTACTAGTTCAAAGCCATCTGTTATAAACAAATAGTGAATTATGTTTAGGCATCCAACTTTGTGATTCAACGCCTACATAATTTAATGCATTTAGAAGAGGGAGCACAATTTAGTTTTCATCCATTATTAAGTGTGTCAGTGATGACTTAGATTTATGAATGGTCTAGGTAATACCACACAAAGAGAAATGTTATGTGACTTCATACCGGTGCAATTTTTTTCAGTGGGTATAGTTCAAATATTTAGTTGCAATCATGAATTTGGAGAAAGTATAGAGAAAAACAAATATGCATGAACCAATCATTCCTGGAGCAACACATTCTTTTTTTAGCAGCGTCCAATGCTAAGATTATTTATTAATAAGTAACATGCTTTATTTTTGTATTTAAATCACAGAACTTGACAGCCAGAATTGTTTTGTCAAAATTCTGCATTCCCAGGAAAATGATGGGATCCCTGCATCCCCAGGGATCATTCTGATAAATGATTAATCTTGAGAGTCATTTTCTTACTCACAGGGGGCAACAGAGAAAATCTTTAATGGAAAACCATTATTATTATTTTGCAATATTAAGAGACCCTATATGTCTTTCACACAACTGGAGCAATGAGAGGGGGGAGTGAGAGAGAGAATGTAAAATAGAGTAACTCCAACCACTGCCCTAGGAGATCAGCTTCTTATTCCCTTATTGCTTTACAATCGCCTTTTTTCTTTTTATTTTTCTGTATATTATTGTTTAAATCATAAGATAAAAAAAATCTTTCTATCCTTTCTTCCATATGTCCAATTAAACTACAAACTTTCTTTCTCTTCCTCCCTCCCTCCCTCCCTCCTTTCTTCCCTCCCTCTTTCTCTCCAAATATAGAATCATAGGGCTGGAAGGGCAGTGGAGATATCCAAATACAATTCTCTGCAGGAGTCAAGGCAGGAGTCCTTATTTCATCATGAACAAATGCAATGGTGAAATCTGAACTGGTGTGCCACCAGTTTGGTGGCTGTGCATACGCGCCGTGCACCAAACATGCGCTGTGAGTGCATGCACAGTACACGCCAGAAGGAGGCTTGGGAAGCTAAGTAGGAGCAGCGAGGGGGGCAGGATCAGCTGTGCCGCGTGATTTAGATTCACTAGAAAGCTTTCTTTTACTACCAGTTCACCCACACCGGTAGCTTTTATCACTACCGGTTTGCTCGAATCGGTGCAAACCAGTAGCATTTCACCACTGGACAAATGGTTGTCCAATATTTTCTTGAAAACCAGCAGTGATGAAGCACCCACAATTTAGGAGACAAGCTATTCCATTCACTAATTGTTTTCACTGTCAGGAAGTTTCTCCTTAATTCCAGGCTGGATCTCTCTCTGATTGGCTTCCACCCATTGCCTTTTGTCCTGCCCTGTGTTATGGAAAATAAATCAATCTCCCCTCTTCTCTCTGAAAGCCCTTCAAGTATTGGAAGAAAACTATCATGTCACCCCTTCTCTTTAGCCTTCTCTTCGTTAGGCTAAATTAAGTTCCTTTATCTGTTCATTGTATGGTTTAGTCTCCATCTTTGTTGCTATTCTCCGTGCTCTTTCTAGGGCCTGAGCATCTTGTTTGTATTATGGTGACTAAAACTAAACACACTATTGCCAAATAGTGGTATAGAAGGACAAATGAAGTGACTTCAGAAAAAGCAACTTTGCTATTCATAAAAGTTCAGTGTTCAATGGTCCTAAAAACCCTACCCAAATTACATCCAAATTGAGGAAGAGTATTAAAATAGATGGAGAGGAATGATATAATATGTATTAAGTGTACATATCAACTGCATTCATTATTAAAAAAAATACGTTACATATGCATAGTAGGTAACAAATCTCTAGCCAAAATATTTTAAAGATGCATAAAGATGTTTAGACTTCCAGTAATGTTCTGCTCTAATTCTTATTCAAAAGAAATATATTTTGGTGCTATTATTATACTATCATTTTTTAAATTTATTACAATCAAAAATCAGTTAAAAATAATTCCATGTAAAACATAAATTGAACCATAAATAATATGAACCAATAACTAATAGTCATCAGTAGAATAAATTAAAACAATAACATTAGTATGTAAGATAGCAAAATCTTATAACATGGAGTTTCATGGTATATGTCAGCAGCAGAGAAATGTAAAAGGAAGTCAATCCGACCAGATAAACCATTGGTGTCAAACTCAGTGTCATGTTGCCATCATGTGACATAGCGTGATGTTTTTTCCCTTTGCTGAACTGGGGTGGGCATGGCCTGTGTGTGATGCATCTGGCTTACAGGCTGCCAGTTTGACACCCCTGAGATAAATTGAAAGAATCAGTGCATTGAGTGATAATCAAACATCCTTATAATATTGGCAGCATATGGCCAACCGATTCCATCTCTCCAGAGTCACATAGGCAAAGTTGTTCAGAGAAAGGAATTGGCACAGACCAACCCTGTAAAACTGCTGAGACCATCATATTAAAAGCACACTTGCATAAATGCCCTTTTTAGTTCAGTGTAAGTCCATATACGTAATTTATAAGGACTCTCTAAATTGTCAATGATCAATCACCTTTTTGTATAAGATCTATTTCACTCAGGATGGCAATATCTCATAGGTGCTATTTAACAATGTTCTTGTCTTGGGGAATCCAATGATAGTTAGGATTGATAAATGTAAACCTATTTTATGGCATCTTCTGCTTCACCTCAGATATCCAGCTAGAGTTTATCATGAAAAATTAAAGGATAATATCAGTCTCTTGATGTTTCAGTTAGACTGAATTTTCACTAACCAAACCTGTTTCAGCCCAAATAATATACACAGTTCAACTGGACTTGGATCATCACAATATCCTTCAATTTATTTATTTATTTATTGAATTTATATAGCCGCCTATTCGCCCATGGCGATTTAAGGCGGCTTACAGAATATAAAACCACATTAAAAACAATAAAACTAATGAAAAGAATCAAATAAATTAATATAGTATAATATAATAAAATCACCCCCACCCTCCACCCTGCAACAGCAGATCACACGAGCCATTTAATGGGCTCCAACCCGCTTTGGGTTCCCCAGGCCTGCTGGGAGAACCAGGTTTTCAGTGCCTTCTGGAAGAGTGGGGGCCATTCTAATCTCTGGGGGAATAATGTTCCAGAGAGAGGGAGCCACCACAGAGAAGGCCCTTCTTCTGGGTTCCACCAGATATTTCTCCCTCAGGGATGGGACCTGCAGCATTCCCTGCCTCCCCGCTCTGATGGGTTGGGTACATGTGACCAGCAAGAGACGGTCCCTCAGATAACCTGGTCCCAAGCCATGAAGGACTTTAAAGGTGACAACCAGTACCTTGAATTGCACCCGGAAGCAAATTGGCACCAATGCAGCTCCTGCAGGAGAGGTGATAAATATGCACTTCAGAGTCTGCGGGCTGCTGCATTTTGCACCAACTGGAGCTTCCGGATGCTCTTCAAGGGCAGCCCCATGTAGAGCATGTTGTAAGTGTCAAGACGGGAAGTGACTGTGAATAGGGACTGTTGGTCGAGGAAAGGTCGTAACTGGTGCACAACCCACAGTTGCACAAAGGCCCTCCTGGCCACAACTGCCACATGCTCTTCAAGCAAGAGTCATGAGAACCCCCGATTACACACAGGGTCTCTTTGGGGTAGTACCACCTATCCAAGACCAAAGATGAGCCAACGAACCCCAAACCCAGAGCCACTTGGTCTTGTCAGGGTTTAGTTTCAACTCGTTGCTCCCCATCCATGCCAAACAATGCCATACAAAAACTTTTTTTTTTCAGACAATTGCAAAATTCTGTTTTTTCAAATTCACTTTTGAGTTTTATATGGTTTCATTGTTTTTATTGTTGCTATTTTGCATATTGTTATGGCTGCTACTGATTATAGCTTGTTCTGTTTTCTACATTAGCTTTTATTATATAAAATATGATTGAAACTGATTTGTATGTTTTCCAAAGAGAACAGCAATATAAAAGCATAATAACCAAACAAAGGAAATAAAGTTGCAAATGTGAAATTAAAAAAAAAAAACCCACAACTTTTTGCTGTTTTTAGAAGTAGTAAAATATTGTACTGGATAAAAACCAGATTCTTTTAGCACAATAGGGAAATTGTTATTTAGTTAAGTTGGGAACTGGATTCAATCTCATCTCTAGAATTTGGGGTCAATCGATATATGAGTGGTTTGTAATAATCTGTTCTTTGTGTCCCATTGTTTCATTGCTGTAATAATGCAGTGCAAACATAACATCCAGTCAATACCAGTTTGTTTCAATATATCTTACTACAACACAGTTTAAAGGCCAGTTCAGTTCTTATTTTGGCATGAGCAGTTCTATCTCAGATGCTCTTATAGAATAACAATCTACTTTAGATACTCAAATTCATCATTTGTTACAGCACATGTGGTTCAGTAGTGAGATTCAAATCCCATCGCTACCTGTTTGCTCATGGGTATGTGCACTCGCACGTGCGTGCAATGCTTCTGCGTATGCGCAGAGATGTCCGGACAGGTGGGCAGAGCCTCCTACCACTGCTGCTACCGTTTCGCCCAATCCGGGGTGAACCGGTAGCAACACACCACTGATGTGGTTATAATTCCTTAGGAGAGCGTTCTTTAAAGTGTTGTCCTAGGGCTTCTGGAAATCTCTTGAGACTCTCTGAGGGAGCATTGAAATCAAAATTATTTGCCAGATATTGAAGACTTTTTAAAAACTAATAATTAAGTCATCTCATTATTTTTATCTTTTAAAACATTTTTCATGAAAAAATATTTTATGTTAATATCCAATCATTTACATGCTTCAATAAATACTCAATGAATGCATCCATTTTAACTTCAGAATTCCCTAAGAACTTTCAGGATCACCTTACATGAGATGTGGATGACCAATTAGGGAAACAAATCTAGCAGCAGAAAGTTATGTATGATTTTGTGGGTCACTGTTGTAAAAGCAAGCAAAATTGATCTCACAATGGTTTTCTAATTAATTCTATTCCACATTGTGGAAGAATTAATAGTGTACTGAAAAATAAGATCCAGTGGTGAGATCAAACATCTGGGGGGTTTTCGCCAATGCCCGTAATGATTTATAGAAGTAGCTCTTATTATGTCAGCCTTCCGCCAAGTTACCAAGAGCTTTGTCCAAGAGATTAATTTTTATATCAAATCATAAAACCTGTACAACAAAATCCTGAGGGGATAGGAGACTGCATTTATTTCAGTCCTATAATATCATGCCCTGCAGCTAGACTGAAGGTGTGGAATGGGGAAAGAAAGCATTTTGAAATAGCTGAAGATACGATTCTCCATTTAATAGATCATTTCTTTCTTTTTCCAAAGTTTAAGAAAATACCAGAGTCACAGCATGAGTTTAGAAACATTACTAGACAATCTAGGGGAGACAAGGTTTGTAATAGTTTTAGGCTTATGAAATATTCTGCAGAGATCTTCAGACTGTGTCTCCGAATAAGTCTTCCTACTTTGAACATTATTCTCTAATTTCTTTTTGTCTGTCAAACAACTGAAAATGAAAATGTGGACATTTGAAGCATTTCTTCAAAAGATTTTCATGTGTTATTCCACCCAATTTATGGATACTAATACTGATACACTACTGCTAATTTGAGGTTAAATTTGAAGAGTTAAGAGAAATTTATACTCATATCCACAAAACTTAAATTATATGGTTCTCTGAGATTGTCATCATAGCCATATTTGTGACAATTCCCAAAATTCAGCTATGTACAAAATCTTTGAAATAATTTTCACATAGTGTTCTACCATTTGAAAACATTTGCTGCAAGCGGTTGGTGTATTAGTATAGAGGCACAATTGTAGCTATTTTGTGATTGTTATCATTTTTAAGCATCATATTTATCTATTGTTGCATAAAGCATGCACTATTGCCTTAAACGATATATTCCTAGCCATTCAAAAGTAAGATGAAAACCAATTCCTCTGTCATTTCTCTCTGTGTGTGTCTCTGTGTGTGCAAATATTTATTTTCCCAGTAAATCTTTGCTAAGATGAACATTAGCAGCAATAAATTTTGTCTAGTGTCTGCCTTTTCCTTTAAACAATTCAATTTAATTTTTCATATGTCTGTGACTACTAGGAACGGTGTGCATATTATTTGAATGTCTTATATTTAAGCAGGGTGGGAAACTTCACTCAGAGGTTGCTTTTCCTGCTGTGCTTCCTGGAATGATCTTGTAATTTTTTTCAACGATAACAGATTATTGACCAAAGATCAGAAAATATAAATTAATCTATCTGTCCCTAAATCTTATATCATTCATGGAAGAGAATATTTGTAGCTCAAGGTTGAAATGTGGGGTTCTTGGTGCTCTCTGAGCTTGGTGATTTTCTTTCAGACATTTCATTACCAAAGTAGGTAACATCATTATCTTGTCTCATTTTTTTCCTTATCATTTCCAATGTAAAATCAATTAAAAGAAACCTGATGGTTAAAGTGCAAACTCTGCCCATCCAAGAGTTCAATCCTAACAGGTCTCAATGTTGACCAAGCCTTCTATTCTTCCAAGGTCAGTAAAATGAAGACATAGATTGTTGGGGGCAATATGCAAATAATACTTGCATTGTAAACCATCCAGAAAATGTTATAAAGCACTATGGGGCGATATATGAATTTAAATGCTATTGCTATTGCTAAATGCTGGAAGGAAGAAACCAACTGCACCATAAAGTTTTGCTCAAAAATAGGCACAGAAATGATGTAGACTTGTCATTTCTATTAACAAAAACAGTCATGGATAATAAAAATTGGCAAACATCCATTGCATTCCCAGTGTATGTAATTGTAATTGTGGCCACAGCAAGAGACAGTATTTGAATCAGAACAGGATTGATCCTTTGGTCTTCATTAGACCCCAGCTTTGGCTAAGGAAAATGTCAGGGTATGAACAGTTAATAGCTGTAAACTGATGAGAAGTTGTAAGTGGAGACAACTGGAAGCTGATGCAATGGAACGAGGCAGCAGGGATACTGCCACTTTAAGAAGCTGGGTAAGAGGCTGCCTATATAAGGGAAGCCATTAGTGGGCATTTCCTTCTCCTTATGCTTCTCCTCATGTTCTCTCCCATCATGTATCTCAGTTGCTCTCTGTGTATCAGTAGCCATATGATAAAGGTATTTAACCATGTATAAGTCTGTAAATATTTAACTGTAGATAAAACCAGTTATTTATCTAAAAGGCTCTGTGTGCTATGTGCTGTGTTTTGCTCCTGGATTTATCTCATAATACTAGTTACGCTGCCTAAACTCTGACAGAAAAGCTATGAAAACTGAACTTTTCTGAGTTCAGAATCCTCATAAGAGTTGTAAGATTCTGGAAGATTTTATTTCCAGGGATTTTTTGCACTGAGAGTTTACACTATTGCCTAATGATGGACCTGAGATGCTTGTCCTCCTCACTGTTGCTAAGAGATAAGATTTGGGAAAGGGAAGGGAGAGCATCTCAGAGTGACCCAGATTTATTTATAGGCCTGTTTGCATTTTCAAGGGAGCTGGAGCTCCTATTCTAAAGATTTCCATATTTCTCAACTCTGTTCCAAACTTGGTAACATCACTGCTTAATATGACAACATCTATAAAACACTGATCTGCAAAATGGTTAAATTATACTCTTTGAAAATTAAAAATTACAAATATTTCTGGTAGCTGCATGATATCCTAGTTATCTTAAAATGTCACATCCTTTATCTTATTATTAGGAAAAGAAAATATGGCAAATTTGAACATTCTGGCATCAGCATAACCAGATAATTATGAAGAGTCTTTTTGTTTGCTATACATATAGACAGGTGTCACACAATTTCAGTTCCATTTCCAAATTATTACACATAGGTTACTGGGATGGAGATGGAAAATGAGTTCAGTTTTGACTGAAAATTCTGCTTAAATATATTAAATTTGTGCTTGTGTATGTGTGTGCTTTCCCACTGTAGAAATGGCTTTTCGATGAGATTAACTGTGAAACAAATTGACAATCAGAACTATAATATTACATTATGGAACCAATAGTAAACCAAATATGGTAAATTAAGTGATTTCACTTAGGCTAAGAGGAAACAATGGCTTTAAACTTCTATTCGTCTTAATACAATAATATTAACTGTGTTATGATGTAATCTATAATTCAAGCAATGAAACCAGTGGGTTTATATTTACAAATATAGGTAAACTCTATGGATTTCGATGTGACTTTCTGTGAAGTAAATGAATATAGCATTGTTTTATTCTCAGTCTAGTTGAGGTTAATGATGCTTAGTCCAAGATAAATATCTATAGAATTGCAGCTCCATGATTTATTTATTTGCACTGAATTTTTTAAATCAAATGTGTATGATCAAACAATAGCATAAGAAAAGAAAGGAAAGAAGAGAGGAGAGGACTTTGATATTAAAGTTTATAACTTGGGCACCCCCAAAAAAATCTCTAAATATTTCAAGAGACCACTGAAATAATAAAATGTCACTGTTCATCATCTATTCTTGATGAATTCTAGCTATTTCCATATGCTATTCCACCTGAACAACCTGGAATTTGCAATTTGCAGATTCCTTCTCTGGCTTCAAGTGCCTCAGATGTCTTCTCAGTTTCCTTTTCTCCATGGCTGTGGATCTTCTGCGTCCTGACATTCAAATGTTTCTTCTTCTACTGCACACATTGTGCAATTTTCTCTTACTTTTGGAACATCATCTGCCAAACTTAGATGACACTTTCCTCCTTTTTTAATCTACTTACTCAGAGAGCAGACTAGTTGAAGTGGTTCGGGAATGACGAGAGGCACAAGCAAGCAAGTGACAACAGCTCTTTAATATACAGTGAGACTTCAGCAAAAACTCAGAGGCTGCAGTCCTCCTTATATACAATCCTGGAGAGACTGTCAGCCAATCAGAAACGTAGGCAGGTTTGAAACTCCCGCTTAAAAGTATCAATACATAACACCCCTCCCTTCCCAGAAGGCACTAACACTCAAAAATTAACATATGTACAAACAAAGTCTCGCAGGTGCTTAGGCTGAGTTCTCGCCCTAGTTGACCTGCGCAGTTCAGTGTTTGGTGAGGCGTCGAGCTGGTCGGAGGGACTCTTTGTCTCTCCCGGCTCCGCCAATGGAACCTCCTGGATTTTGTCCGGGGCGTGGTTATCCCCGGCTGGGAGTGGCGACTCGCTGGGGCGGCGCTGGAACCAGGGCTTGTCAGCTAAGTATTCTCGCGGCCCCGGGCTTGAGTTAGCTGTTTTGGAGAAGTGGTCATAGTTAGGCTCGGACATGTCTGCGTTGATGTTTGCCTCGCCAACCACCCGTTTCCTCAGTTGGTCTATGTGGCGCTTCCAGAGTCTATCTACCCCCACGTCCACCGTGTATGATTTTGGACCTGTTATTCCCACTATGGTTCCTGCAACCCACAGAGGACCGCTGGCATAATTGCGAGCGAACACCGGGGACCCAACCTGAAACTGCCTTAAGCCACAGGTCTCTCCCTTAAAGTTTTCGTGCGAATAGTTAGGGTGAAGCCTGTCCAACACGCACCGGAGCTTTCTCCCCATGAGGAGCTCTGCTGGGCTTCTCCCGGTTGCCGTGCATGGTGATGTATGCTGAACCGCAAGGAATTGATCTATCCTGGCCTGCCAGTCCCCATTGTCTAATCTGGACAGTGCTTCCTTGGCTGTCCTGACAAATCGTTCAGCCAATCCGTTGGAAGCCGGGTGAAATGGGGCTGATAGGGCATGGCGGATTCCCAGGCCGGCCAAGTAGCCTTCGAAGAGGGTTGCTGTAAATTGGGGCCCATTGTCCGACACCAAGGTATCCGGCAGGCCGTGGGTGGCAAACAACTTTCTTAGGGCCTTGATAACCGCTTCGGCCGTTGTGGATGGCATTAATACAATTTCGAGCCATTTTGAAAAGGCATCCACTACTATTAAAAACGTTTGGCCATGGAACGGGCCGGCAAAATCAATGTGGATCCTCCCCCATGGGCCTTTTGGTTTCTCCCACTCTCGGATGGGCGCTACTGGGGGATCGGGGCGAGACTCCTGGCAGGGTCTGCACTTCCCCACCCACTCGGAAATGACCTGGTCCATGTTGGGCCACCAGACATAGCTGCGGGCTAAGCACTTCATCCTAACGATGCCGGGATGCCCTTCGTGCAATAACTCTAAAACTCTATCTCGTAGTTTTGCTGGAATTACCACTCTGTCACCCCACAGTAAGCACCCCCCTTGCGTAAACAGTTCATTTTGTTTGTTGGCAAAACCTTGGTACTCCTCCCCGACCACCTTGTCCGGCCACCCTTTCAAAACCCAACCCATAACAGTCCGGATAACAGGGTCTCTATTTGATGCCTTCGCCACCTCGCCGGAGGAGATGGGCCCCAAGGTTAACGTGTCCAACAACAGGACGGAGGTTTCCGGTGTTGGGTTGTCCAGCAGGTCGGGAAGGGGGCAACGGCTAAGGGCATCCGCATGACCCAGGGTCCGCCCAGGCCGATGGACGAGCTGGTACGAGTAGGCCGATAAGAAAATCGCCCATCTTGTTAAACGGGGGGAGAGGGCAGCGGGGGTTGGCCTGTCGCCTGCTAGCAGTCCTAGCAACGGTCTATGGTCAGTCACAAGTTCGAATTTTCGGCCATAGAGGTATTCGTGGAACTTCTTAACCCCCGCAATCGCAGCCAGAGCCTCTCTGTCCAATTGGCTATAGTTTCGTTCTGTGCTGGACAGAGTTCGGGAGTAGAAGGCAATAGGTGCCTCTAGGCCGTTCGGCAGTCTATGGCCTAGGACGGCACCAACTCCTACGGGGGAGGCGTCGCAAACTAAGACGAGCGGCAGCTCTGCATTGTATTGGATCAGGAAACTGTCCTCAGATAGGAGTTTTTTTACTGCCTCAAAAGCGGCCGCTTGCGGTTTCCCCCAGACCCATGGTACATTCTTCCCTAAGAGTTTGTGAAGGGGATCAGCGACAGTGGCCTTATCTCTTAGGAACATTGAGTAGAAATTGAGCAGTCCAAGGAAGGCTTGGAGCTCAGCTTTGGATTTGGGGGCTGGTGCGCTTTTGATGGCCCTCACCTTGCTTTCGGTAGGGTGGATGCCTGTGCCGTCCACCCTGTACCCCAGAAATTCTACCGAGGGGACCGCTATCCTGCACTTGTTCTTTTTAAGTCTTAATCCCGCTTCTCTGAATCTGGACAGGACGTTCCGTACCCTGTCCCCTAGCTGGTGTTCGTCTTGGGCGCTGACTAAGACGTCATCGAAATAGGGGACTACTCCCGGAAGTCCTTGCAACAGGCGCTCCATGGTGCTTTGAAATAAGCCGGGTGCGACGCTCACCCCAAATTGGAGCCTGGTGCATTTAAATGCACCCCTATGAGTCACGATCGTTTGCGCCTCTGCCGTGGCGTCGTCGACCGGTAACTGTTGATAGGCTTGGGCCAGGTCTAATTTGGCAAAAAATTTTCCGGGGCCCAGGGAGTGTAGTAGATGGTGCACGATCGGCACCGGATAGGCGCTCGGCTGCAAAGCCTTGTTGATCGTGCACTTGTAGTCGGCGCAAATTCTGATTGAGCCGTCGGACTTAACTGGGGTGACTATGGGGGTCTCCCACTTGGCATGGTCAACGGGAACCAACACCCCTTGCTTAATCAGTTTGTCCAGTTCTGCATCGATCTTTGGTTTCAATGCGAACGGCACTCGTCTGGCCTTTAGTCTTACTTGGGCTACGTTGGGGTCTAAGTTTAGTGAAATAGGGGTCCCCACATACTTGCCCAACATGTCCCCGAAAACGTCCTGGAACTCGGACAGGAGGCTGTCTTTCAGGGTTGACTTGGACATCAGGTGGACGCCGGTGAAGCCCATGCCAAGGGCTCGGAACCACCCCATGCCCAGGAGGCTCGGCAGCTGCTTCGTGACGATGGTCAGCGGCAGGTCTCTTTCGTAGTCTCCGTAGGTGACCCGGAACGTGCCCACGCCTTCGAGGGGGACTCGGTTCCCCTGGTAGTCTAGGATGCGCAGTCTCTGTCTGGAGAGTTGATCCTTCCGGAACGACGGCAGGAGGGTCTTTAGGGTTGACCACGACATGATGGAGAGAGCTGATCCGGTGTCGATCTCCATCGAGCACGGTCTTCCGTTGATCTCGACCACCGTGCTGACTTTGTCCTCGACCGTTGTGCTGGCCTGGTCGATGTGTATGCTGCGGCCATCTCGCGGTTCAAATTCGCGCCGTTTTTTCGCGCCGCCCTCTCTCGTTGGCTGCTTCTGGCGCGCTGATTCCGGTTGGCTGCGGCGCTCACGTGGTTTGAGTCTTCTGGGCAGAATGGCTCTGCAGACTCGCGCCAAGTGCCCCTTTTTCTCGCAACGCCTGCAAATAGCCTCTCTGTATTTGCAGGACAGTCTATCATGGTGCCCGCCACAGCTGGAACAGCTTCGCCGGGGGCTGCCAGTGTCTTTTCTCCGGTGCTCTGTTCGGAAGACGTCCTCATCCGACTCGGACTCCGAGCTGGATCCGGCGTCTTCTCGGTGCACCGGGGCAGACTTGGGGCTGTCTTTGCTGGTCGGCGGGCGCTGTAGCGTTTCAGCGGCCTTTGTGGAGGCTTCGTGAGCCCTGGCCTCGTCAAGGGCTCCGGCAAGCGTCAGATCAGGCTTGGCGAGCAGACGCCGTTGCAGCCTAATGTCCCGAACACCACAGATCAGTTGCTCAAGCAACGCATCATCCAAGTCTCTGTAGTCGCAATGAGTTGCGCCTTTTCTCAGGCTGGCCATGTACGCGCTGACCGGCTCTCCCTCTCGTTGGACGCGCTGCCTCAGTTGGTATCGCTGCACGAACTTGGAGGGGACGGGAGCATAGTGAGCCCGGAGAGTTGCCATCAAGGTGTCCCATGAGACTGTTTGAACCGGCGTTGGCTCACACAGTGACTCGGCCATCTCGAACACGTCCGGTCCGCAGTGGCTTAGGAATAGGGCTCTCTTTCGATTAGCCGAGAGGCCCTGCATGTCGCTGGCTTCTAGCGAGCATTCAAACCTTGTTAGGTACGAGACCCATTTTTCGCGGGTCGGATCAAAAGGCTTGGGCGGAACGTAGGCAGACATGTCCGGTATGTCTCCTGTGGTTCGCCTCGTCGCCTAGCTGAAGCTCGTGGTCTCACTGGTTGACTTCTTGTAGCCTCAATCCCACCTTCGTCGCCAATGAAGTGGTTCGGGAATGACGAGAGGCACAAGCAAGCAAGTGACAACAGCTCTTTAATATACAGTGAGACTTCAGCAAAAACTCAGAGGCTGCAGTCCTCCTTATATACAATCCTGGAGAGACTGTCAGCCAATCAGAAACGTAGGCAGGTTTGAAACTCCCGCTTAAAAGTATCAATACATAACACTAGTACCTACAACTTAGCCATTTTATAGATCAGTGTTTAAAGTTCTTTCTTTCAAAGCTTACATGCTATTTTGCAAGTAATTCTTAGAAGTCCTGTTCTTAGGATATGATGCTGATGCGTTTACATTAGGGAAAAAGCTGCCAAAAGGTACCTTTCATATCTTTATAGCTTACCAAAGGAAATGCATTGGCGCTTTGGATACAATAATAATAATGCCTTTTTTTTTCTCACATCATTTTTTCCCCTTATTTGCCTTCAAAGGGATAATAACTTTCAGACATGCTCCTTTGAAGGTGCTCCCTGCAGGGACATCACCACTCACACTGGATTTCCCTAAAAATACAGTTCTGATGGAAGGAACAAACCCTCTTGTAGCTTCTCAGCTGAATCCAGGAAGCCAGTAACAAGAACTGATTTTTTCCCTTCCCGCCTCCCTTCTCTCAAGTGCAAACTGCAGATGTTCAAATGATGCAGATTAAATTAGGGAGAGAAGAGAGGGTAATCCAACCAGGGGTGAAATGCTCCCGGTTGAGACCAGATCGCCCGATCCGGTAACGATGGAAGTGGGTGATTTGGAGAACCGGTAACAAAAATCCCTGCCCCCCCCCATATGTCCAGCTGAGCTGTGCCATCATCAGAGGCTTTTTTAATTATTTTTAAAAGTATTTTTTCTACAACATCTTCGGCTGAAAAAATGCTTTTAAAAGTAAAAAAAAAAAGCCTCTGATGATCGCGCGGCTCAGCTGGGATCGTCAGAGGCTTTCAAAAGCATTTTTTCCACAACCTCTTCAGCCCAAGAGGTTGTAGAAAAATGCTTTTAAAAGCCTCTGACAATCCCAGCTGAGTTGCCTGATCGGCAGAGCCTTTTAAAAGAAAAAAAGCCTCTGCCGATCAGGCAGCTGGGATTGTCAGAGGCTTTTAAAAGCATTTTTTAATGGTTGTAAAAGTAAAAAAAAAAGAAAGTTGGCCATGCCCACCAAGTCACATTACACTCCCCCCCAAGCCATGTCTACAGAACCAGTAGTAACAAATTTTAGATTTCACCACTGAATCCAACCTATCCATTTTTGCTACTCTCTCTATTCCTTACTGGAAAAAACACAAACACAAAGGATAATTAATGGTTAATAGGCCAAAGGCCAATGACATGGGAAGAATACCAGTTCCTCTGATTATCCTTGAAGGGCATTGCAAATAGCTTTCACCTATGGAGATAAATCCAGCTCCATAATGCCTTGTGGAAATAAAAAAGACAAACTTTCATTTTATACCGAAATTTAAATAATAGAAATGAGGAGATGGGAGGGAAATGCAGTTATAAATGAAGCAGCTGGTGAATATAAATAAAAAAGATATATGCATTTATGGGGGAAGGAAGAGTTTATCTTGCATGCCTTTGAAGGCAAACTTTGACAATTTGAAATCATTAGGCTACAACAGTGCCAACAGCAAGGAATCCTAAATAACTTTTAGATATTCCATTAGCAGCAACAGATCGAAAATATGACAGTTATTGAACGTCCTAAAAGTTCACAGTATGTTATCTACATTTTTCTAAAGTTCATGTTCTATAAACCTAGGCCAATTCTATCTGCACAATTTTTATCAAAGACCTTTATTTGCTTGTTACTAAAAGCTGTTGCTTCCCACTAACCTATCTTGTTTTACTTAACTGGAGACAGCTCAAGGCCATAATGATCAGATTCATTAGTTCTTCCACTGCAAATATGTTGTATGAACCAGGATAGCTAGGCTTCTTAATTTCTTTTGCTAAAATACTTAACAAAGTTGGAAAGGACCTTGGAGGTGTTCTAGTCCAACCCCCTGCTCAAGCAGGAAATCCTACACCATTTCAGACTAATGGTTGTCCAATCTCTTCTTAAACCCTCCAGTGTTGGAGCACTCACAACTTCTGGAGGTTAGCAATTCCACTGACTGATTGTTCCCATTATCTTAGTTGTAACTAATTTGTGTGTCAGCACTTAATTTAGAATATGCAGGATGGATACTGAAGGAGAAGAACACCAAGACAATTCTCAGTTTGTTCTGAAAATCTGAAGAATGTTTATGAAATTATTTCCAAATATACAGACAGCATTAGGGCCTACGTTCTTAATCTCCCAGGTAAACCTGAACAGCAAATATAGCCTCTGGAATTCAACTCACAAAGTATTGTTTGTCAGGCCTGGAAGCCATCTTTTGCATTGGGCCTTCAGGCCTGCCACATTTACTGTTGTGGGAAAGTGGGAGGGAGGATTGTATGGAGCTGGGGCGATATATAGTCATAATAACATTCCTTTCTCAGAGAGTCAAGAACATCTTGCCCTGCACCTGGAGGGGTGTGACTAGGAGGCATCTCCAGTTGGGACAGTGCTTTGATTAGACCATGTGATGGACATATGGGTGCTGGACTTTCCTTTGGGTGGGGAAAACCTGGAAGCTTTCAGATTCAGGTTTTCCCAGATGTGCCAATATGACATCTCTAATAAAATGGAACTTTGAAGAACTTCAAGTCTTGGAGTCTTCTTTTGTTGGGGATGTTACTTGGAACCCTAACATTGTTTTTGTTGGGCAAATTTTATAGCCCTTCAACCTCTCTTTCCCCCTCTACCCTCAGAGTTGCTTAGTTTAAGCATCAGCAAATAAAGGTTAGATATAATTAATCTTTAACCACATTGGAAAATAATTTTATAACCCATTCAACCCATTTGAAAGTATGGTACTAGAAGGTGTCGCCCATCTCTGCCTCATAAAACTTCTGAAATAACTATCATGAGGTTATCAATTATTTCCAAATCATTTAATTCTATGAATGAGAATAAGCCAAAATTGAAAGAAAAAGCAGATTGCAAAACTCACAATTGTTATATGTGTATAAGCTAACAATGAGAATAATGATCCTGAGATTAATGAATAAGAGAGACAGAGAGAGCATTAAAACTACATTTTAAAAAAGTAGCTAAATGTGAAATGATCTGCGAGAATTATTGAAGCAAGACTTACTGGAAAGAGATTTATTAGATTAAATGTTGGGTATTTGTTACAAGGGATGTTGAAAAGGTTATATAAACTTGAAACATTTTAGTCTCCAAATGACTGAGTATTCCAAACAGGAAACAAAGCACATGTATTCTGATAGGTCTATTTCAAGTCTATTCCTGATCCATTCCAAATGCATGGTTTTATTCTAAGTGGGAAACAAAAATTTTGAATTTTCAAGGAAGCTTCTTCTGATGGGTTCTAACTCTGTCAAACCCCAAAGCTGGGCTGTTGTTTTGTGTATTAATTGGACTGCTTTTTTTTCTCTCACACAAATGTTCTCCAGCCTATGACTATGACTACAGTAACAAGAAACTTTCCTGTCTGAAGTGGGAGTGGAGGATTAGCTTCTTCTCTGATAATATTGTACTACTAACCAGAGCATACAAAACATTTGCTAGACCAATTCTCGAATATAGCTCATCTGTCTGGAACCCGCACTGAATATCAGACATTAATACAATTGAGAGAGTCCAGAGATATTTCACGAGAAGAGTCCTCCATTCCTCTAACCACAATGCCACCAGACTTGAAATTTTGGGCTTAGACAATTTAGAACTACACCACATTCGTTCTGATCTAAGCGTAGTACATAAAATTATCTGCTACAATGTCCTACCTGTCAGTGACTACTTCAGCTTCAACCACAACAATACACGAGCACACAATAGATACAAACTTAAGGTAAATCACTCCAAACTTGATTGCAGAAAATATGACTTCAGTAACAGAGTGGTCAATGCCTGAAATGCACTACCTGACTCTGTGGTTTCTTCCCCAAACCCTCAAAACTTTAACTTTAGACTGTCTACTGTTGACCTCACCCCATTCCTAAGAGGTCTGTAAGGGGCGTGCATAAGCCCACCAGCGTGCCTACCATCCCTGTCCTAATGTTCCCTTTTATTTGTATCCATCTCATGTATTCATAATTATGTCTATACTTATATAAATTATCTAATACATGCTTGATGAAATAAATAAAATAAAAATAAAATAAAATTATGTTTTAGTATAGGTAGCGTTCAGTTGAATGGTTACCATATCTACTCTTGAGGAATAATTTTTACAAGCCTGCTATTTTACTTTACTTTTATTATTTTATTTTATTTTATTTTTCATTAGTTTTAAATCCCGCCTTTTGTGCAGAACCAACATAGATAGCAAAACTATAGAGGAAAACATTTTTGCTAGCAAGATTTTAGCTTCTTTCAAAAGCAAATTGAGTGGAAAGCTCTGATGAGAATTCAGCTGAGAAACAAGTACCAAACACACAAAGTAACAAACACAAACACAGATGCAACAAACTTAGATATCTGGTTGAAATGTTTGCATTTATAAATTGAAATGCTTGGCTGATTATTTAGAGATTTTCTCTCTTGAGGGCAGAGTAAAAACTCAGAAATAGTTCCTTCTCTTCAAATATGACTTGTGCGATTGTATATATAAGCTTAAGTGTACTGCTATTGTATTTTTAGCTCACTGTGTAACTCCTGTGATAACTATTCGATTGTCTATCTTAGTTAAAATGTGAATGGTATAAAGCTTTTAGAAGACAAAATAAGCACTTAGGGTGGGAACCAATGAGTATCACTTCTTTGGTCAAAGACGCAATTTCTGAATCCATGTATGAGTCAATTTTTAAAAATGTAATCTGGAGAAAATTGCAGCTAGAAGGCAAAACCTCAAGGTTGTATTCCAAATGTATATAAACAGGGAGCAGCAAACCCCACACTTACTAGCACTGATGTTATCTAGTTGAGTAATGAAACATCTGCAAGCAAACAGCCAAGCCCAGAGAATACCAAGGACTCTGCAGTCCAACTCTGAGCTACATGGATTATATTCTCAGAGAGACCTGCAAATATAGTTGCTTCTCCTCAGATGACAGTGTTATAGTATTCACATATTGTGAACTTCAAAATGTGGCCACTGAGGATTGGTAAAGATGGTTTCTGTTGACATCTGAAGTATACTATTTTAATCCATTATTCAACAGAAAATTAGATTCTATAACTAATTCAAGGCAAAGTTGAAGATATCAGTGATAAAGTTCTCTCTTATGTATTATTTATGTATTAAAACCTATCTGCAAACATCCGCTAATCTAGTATCCAAATAAATAATGTACCCTCTTTCCAAAGAACAAAAGATGATTTGCTTAAGATATGCACATGCTAATTTATGAGCACTGATTTAGAAGTAATTACTGTAAATTAAATAGAAATACAATCTAACTTACTATATTGGGGAAAATGGTAATATGTGTTTCATATTCTAGGGCAGTGATGGCTAACCTTTTTGCTATTGTGTGCCAAAAGCGGGGGGAGAGTGGGAGGGTTTGTGTGCGCGTATGCCCACAACCATAATTCAATGTGCCCTGCCCCCTGCACATGAGCATGTGACCCCCACGGCGCTTCCCAAGCTTTTGGCATGTGATGGCCTGGTGGGCCTAGTAGGCCTGTTTTTTACTCTCCCCAAGCTTCAGAGGTTTTCTAGGAGCCTGGGGAGGGTGAAAACAGCCTCCCCCCCCCGGAGGCCATCTGGAGAACAGAAACGGCCCATTTCCCAACTTCCAGTGAGACCGGAAGGCCCATTTTTCACCCTCCCCAGGTTCCAGAAGCTTTCTAGGAGCTTGAGGAGGTGAAAATGGCCTTTCCCACCCCCTCGGAGGCCCTCCAGAGGCTAGAAACAGCCCATTTCCTGACTTCCAGTGGGCCCGGAAGGCCTGAAAATCAGCTGGCCAGCATGCGCATGCGCGCTGGAGTTGAGCTAGGGCAATGCTTGTGTGCCCACAGATATGGCTCCATGTGCCATAGGTTCGCCACCACAGTTGTAGGGAAAGCAGTGCATACATTGTGGTCCAAATAGTACTATTTTACTTCCAAGATCAAAATCTTTGCTTTATTCTTCCTTCCAGCTTCAAACATGATGATGATGACGACGATGATGAAGATGTCACCACAACATATAAGTGAACATGGCTGAATTTTTATGACCCTTTTTTGAGGAATGCTTAATTTTATTTATTATCAGAAGTCGATGGTAAGAAGCTCTGATACATATATTCATTAGTTGATATTATGAGAAAAGGTTCTGGCAGATGGAAGTCAGAGATTCAAGACATGGCATGGGTTGCCCATGCCAGAAGATGCCATCAAATAATGGAGTAGGCAATCAAGTTGACTAAGGAGACTGTGCTTTGGTTGCCTTAATTTCTATACTTGTGGTTAAAGCACCGAGCTAGAAGAAGATCATGAATATAGTCTTGCCTTAGTCATCCAGCTTGCATGAAAGCCAGCTGGGTGACCTTGGGCCAATCACATCTCTCAGTCCAACTCACCTCACAGGGTTATTAACATTGTTTTCATGGCTGTAATGCTTTTTATTTATAGTTACACAATGTAGGTAGCATATAATACCATATACTGTAGCAATAGCACTTAGACATACCATGCTTCATAGTGCTTTACAGCCGTCTCTAAGTGGTTTACAGAGTCAGCATATTGCCCCCCCAACAATGTGGGTCCTCATTTGACCAACCTCAGAAGGATAAAAGGATGAGTCAACCTTGAGCCAGTGAAAATCGAACTGCTGGCAGTCAGCAGAATTAGCCTGCAATACTGCATTCTAACCACTGCGCCACCACCGCTCATGGTATATGATATAAATGATACGATATAATGTATCAGATGCATATACTATTCGATTCACTCTATATATTCATGGTCTATAAATCATACATGAATTGATATAATCCTCTGGAATGTCCTCTTTTTGGAAAGTGCAGATTTGGGAATTCCATGTTTTATAATTAATTGTAATGATAATCATAAAATTATTTAAAATGTATCTTATTAAATGTGAGTGATTTTACTCCAAATTGATTTCAGTACCGTAACAAAAAACCTTTTTAACATAAAATAAGATAAATAATCTAAAATAATCAGACTATAAGACTCACTGGTGTATAAGATGCACCAAGATTTCGAAGAGGTAAGCAAGTAAAAAAAAAGCTTTTGCCTTCCCTGCCCTCCTGGAGCACTCTGCAGGCCTTCCAAACCGTCTGTGCGCCCCGTTTTTGCAAAAAACAGGTCTGTATTTTTGCCCATTTTTCACAAAAATTGAATTTTTGCCCTCCCCAGCCCACAGGAACACTCTGCAGGCCTCCGAAAGCTTCTGCGTGCCCTGTTTTTGAGAAAAACAAGCTCATTTTTTGCAAAAACAGGACGCACGGCATGGGGAGGCCAAAAATGGCTGTATTTGGTGTATAAGACACACCAACATTTCCACCCTCTTTTAGGGGGGAAAAAGTGTGTCTTATACTCTGAAAAGTACGGTATTTATACCCAAATAAATTCTTGATCTATTAAAGATGCAGGTAGCAATCAGTTTCAAGGTACATGAGAAACATTGGAATCTTGGATTTTTTTTTCACATATTACTAGTTTATTCAGTCATGAATGCTTTAATAAGCACCCTGAGCATATTGAACTATTTTATGTGTTCAGCCTATAAACTAGAAGAAATCATGGTCATCTTCTTCCCCATCCATGAACAGATTGTTAATAGGCTTTTCATTTCATTTCTCGCTACAGTTGCTTTGTGTGAGCAATTTCTCTTCAACAAGCAAAATAAAGTAATGATTACTATTACGATTGAATCATGAATAAGTTATAATTCCAGAAGAATTGTTGTGTACATAAGATGAAATTCAAAGAGATACAAGAAAACGTTTCATTTAGTAGATTAAAGGAATTGTCCATATACATGCTAGGTTCACCAGTTTGGGATTAAGCAGTAAAACAAGTTTCATTCTCAAAACGAAGTAAATACTCAGTTTTCTGTTCCTGCTGATCCTTATTAGACTTGCCAGGATGAATAGAATAGAGATTAGAATAACAGAGTTGGAAGGGACATTGGAGGTGTTCTAGTCCAACACCCTGCTTAGGCAGGAAACCCTACACCACTTCAGACAAACGGTTATCTAATCTCTTCTTAAAAACTTTCAGTGTTGGAGCATTTACAACTTCTGGAGGCAAGTTGTTCCACTGATTAATTGGAACTGTCAGGAAATGTCTCCTTAGTTCTAGGTTGCTTCTCTCCTTGATTAGTTTCCACCCATTGCTTCTTGTCCTACCCTCAGGTGCTTTGGAGAATAGCTTGATTCCCTCTTCTTTGTGGTAACCCTGAGATATCGGAACATTGCTATCATGTCTCCCCTAGTCCTTCTTTTCATTAAACTAAACATACCCAGTTCCTGCAACTGTTCTTCATATGTTTTAGCCTCCAGACCCCTAATCATCTTTGTTGCTCTTCTCTACACTCTTTCTAGAGTCTCTACATCAACATGAAGAGTTTCATATCTGTTAATTAAAAGGCCTTTGGGACATTGTTTATAATTGTGATGAGAGTGGGAAGTTGCCTTGTTAGATTTTATTTTATTTATTTATTTTGCTTTCTTGCAACTTTTTTCCTTTTTAGTTTGTGTTATTTTTACATTGTAATTAAATATTCTAATGAAATTATTATAAAACAAAATAAAAAACCTTGGATCCTGCTATGGATATAGTAATGGAAATACCACTACAATGAAAAGCCTGTCCTTATCTTCCTCCTCCTATTTACATAGCAATGCATGTTCTAAACACCTCTTAAACAGGGAAGGAAGATATAAAATATACATTTCCAGAATGTTGGAAACTCTATAATCCATACTGAAAATCTTGATTTAATGGATCCCCATTTAGCAAACTTTGAAGGCAACAAGCTCCATTTTTGTCTGGAAATTTCCCTGAAGTCTTGGATCAGAAGTGACAAAATAAAGCAACTAAATTTATGTGAATTTTACATCATTTGCAATTTAAAAGTTGGGAGGAATGAACACATCTTCCCCCAATTTGCTCCATTAAATTAAGCTTTCACTGAGATAAGCTGGAGAAAATTATTTTTCCAATTTAGCAGGAATAATAGCAAGTTTATATAAATGTTAGAGTTAGGGTTTTGGATCAACCCTTTCAAGTGAAGTTTCAGTTCTCACTCTTGTTCATCACTTCTGAAAGTATTATTAATACGTAGCTGTATAAGTTTGTCCATCGTGGGTATTAAAGTGAATTTTTTTTACCTTGTATTTTGCTGGAGAGAAAGTACTAACATAATTGAAATCTGGAAGAAAAATGTAGAAATCAGGTTTTATATTTGTATCAAAAATCATAATATTAAGCGATAGAAAACAGGGAAACAGGAGAATGTTCAACCTATTAGAAAATCTCCACAGGATGAAGAGTTGGGGAGAAGTTTGCATTTGCACAATTACATTACTTTTTTCATTTGTTCTCTGCCAATGCCTATAGTCAACCAGAGCAAATATGTATGAAAAAATGATTATCATAATGAAAAATATATGATGGAAATTTTTAAGATTCACTAGTTGTGATGCAACTATTTTTCCCCTCTCCATGTCCCTTCTGGTTGATTAAAACCTCACAGGATCCAATATTTCATTCAATCCAAACAATGGTGAATAGCTTCTTGGGGGTGGGGTGGTGTTATCTGCTTTGAAGAACATTTAACATCAACATGAAGCCACTGGATGAAGCGATTTATTGGCAACAAATGGTTTCATCACTATACTGATGATGCTCAGTTATACATCTCTGCCAGTGGTGGGATTCAAAATTTTTACTACCAGTTCTGTGAGCGTGGCTTGGAGGGCATGGCATGGCTTGGTGGGCATGGCTTGATGTGCGTGGCAGGGGAAGGATACTGTAAAATCTCCATTCCCTCCCCACTCCAGGGGAAGGTTACTGCAAAATCCCCATTTGCTCCCTATCATCTGGGACTCGGGAGGCAGAGAATAGATGGGGGCGGGGCCAGTCAGAGGTGGTATTTACCAGTTCTCTGAACTACTCAAAATCTCTGCTATCAGTTCTCCAGAACTGGTCAGAACCTGCTGAATACCACCTCTGATTCTGCCCAAGATCATCTATAACACAAACTTGCGGTGCCAGGTTGCTGACACGTGACATTTTGCGATATTTTTTTTCCTCTGTGAAGCTGGGATGGGCATGGCCTGAACAAGATGCATCCAGCCTGCGGGTCATCAGTTTGACATCCCTGATCTATAAGAATACTGTTGACCTTCCCTGGGCCCTGCAGGCTGTAAATGTCTGGATGGGAGGAAAAAAATTCTAACTCAACCCTAAACAAGATTGAGTAGTTTTGGGTTTTAGCTTTCTCCCAAATTGTGGAAAGTTTTCAGATAGCAGATGAAATTGGTGTTTAGTTTATTTGATTTATTTGGTGTGAAATCGTGAAGCAGTGAAGTCCAAGTAACTCCTTCTACAAATCCATCTCATATATCAATTGTAACCATTCTTAGGTCAAGAGACTGTGTGAACAGTCATTTCTTCCTTAGCAATTTCCTGATTGGACTACTGAAGTGTGTTCCATATGGGCTACCTTTGATGTGCACTTCACATCACTTTTTTTTGTCTCCCTTTTTATATCACAACAGTTAAAGTAAAGTGAATTCAAATTTATATTTAATGTTTTATTCCTTTTCTAGGCTTAAAACCTGTTTTTGTATCTGACAGTGCGTGGTTCTCCAAGGTCATCTCTTTGACTCTTCACAGGAATAGCTGTCATGCTGAAATTCTTACATCCCATCCTCTTGGAGGGCCTTAAAAGTTTGGCTTTTCCTGAAGGTCTTTTCAAAATAGTCATCAAGCCTCCTGTATATTTTTGCCTTAGTTGATTTAACCTTTTTACCCAGCATTCTTGCCTGGGTTTTTAAATTGTTTTTATATGGACATCTCTGTATTCCTGCTTGTTAGACATCCAGAATTGTTTGATTAGGATAGGCAACTAAATAAATGCCACCAGACAATTAAGAAGTAAGTAGATAAATAAGTGACATAAAAAGCAAGACTCAACTTCTGCTTCATACAGTTTGGCCTAGTGCCATCAAGTTCATAAAATATATACTGTCTACAGAGGTGATATCTGGGATATTCATGTCTATGGAGGGGTGAGTGCAGGGATGGGATTCTACTGGTTCGGACCGGTTTGGGAGAACTGGTAGCTCTGACAATCAGCTGGGAGTGAACCAGTTCACCCCAATGTTCAGATGGGCCCATCCACCCAGCCACGCTATTTTCTGACCTTTATCTTCGCAGTTGATTCGTGTGGTAGAGCAGATTGCTGCGCGAATCAGCTGTGTTACTCCTCTGAAGAAACCAGGAAGTGAAGATTTCTTGAAACTCTGCATGCGTGCACAGTGCGCGCACACACAAATCACGTGATCACCAAACCGGTTGTTAAACCGGGAGGATCCCACCACTGGGTGAGTGTATTGTGATAGACTACAGTGAAATGGCTGTTTCCCAAGAAGGAGGGAGCATATTCCAACCCAGCCTGAAGTTCAATAGGAGGCAGAGAAAAGTTAAGGATAGGCACTCCCTGGAATCTGCCAGGGCATATTTGTTAGTGTGAGAGTAGTACAGGTTTAGTCTAGCAATTTTCTGTCTATTTGGTGTGAGCCAGGGATGGGTTCCACTTACCTTTGCTACTGGTTCGCAGCGCTTCTGTGCATGCGCAGCGTATCGGTGATGATGTACGGGCAGGTGGGCGGAGCCTCCTACTGCCGTTACTACCGGTTCGCAAGATCCAGACCTAACCAGTTAACAACCCACCACTGGTGTGAGCAAATAAAGAACTCACTTTCACTGGATTATTCTATGCCATTCTTGGGCTGGGCCTGACAAAGCTACGGAACTGGAATACCTTAGATCTAAGTATTGACTTAAGGGCTTTTTTTTAAAAAAAATATTTGATGTATTCTTAGTGTCTATGGAGATTCTCAGTCATCCAGGTCATAATTATCCCAAAGGTGCTTTTTCAAAAGGCAATTGGACTTTGTTTTTTCCTTGAAGACATTTTGCTTCTCATCCAAGTAGTTTCTTTTATTCTGATTGAACTTCTTCAGAACTGAAGAAGCTTCTTGGGTGAGAAATGAAATGTCTTCAAGGGGAAAAAAAGGCCAGTTACCTTTTGAAAAAGCATCTTTGGAATCTATTCTTAGTTTTAGTATTTCTTTTTTATAATTCAATCATACATATGTTTACTTAGAAGCAAGTCTCATGAAGCTCAGAATGAATTATTGGCAGAGAAGTATAAACAAGATTGTAACTTGCAATGAAATAATGAAGTAACCGTGACCTTAACTCTTTTTCCTCCCTAGAGAAGTTTAGATTCCTAGGCCTCCCTAAAGAAGCCTAGGAATCTAAACTATATTGCTACTGGTTGTGAGAAGAAAAGTGGTTGGAAGAAGTGATTCCCACTGATGATAGACAGGAAACAGCTTTTTCATACAAGATATTTAGCTTTATAGAACAGTAATCTTCTTTCTACTCGAAGACTGTAGTTATATGGGCCTTTCTCAAAGTTCCTCCTAAGGATTTTGTGTGATTCAGATAGGTTAGGACCAGTGTCAGAGTTTCTAATCTGCTTGACTTATTACATTAGGCCAGTCAAACTAGCAGCCTGTGGGCTGGATGCGGTACGCAAAGGCCATCCCCACCCCAGCTCTGCAAAGGCAAAAAATGTCATGATTCATCATGATACATCACATGACTCAATCGAATTTGACACCCATGTGTTATGTTATCTAAGGAGGTTTCTCTGGAGGGGAGGGGTACAGGTTGAGGGATCCTGTGCCTAAGAAAGAAAAATATATTCTTTTCCACCTACAAATGAAGGTGTGAGAGTGTTTACAGTACTATCAACTCAGTTGCCTGCAGCTCTCTTTTAACTCCCTCCAACTAATAGAGTGCATCAGAATAAATCTTTCAAGCTGTGATTCAGCGACTGAGCCCTTAAATTGTGAGCAAAATATATTTCAGATGTTTCTGATATCTGAAATGCATGCTAAGATTAAATGAAAACTGTTGGCCTCTACTTACTATGAAAGGGATTGGTTTGGTTTGATTTAAATTCCTCTTAGTGCCGTCAGAATGTTTGTTTTGATATCCAAAAATTTATGTCTATATTTATCCTCAAATCAACTTTGTTGACAAATTTACTATTGAGAAATCTCACAGCACGGATGGAATATACTCATAGATACTATTTGGAAACACTTTTCAGCAACTAATTAAATAAGGTTCCATTGTTCCTAGCATTCTAGGAAACATCCATAATATTCATGGCTTCTTTCCTACAGAGACTCTTTTAAAATTCATCTTGGTGCTTTCAGAATGTTTTGTTGGGCAAGCTCCAAAAATGGATCTCTCAATTTGTCCTCAAGTCATATTTGTTGGAAATTTTACTACTGAAATATCTCACAGCATGAGTAGAATATGTCCATAGGTATTAATTGGAAATGTTTTTCAACTCTCCACAGAATTAATAATTTCCTTCCTACAAAGACTCTTTTTATTGAATATTTGTTTATTTATATTTATTTATTTCTATTAGGACTCTTTTTTATGATTGAATAAGGGACACTGTTTCAAGGAATTGTAATATACTATGAGCAATAAACTTATTTTATGGAATTTTGACTTAAGGAAGGAACTTATATTGGATTTCTTTTTATATAGATTGTTTTATTGTATTATTATAAAAGACGAGTAGTATTATATCATTAGGACACAGTGGCACACAGTCTTGACTGGAGATTATTAACATATTAATGTTTAGATAATTTAAACCTTTAAAGATTAAAAAAAGAGTTTATATCAATATTAGCTAAGATTTTTAAAATGTTAATGTTGATAAACCTAACACTGTTTAAAGTTTACATCTAAAATTAAATTAATAAATAACTGCAAAATACATTAATTTGTTTTAAAATAAAATTAATTTGTTGTTTATATAATAAAGGATTTTTCTTAAACTTAATTCTTAATATTAAGTTCTCAATTATATTGTTACTTAATGTTGTTTGTGCATATAAAAAAAACCAAAGTAAAATTACAAAAAGTATTTTTTAAACGTAATTATTTTCTAACTTCCAATTTAGAAATCTCTTAGAAACCATGTTGTAATTATTTATAGTTGCCATGCTACATAATATATTGTATATGTGGGAAACATTCTTGGTAGAATTTGGTTCAAATTCTGTTGTGAATATATGCTTTTAATTTTACCGTTGCTGCATATTCTCTCAGTTTAAGTTCCCAATCAGATACCATCATAATTGTATTTTTCTTTCAGTATTCAGAAAAAATTATTCTCAGTACTGTGAGAATATATCTCTTTAAATTGCAATGCATTTTGCTCATTTTTTTTCCTGAGATTGTACCTAAGGAAAAAAGTTGTAATTTCATTTTGAATTGAATTTCCAAATTTTCTGCATTGTAGTATACTTTTGAGGATTTTTTGCATGTTTATCATGTAAAACTTCCCTTCTGTTTCATGGAATGTCTGACATTTATTACTGCACAATTTATTTATATTGGAGATAATTGATGGAGTTATGCACCATCTATAAAGCATTTTGTGCTAATTTTCTTTTGGATACTGTCTTGGAGTACAGGTAGTATCAATTTTATTATTGTTCTTTATTAGTTTTAACTCTGTCTCATATCTAAGTAGGACTTCATATGCCCACCCTAACATATGGTATTGGCTTTATATAAACAAATATATTTGATATAAGCAGATATATCAAACTCTCTGTTTTTTTCTTAACAACCTTCCCTTGTTCCTAGTTGTATTGAATTTCATCAGACTTGCCAAATCTAATTGCATATTATGAATTTTGTTGGAAACAACAAGAGGCTTTGATATATCATGGCCAATAACACAATTTAGCTAGATATAGATAAAGTTGCTTACTGTCAACTGCTTGCAGAAATTTTGATAAATGTTAGTCATTTGCAACTTAGTGCTATTCAAATGCATTAGACTACAGCCCCATAAATTCCAGCTAAAATCATGCTGTAATAACAAAATATGCTGGAGGGCACCATTTTGTTAATAATGATGGATGATTATAATTGTCTGATGCATATATAACGTAAGTTTAGATTCTTATAGAAAGGATTTGCCTGAAACATTTTACTGTATTTACTATATCCCTATCACATTTCTTGACCATGCATCTCATAAAATTTGAATGTAGCAGATTTCTTTAAAATACTCGGGCAGAATGTGTAGGATAGGAAGTCAGTGCAAGGAGCCTGGATAGCTCAGCAGGCTAATGCATTGTAATTTAACTCCAGCTGTCTGCAATTAGTAAGTTAGCCAGGTTCAAGGTTGACTCAGCCTTCCATCCTTTCTAAGGTAGGTAAATTGAGGACCCAGTTTGTGGGGGCAATAAGCTGACTTTGTAAAAATATACAAAAGTATGAAGGCTATTGCTTAACGCATTGTAAGCTGCCCTGAGTCTCCGGAGAAGGGCGGCATATAAATCAATTTTTTTAAAAAAAAATACCTCATATAGAAAAATTGGGAATAACCAACAACCATCCACTTTATCAAATGTTTTCTTCTTTTTCTCTAGGTCAACCTTGATTTTAATACCAAAGTCTCTGTAAATCAGAATATGGCTCATCCAACGCACAACACATTTGATGCTGCACAGAACAAAATTTATGCCCTGATGGAACAAGACAGTTATCCGTGCTTCTTAAAGTCTAACCTTTACTTAGACTTACTCCATGGCAGACCTTTAGGCTGTTTAGCTCTTCGATGGAGATCAAGTAAAGAGGTGGGTTTCAGCAGGTTCTGACCAGTTCTGGAGAACTGGTAGTGGAAATTTTGAGTAGTTCGGAGAACCGGTAGTAAAAAATCTGACTGGCCCCGCCCACATCTATTCTCTGCTTCCAAAGTCCGACCTGATCGGGAAGAAATGGGGATTTTGCAGTAACCTTCCCCTGGATTGGGGAGGGAATGAGATTTTACAGTATCCTTCCCCTGCCACGCCCACCAAGCCATGCCCACCAAGCCATGCCACACCCATCAACCGACACCCACAGAACCAGTAGTAAAAATTTTTGAAACCCACCACTGCTATAGGCCTTATCTCCTGGACTAAAGGATTGTATAACAATGATAATTAACCTCTAACCAGGATTGGCAGAATTACCTTGATGCCACAGAGGAAGTTGATAGTGGAAATCCGTTAAATGCATAGGCTGAGAACCTGGACAAATGCAGAATAACCAGGAAACCTTAAAATGAATTGAACAGAGAGCTGGAACAGAGTTCAACTGGGTCAGAACAAATGTACAATCATAGTTAATATGTTAGCACAAAAGAATGAGGGCAAACACAGAAGAAATAAAATGCCAAATTTTATTTCTTCCAAAAAGGATAAACTAGAAACCCTAATTTACAGAGACCTGCACACATTATACTAATAAAGGAAGCTAGCTAGTTATATCTTTGTGCGCAGTTTCTAGCATTATATGAACCTTACAAAATTCTTATTGAGATTGAGGACATGCTGTGCTAAAGCATGAAGAGTTTTAGCTTAGGAAGACAGCATGATATTGCTTGTGAATCCAGTGCCAAAATGATAAAAGTGGTTTGTTAAAGCAAACTGTTTGGTAAGAACTTCCTTAGAGACATTTAAACCAAATTGCAGATAGATCCTTATTGTTGCTTGATCTGTCACTGCAAATGGTAGTAAAAATATGCAGATTTAATTTAGCACTTTAATGGTTTGCAATGAAGTCAGGAGAGATTAAAGCAACAGAAGAAAAAAAAACACCTCCTTAGAGAAATTGTCACACCGTGACCACTTTAAAGCTGAACACATTGCTGGTTTCCAAAAGCATGCCAAAAGTTTGCCTTTCACGTAATTTCTTGTCAGACTTGCTTATTTTGCTGACATTTTTTGCACAGAACGTTCTTGCAATAATTTGGTACCCAAAGAATCACTCAATTGATTGTTTTTCAACAATTCAGCAAAAATATTATGCTGGAGTAAACATTGTCAAATATTCACCTGAACTTATATCTGATCAATCTTTGTTTCAATTCAGGAATGTGTTAGATTTTACTTTGTTTCCTTTAATAATTACCTTTTTAAAGACAGTCACTGTCTATGTGCACCCATAATACTTTTTCTGATTTGCACATCTACTTAAAATGAAAAAAGAAAATCCAGCTGAGGTTATTTATCATGTGATGTGTGCAATGCAATGCCACTTTCTGGCATACCATTTAGACAGAATGGAAGTAACAACAGAATTCCTCTATTTTTCTCTCCCATTCTACTCATATTCAAAATTAGGATATGCTGCTCCTGAGTAAGCAATACCTGGAACTATAGCTCTAATTACTTTTTTGCAGTGCAGAATTATTGGCTTCATTGTATAGTTTTGTTTTGTTTTTATTTTTTTCCCCTTACTTTTTGCCTGCCTGACCAAATATAAATGAGTTTTGTTCCAGACAAAACTCCATAAGAGTAAACAGTTTAGGTTAACATGCATTACAGGGAGTCCTTGACTTACAACCATTCAGTTAGTAACCATTTGAAGTTACAACAGCACTGAAAAAGGTGACTTATGACCATTTTCCACAGTTATGACTGTTACAGCATCCCCATGAACATGTGATCAAAATTTAGATGTTTGGCAACTGGCATGCATTTATAATGGTTGCAGTGTCCTGAGTTCATGTGATCATTTTCTGATATGCGACGGTCTGACAAGCAAAGTTAATGGGGAAGCCAGATCCACTTAACAACTGTGTTACTAACTTAACAGCTGCAGTGATTCACTTAATGACTGGGGCAGGAAAGGTCATAAAATGGGGCAAAATTCACTGAACAAATGTCTTGCTTAGCAACAGAAATGTTGTGCTCAGTTGTGTTTGGGACAAGCACAATAGAGGACTACCTGTATCTATATAAAAGTAGTACGCCTAGTACTTTTTATTAATTTGTCCTTAGGGAGAAATTACATGACACAATAATAATAATAACTTTACTGTTATTGTATGTATATACACAGTATACCCATACAACGAAATTCACTTAACATTCAAAGACCAGGCCCAACACACATAACAATCCCCAAACACACCCCCACCCACCACAAATTCCCCACCCGTAAACCACCCAAACATCCAACAACAGACCAAATAATGCTGTCCAACAGCTCACTGATGGTGGCCCTTTAGTTCATTGTTGAGTGCAATTATAGCTCTGGGATAAAAACTATTCAGAAAATGTGTGGTCCAAGTTTTAATTGTTCTGAATCTTCTGCCAGAAGGCAACAGTCCAAAAAGATTGTAAGCAGGATGGGAAGAGTCTCTGAGAATGTTATGCAACTTCCTCAAACAGCGAGATTTGAATATGTCATCCAGGGCTGGTAGCTGGAGGCCGATAATATTCTGGGCAGTTTTAATGATTCTCTTTACAGCGTTTTTGTCCACTACAGAGCTGCTCCCATACCATGCAAAAATGCTGTATGTTAGGACACTCTCAATGGTGCTGCTAATAGGTCAGAAGTAGATGCTGAGATAGATATATCTTCCTGAGCATTCTCAGGAAGCACAGCCTCTTCTGTGCCTTCTTCACAAGCATGTTAATATTCATAGTTCATGAGAGGTCCCATAAAACCCATAATGTGAATCCATCTTAAATTTTCCTTGGTACTGAATCACCAATGGGCATTCAAGAGACTGTGAGAGACTGTGTGAATCAGGTGATGGAGGAGGGTACCAGAGTGTACCACAATGTGAGAAAAGATACCACAACCCCTGTATAAGAACTGTGGAAATAAATGTCTCAAGGTGCCTCCATTGGATTAGCTTGCTATAAGTCTGCCTGGAAATTTAGTTTGATGGTTTTTCAGGATTTTATATTTGAATGTGATTAGCATTGAAACTGTCTTTCTGTATTCTTGGATTTATCAGCTTCAAAAGGCTTTGAGATACTGACAAATTGATTTGTATGACTGTACAGATCCTGAAGCATGAAACATCATTTTGCAGATGTAGCTAAAATTAAAAAAAAAAAAAATTCCCAGAATTATTTTTGCTCTTGGCATCATTCTTTCATTTTGATTAGGTTTTTAGCTTTGGTTAAGGTTTCATGTTTGGGTTTGTTATCTTTATTTCTTTATTCCTGTTTGCAATTGTATAAGATTCTATGCTAGTTGAGATGATAGTTGAGTCAAATGAGATAAAAGCCTAGAAGGGATGCATGTATGCATGGATGGATAAATGAATATATTTTCCTGGGCACATGGGGCAGCCACAGAAACCAATCATATGATCATGGAAAAAGACACTATCGTTTTGTAAAAGTTGCATGTAGTGCTTTATTTGCACTGTCAGAAGCACTTTTGAACTGTTGTACATTGTAATAGACTAGAGTAGTGATGGCTAACCTTTTCTGGACCAAGTGTCCAATGAGCGCACAGAAACCCTCAAAATGCAATGGAAGCATGCCACATGTGTATGCCCCCCACATGCCCCCACCCCCATGCATGCACAACCCCTCCATGCGTTCTGCCCCATGCATGCACACAGCCCCCCTGCATGCACATGCAGCCTCCCCGCATGCCCCCTGCCCCCTGTGCATGCACAGCAGAGACCTGAAGACCAGCTGGGCAGCAGGAGGTGTGCACGCATGCACGGCAGATCTGAGCTGGGACGACAGTTTGCGTGCCCACAGAGAGGGCTCTGCGTGCCACGTCTGGCACTTGTGCCATAGGTTTGCCACCACGGGACTAGAGCATTCTAATGCCTTCCTATAAAGTTAGCATATGTTCATTTTAACTTCGTTGTATCCTCCTATCACTATAATAATCAATACTGCAAATTTAAAAATAATCCAACCAGTTTTAATGTTTTCTTTTCCTCTTGAATTTGCATCTTAACCCAAAATATACACTTTTGAGGACATTTTGATTTCAAAATTGCATCTTTTAATAAGCATTTTGGACATTTTGAGTTGAGATCCATGTCTGAACGATATTGCATTATTCAAAGATTTCTTTAAAAAAAAAAAAAAAAGACACCCAAGCATAATTGGTTCAATCTGTTTGTTAAATCTATGAAGTAGTCATCACGTCTATTGACCTGGATGGGAAAAAAAAGAGTAAAATAAAACACAACAAGATATCTCCAATAGATTATGTGTGCAGTTTGTTCCCATTGCATTGTGTACTCTGTTTTTCATAATGTGGCCAAGTCTATCTGCTGTTTACTCATGCATATTCATGTGAAAAAAAAAAAAGCTTTTGCAGGTGCTCAGTGAAAGAGAATGGAAGTTTCTGAACAACTGCTGTGGGTTATTGTCATCTGGACACAAACCACAATCATCATTGGAACACAGGGTTGATATACCTCATAATCCACAATGCACTTATGCCAGCCATTCCTGAGAAATTTAAAATCAAAGCAAAAAATGTTTGATTCCTCAGTTAAGCAAGTAATATAACCTTGTCTCCCACCCAACTCCAACACCTTCTAAAGTTGTATGGAAGTCTTCCATCCATTCCAAATGATTAATTATATTTTTAGGCAATCCACTAAAGATATCAAATTTCTTTTAACGGTAATCCTCCCATATCATCCATCCACAAGAGAAATCAAATCAGGCTTAGGGGAAAGTTTAATACATTTAAAAAGGTAGCCCATCAATTAGATAGGTGAAGACTGAATTTGTTCAGTCAGCATAGAACCTTTTGCCTATGGATACAGGTCTTAACCCCACTAACTAAAGGGTCATACTTCCAAACAGACATAAGAAGAATTAATTGTCCACAAATGAAAGAATTAAATAGAGTTTTGCCTTTACATTTCTCTTGCGGATACTAAGGCCATTTCCCAGCATTCTTCTTGTGGCTTGTTTGTTGCAGTGTATTGAAGTGGATTTTCACTCTATAGAAATGACAGGCAATCAATAAAGTAGCAAATTTAGAGACTGTGACTTTATGATCCTTCTGAAGTAGAAATATCGACATTCTTTGTGACAGCTGGCTGCTGTACTAATGGTGGTTGTAAACATTTCAGAGTGAGAACAAGAATCACTGCACTTGCATCCAGTCTGTATATGCAGAAAAAAATTTAAATTGCTCTAGCAGCAAACAAGCATTTGGGGAACTTAAGCAAACATTTCCAACCTCACCCAGTGGGATTGAAGGCAATCAAACAAGAGCCGTGAAGCTAGTTTTTAAACTATTGTTAGATAGTTATGAATGTTTTCTTCAGCAGGTTTAGAAAGGCCCATATGGATCACAGTAGCAAGTTGCAGAGTGTTTCATGCCTTTCAGTGCCAGAATCTGCACCTATCATGTGTACCTCCAAATTCCTTTTTTTTTAAAAAAAACCCAACTTTTTTTATTAGTTTATGTTGTAGCATATAAAGAAAATACAAAAGGAAATAGTAGGAAAAATAGGGAAGGGAAGAGTGAGAAAAAGAAGGGGGCGGGGGAAAGAAAGAAAAGGTGACTGCCTTTGGTTCAGTAGAATAAGGCACTAACATCAAACCTCACCTTTTTTACTTTTACATAATAGTTTAAACTAGCCATTTCAAAAACAACAAATCTATCTAATTGGTAAAACCCAAAGTCAAGGTTTCATTTTTTCCATTTCAAGCACAAAGTCCAGAAGCGGTTTCCAGGTAAAAATAAAAGTATTCGTATTTTTTTTCTTTGATCAAGGCAGTCAATTTAGCCAAATTCCAAGGTACCCTCCTCCTCTTCTCCCTCCCTCCCTCCTCCTCTTCCTGTTACATTTCTGTTTGAGCATACCTTGTAGTTTCACATTCCAGTGGATTAGGATAATGCCACCAGACTTGAAATTCTGGGCTTAAAAAACTTAGAACTACGCCGTCTTCAGTATGACTTAAGCATAGCTCATAAAATTATCTGCTACAATGTCCTACCTGTCAATGACTACTTCAGCTTCAACCACAACAATACATGAGCACACAAACTTAAGGTAAACCATACCAAACTCAATTGTAGAAAATATGACTTCAGCAACAGAGTGGTCAATGCCTGGAATACACTACCTGACTCTGTGGTTTCATTCCAAAACATCCAAAATTTTAACCTAAGACTGTCTACCGTTGACCTCACCCCATTCCTAAGAGGTCAACATAAAGGGCATGAATAAGAGCACCAGGGTGCCTATGGTCCCTGTCCTAATGTTTCTTCTATTTGTACCTATTTTATGTATCCAATCCATGTTTATACTTATTACCAAATACGTTCTTGACAAATAAAATAAATAAATAAAATAAAATAAGATTTAAAAGAGTTATCCCATTTCTAGGCTGTTGGTTAAAAAAAAAGGAAAGCTTCCCAGCTAGTCATAAAGCCACTCCTGTCTTAGCAAGCCACCTGGACCAAAATGAATGGGCTATATGGTGGCACAGAAGGCAAACAAAGGCCTGCTAATAGGCAATGGCTTATAGTTAAACAGCAAGGGAAACAAAAGAAAGAAAACTGTTCAGTATTGTGTGTTCCAGAGGATGCATTTGTAATTGTGCATGCTTATGCATAACTCTATAGTAAGCCTATTTGAAATGATTCTTCTGACCCACTTTCCTGCTCATGTATATTGAGTAGATTAGAATTTTCTGGAAATGTTTCAATATACCCAAGAAATTCATTACTTTAAAATATGATCTTAGTTTTGCTATTCTTTCTATTTATATTGAAAGAAAACATTAATTTGATATCTTTTAGCTGTCATTTTTTACCTTTCTTACTGACAAGAAAACTCATTACATGTTTCAGAGCATTAGGATCCTTGCAACAATTTTGTCTAATTATGCTTTAAGAGAATTGCTTGTTTCATCACCTGAAAATGACTTTCTGGAAAGCTTGGATAAATCACCAGCCATAAATAATGATGAAAGATTTGTTGGACTCAGTAAAAGTGGAGAATAAATTAAAATCAAAATGCACAGCACACTGAATTTCCTAGAGTATTTTGAAGAGGCTTTAGAGGCTTTTGGCAAAATCTGCCATAACTTGGGACCCCATTATTGACTCATTGACAGAATTTACTTTGACAGTAAAGATCTTTAAGTGCCAAGAGTCCAGTCTGTGGAGGACACTAAGTATTTCAGTGTTGCAAGTGAAGATCTGAAACCACTATACTCCCCATATGTGAAGCAATTCCACCTGAATATACAAGCAAAGCCCAAGGAAATAGTTATAGCTTATGAGAGTTCAGAGAGAGATGGATGCTGAGGGCATTCATAAGACTCAGTTGTGATTTTGAGCTATAAAAGGAAAAATAGGAATTAGCTACTAAATCAACAAAAGATTGTACTGCAGAAAATGCCAAAAAAAAAGCTTCCTCCAAGCTATGAGAAGCAATCCTCCAAGCTATCAGAGAAACAGAGAGACACAATAGCATTCAAAAGACTTAGAGACAAGCTCCGTAACATTCAGATGTGATTACATGTGTGAGTTTTATTGACTATGACTGTCCAGGTATGGAACAAAACATCACTCTATCCAGAAGCTGATTGAGACATCACCAGAGTTTTCTTTACCTCAGTATCCAGAGAAGAAATGTATATACCGTATTTTTTGGAGTATAAAGCGCACCGGAGTATGACACACCTACGTTTTTTGGTTGTTTTTTTTAAGTTGTTTTTTTTTTAAAGACAAACATACAATGTATTTTCTTTGAACAGAGTATTTGGCTGGTTCACAAATTTAAACAGCGTTTAGTCATTTCAATTAAATTTACAATTTCTATATTTCCTTTTTGCCATATTTATTCCTCATCTATTTTTTTAAAAAACCAATATTACCCTTCATTCTCATCTCTAATCTTAATCAAATTCAATTTTTCCCTTCTATTCTTTTTTATACCCCTTCCCATTGTCATCTATTTTTATATCCATCCTCACACTGGTTAATTATTTAATATTACAATTGTTTAATACAAATTCAACATTTTTATATAAATCAATTAGTTATAACTATCTTTTTTGTATATTAATAAATATGAACATGAAAATTCCAATTATTTCCATGCAATCCAATTTCTTACAAATCAATTAATTATATTTACCAATAATAATAAACCAAATAATTTTCCCCATATATTCCTCCAAACCACAACTTAACCATTTCTGCTTTCAACACAATATACAATTAATAGTATCTCAATTATTACAATTCTCTAGTTAAATAGAGATTTTTTTCTTTTGTTTTAAAATCTTGAACTCTCCTCTTTTTCCCTAAATTTCCCATTGTTTGCAGTTTTGCACCTACCTTTTTTGGTGAGGAAAAAGAAAAAGAAATCTCTCTCTGCCTCATTTTGTCACGTTGCAGCAAAGAGCCTGCTTTACTTTCAGTTTCGTTTTTTCAGCATAGCTAGGAAAAAAAAAATCTGCTCCAGCACTCTGCAGCAAGCAGGAGAGCCCTGCACAAAACACTGAGAACAAATCAGCTGAGAGTCGGGAGGCCAATCTAATCAACTTGTGCTAATTAACCTATGCTGAAGCTGAAAGAGGCTGTTTTTTTCTTGCTGTTTGCTTGCAAGAAGGTAACTGCTGCAAGGCACAGGCCAAAGGGTGGGGGCCAGTGGGTGGGTAGGGCTACATTCCATGTATAAGATGCACCTAAATTTTCACCCCCTTTTGGGGGGTAAAAAGGTGTGTCTTATACGCCAAAAAATACAGTACATAGAATCTAGCACAGAGATGGAAATTTGGTGTCCTTCCAATGTCGCTGAAAGACAATGTACAGAATTTCTTACCATTAGTCAGTCTGGATGGAGCTTCTTTGGAAGTTTTGTTCAAAAAATATTTTCTGGATAAAAGGTATTGCATTCCTGGTCTAGCAGTCACCAAGAACTTCATTTTGGTAATCAAGCAGTAGTGGATTTCACTTACGTTCACTACTGGTTCGGAACTGTGAGCATGCTCAGAGCATCCATGATGACGTCCGGGCGGGAGGGCAGAGCCTCCTGCCATCACCACTACTGGTTCGCCTGAACCTGAACCTGAACCACCACTATAATCAAAGACATTATTTTGTTACCAAAGATTGTAGATGCAACCTTGGATTCTCCAGATAAACCCAGGGAGACCTTCCTGCAGAAGCATGTGCCTATCAATGGAAAGAATAATGAGCTAAAATATTTTTGTGCAGTCTGATGAATGGCACAAATGAGTTTATCAGTCTACTCCTCTCCTTCCTCCTCTGTTTGGGTTGGCCAGAGAATCCATGTTCCAAGCATGTGCTGTGCAGCATCAGAGTCAATGCATTCTGCAAAACCCAGCAGAATCCTTGGCTGTGCATAGGCAAGGGACATAGAAATGGTCAGATCACTCGCTCCTTCGCCTGGACCTCCGAACCGCTACAACCCGCCGCAGGGAGGCGGAGCCAATAAGATGGGTCTGCCCCAGGTGCCTGATGGATTCTGATAGGTTCCAGATGGAGCTTGGGCCATTTCCTGAGGATCTAGCACATGACTCGGCTGAGGACCTGGTAGCCGCCTGGGATCGGGCGGCTGGTGGGGCCTTGGACCAAGTCGTGCCTTTGCGGCCTCTGACCCGGTGCCGATCCTGTGCGGCTCCTTGGTTTATTGAGGAGCTGAGGGAAATGAAGCGCCGGAAAAGACGCCTGGAGAGTGGTTGGAGGGCCAGTCTTGCTGAATCTGATTGAACACTGGTAAGGTCGCATATTAAGGCCTACCTAGTGGCGATAAAGACGGCAAAGTTTAATTACTTTTCTGCCTCTATTGCATCATCAGGGAATCATCCAGCCACCCTGTTTAGGGTGATCCACTCCCTGCTCCATCCAGGAGTGCGGGAGGATCCCCTGGAAGGCAGGGCGGAGGATTTCAGATAATACCTGTATGACAAAATCGCTCAGATCCGGGGGGATTTGGATTCTGACTGGGTAGATCAGGGCAGGGTGACGAGGAATAGTCTTGAGAATGTTATCTGGGAGGAGTTTGATGCTGTGACTCCCGATGATGTGGACAGGATTTTGGGGAGACTTAGCGCGGCCACATGTTTACTGGACCCGTGTCCCTCCTGGTTGGTACTGGCTTCCCGGGAGGTTACCCGAGGCTGGCTCCAGGGTGTTATCAACGCTTCGTTGAGTGAGGGTTACTTCCCTGCCGCCTTGAAAGAAGCCGTCCCTGGATCCGGCAATATTGGCCAACTATCGTCCTGTCTCCAACATTCACTTTATGGCGAAGGTTGTTGAGAGTGTGGTTGCGTGACAGTTTCCACAATTCCTGGAGGAAACATCTTATCTAAATCCGTTCCAGTCGGGTTTCAGGTCTGGGCACAGCATGGAAACGGCATTGGTCGCTTTGGTTGATGATCTCTGGAGGGCTCGGGACAGAGGTTGCTCCTCTGTTCTGGTCCTGTTAGATCTCTCAGCGGCTTTTGATACCATCGACCATGGTATCATGCTGCACCGCCTGGAAGAGTTGGGGGTGGGAGGCACTGTATTGTGGTGGTTCTCTTCCTTTCTCTCCGACCGGTCGCAGTTTGTGTTGGCAGGGGGGCAGAGGTCGACCTCGAGGCCTCTCATCTGTGGAGTGCCGCAGGGATCGGTCCTCTCATCCCTTCTGTTCAACATTCATGTGAAGCCGCTGGGCGAGATCATCCATGGCTTCGGGGTGAGATACCACCAGTACGCTGATGACACCCAGCTGTACATCTTCACCCCAGGCCACCCCAATGATGCCCTTGAAGTGATGTCTCAGTGCCTGGAAGCTGTGCGGATCTGGATGGGGAGGAACAGGCTCAAGCTCAACCCTTCCAAGACTGAGTGGCTGTGGCTCCCGGCATACCGATATAGTCAATTGACTCCATCACTGACTATTGGGGGCGAGTCTTTGGCCCCCACAGAAAGGGCTCGCAATCTGGGAGTCCTCCTGGATATGCAGCTGTCCTTGGAGGAACATCTGATGGCTGTAACCAGGGGGACCTTTTATCAGGTTCGCCTGATTCGCCAGTTGCGGCCCTTTTTTGATCGGGATTCCCTGTGCACAGTCACTCATGCCCTCGTCACCTCTCGCCTTGACTACTGCAATGCTCTCTACATGGGGCTCCCCTTGAAGGGCACCTGGAGGCTCCAGCTGGTCCAGAACGCAGCAGCACGGGTAGTGATGGGAGCAGCATGGCGCTCCCATGTAACACCGCTCCTGCGTGAGCTGCACTGGCTCCCAGTGGTCTTCCGGGTGCGCTTCAAAGTGTTGGTTATTACCTTTAGAGCACTCCATGGCATAGGGCCTAGCTATCTCCGAGACCGCCTGCTGCTACCGACGACCTCCCATCGACCCATGCGCTCCCACAGAGAGGGCCTCCTCAGGGTGCCATCAGCCAAACAATGTAGGCTGGTGACCCCCAGGGGGAGAGCCTTCTCTGTGGGGGCACCTACCCTCTGGAATCAGTTGCCCCCAGAGATAAGGAGAATCCAAGACCTCAGTGCCTTTCGCCGTGCCCTTAAAACCCACTTTTTCCAGCAAGCCGGGCTGGCTTAAGAAGAAATTTTTAAATTTTTTAAATGTTTTAATTGGTTTGTGATTTTTAAATTTTGGGGCCAAATTTATATATATTTTAATTGTTCTTAATATTTGTAGTTCATGTTCTTAATTCTGGCTGTGCACCGCCCTGAGTCCTTAGGAGAAGGGCGGTATATAAATTGAAAAATAAAATGAATAAATAATAAAAATAAGGTTGAAAAACATTAGTTAAAAGATTTTCCTCCCAGCCTTTTCATTGGCATTATCTTTGGTGTATCCAGTTTTCTGGCAAGTCCATTCTCAATTGAAAGCACTTACAGGCTACTTGAGTACTTCTGTGATGTGTTGTTTTGCAGATAGTCTTTTATAAGTTTAGTTTAGGGAGTGATTTTTCTACAGCTGCAGCTACCATTGTTGCAGATGTCATAAAAAAACAGGCATACAGTGTAACCTTCAGAAAACAATCTCCTATTTCTGGAACAGAGGTTGTCCAGCTGCATGAAGTATTCATCAGGGGTGATGGGACAGGGCATAATATGGAGAAACTGTTTATTATTATTATTATTATTATTATTATTATTATTATTATTATTATTATTATTATTATTAAGGCCTATAAATATATATTTTATCTATAGTGGGCTCCTAGACCAGGATTCATCTGTAAATTACAGACACCCAGCTTTTTGCTTAGGCTAAAACCTGACATGTGTCTTTGTAAATGGCACCTTGAGAAAACTTAATTACAAAACGACTTGCCATTGCATCCTTCCTAAGGCTGAGGCAGAGTGAATGGCCTAAGGTCAATGAACTTTATAAAACAGTAGCTTGCTCTGTATCAGCATGCAGATTAAATTCCTTCTTAATGTCATGCCAAACTCCCTTCCTACCTTTCCCAGTTTTTAATGACTCCCCATTCTGTGCTTTGTGATTTTGAAAATCAGCTTTTATTGGCCTAACTGAGATCTCTGCCTTGACCTCAAGAACCATTTGTTAACATTCTTCTTCCTTTTTTTTTTTTTTTTTTTTTTTTTTTTAGCTTCAGGTAAAGAAGTTGTTCCTCCTCATTTCATCTTTATTTCTTGTTTGGTTTAAATCAGATGGGATTCCACTTAGAACTCATTCTCTTTCTCTATTGGATGGTCCAGTCTCTTCTAGATCAGAGATATTTGGGAAATCAGTTTTCTTGTTTCTGTCCTTGACCATATAACCCAGCTTTCATGCCCAATAAGGTCCTTTCCTCAAAATTATAATAACTGGCAGCTTTAGAAACTTTATTATGAAGTCAGCCAGTGATCTGGATTTGTTTGTTTACTGAAGGTTGTGTGTGTGTACATGTGTGTACATGTGTGTACAAGAAGGTTGTATATGTGTGTGTTCATTAGCTGTCTCCTATGCATGTTTAATGTTTAATATCCTATGCATATATAAGAGCCTTGATAGTACAGTGGTCTAAGCACCCTGTTATTAACACAGCTGCCTGCAATTACTGCTGGTTCGAATCTCTCCAAGGCTCAAGGTTGACTCAGCCTTCCATCCTTTCTAAGGTAGGTAAATTGAGGACCCAGTTTGTGGGGGCAATAAGCTGACTTTGTATAAATATACAAAAGTATGAAGGCTATTGCTTAACACATTGTAAGCCACCCTGAGTCTCCGGAGAAGGGCAGCATATAAATCAATTTTTTTTTTAAAAAAAATAATGTTCAGGTAGTTTTTCCAATAAAACAAATATTCAAGCCTACTTCTTCAGTTTCAAGACACTGGAGGTTTTTTTTTTTTTTCCTTCAAACTATTTCACCTCAGAATAAATTTACACAATAACTGAGGCTGGGAGGGACTCAGCAGGAAAGGGTAATAGCCATGGATAAGTTGAAATGTGATAATTAATTAGAATATGGGCCGAGATACTATAATAAATTCCACAATGGGGGAAAGAGCCCTCCAATTTTTCATGCTGATAATTAGCACAGCTATAAAGATATTATTCTGAATGTTGAACAGCACAGGTCTCAGACTGAAGCTTGTGGCACCCCAATTGGGTCTTCACTGCTTTAAATCTGTCCATATATGATATGAACTGGACTGCATTCAGCTTTCCTTCCGTTTCCCAATAAGAGTTCTAGCATTATATGACCACTTTCTGTATGTTCCTGCTATTTCCAGTTCCTCCCTATTAGTTAGTATCCTGTCAAGATTAGCTGATAGTCTTATCTGTTCCTGCATACTCTAAAGGAAAAAGCTGTCAGAAAGACAATAACTGACTATGATCTCTCCTACTGATTCTATGCAATTGCAACCTCTCCACTATCCTTGCTCCTCTTCTGCACTCTTTCCATTCCTCTGAAGATTCAGAGCCTGCTTCATCTTTGATGGTCTGAAAAATGTTTCTGAGTTCCAGCAGTGCAGATCTTCTACATATTTTGCTTTTGGTAGGGGATTTTTTTTTTTGGTGTGTGTGTGTGTATTGCTTTCTTTTGATCCTCTTTCTCACCAAGAATTACTTGCTCTGTCAGTTTTTATTGTAGACCCTCTTTCTTTGAACTGAGAAATCTTCATCTTCTTTTGTCAATTGAAGTACCACTCCAATTCTTTATTTTTTTTTTCAAGGACTGCTGTAAACTTGTTCTTTCTGCAAATATATGCCAAGTTCTTTTCAGCAGGAATGCAAACTATTACAGTCATGACTACAAATTCCTTTGTATTTGTCTTCAGTTTGACTTTTTAAAGTTCTGTTTCTTAAGTTCTCTCTAACAATGGGTGAAATAGTCACCAAAAATACGTATAGATATTGTTGCCAGAATCATATATGGATATATCTTGATCAGGGATGTCAAAATCAATTTCATTGAGTTGTGTTTGACCTTGGAGGACATGGTCATGACCAGCTTGACGTCACTTGTGTCAGGGACACCTGTGCTGGCCCGAGCACTCTGCCAGTGAAAACGGGCTCCCGAGGTCCGTTTTCAGCTGGGACGGCCTCCTGCAACCCTCTGCCAGTGAAAATGCAGCCCTCCTGAGCTCCATTTTTGCTGGCAGAAGCACCATGAATTGGTCTTTTGCTGTTTCCAGGGCAGCCCCGTGGTCCAGATCTAAGCACCCTGTGGGCCAGATCTGGCCCATGGGCCTTGAGTTTGACATCCCTGATCTAGATAGTGATTAGAATTAGAGCTCCTTGAGAATTAAAACAAATGTGAATTTGATTCCTAGGAAGAAAAAGACAAACTTCATCCCACTCACTCACTCACCCAAAAGAGAATGAAAAGATGCCTTCATGGACTTTCTCTTTTAATTGTCAGCATTTGAAGGATTTTGGAAGATAATTTTATAATCCAGCAAAAATGGCTACCCAGACCTTTGAATATTGGATTGGTTTTGTCAATAAGGAAAAGAGTTTGATGAGAAAAACTGACTTTCTCTTTAAAGATCCCTTTTTGCATCTTTTTAAAATTTTATTTATTGCCTTCTTATTCCCAAAATTACCTCACCAGCAGTCATGTAGGGTAGTTTTAGTAATTGCTTTTCCTGGTCAAAGGTTCTAGAAAACCTTTTCCTTTCTCCCTCCACTGTACCCTATTCCAAAACGTTTCCCTTAATTCTTGCAATTTACTTGATTGTATTTTGTTGGCTTTCAAACACCGTTTTCCCGGATTCTGAGGAGTTTGGAGAAAAATAAAACAATTGTATGGATTGTTATAGCTCTTTGTCACACCTTAAAAATATAAATCCTTGAATCAGGACTTCTCTTATTCCCTATTTCTATCAATATAAAATATTTGAAAGTCTGGTCATCCTTGAAGCAATTTCTTTTACCACAAATTGTAAATTGGTGGGAAATTGGAGCAAACTGGTGGGAAGTTGAAGATCTTTTCTTCCAAAGTGATCTAGGAAGAGATCCTCCCAAGATTATCTTCATAATGAAAATGGTGTTTTAAATCTCAAGGATTTAGATAGACCAGAGACAGAGAACATGATCCTTTTTCTCACTATCTTCAGCTAGGACAAAGTAAAGATAAAGAAGGGAGGAACAAAAGCTTGCTGTGATGAGCAGATTTTGTAACTGCAGTCATGCTTAAAGGGAGAATAAAAGAACTGGTCTCTCACAATTCTTTGGGTAAATGAAGGAAATCTTTCAAGAGACAATGTTTTAATAGGCTTGCTGTATGTCTGCCTGGGAATTCTACTTTTTACGGTGTTCGATATTTTTACCCCTGATTAGCATTAAAAATGTCTTTCTGAAAGTCACATGGTTCTCATTTCATGGGTTTGCTGGCTATGTGGGCCTTGTCAAGATTTGCAGAACATCTCTCTCTCTACCTTTCTCTGTGTATTACCATATTTTTTGGCGTATAAGACACACCTTTCCCCCCCAAAAAAGAGGGTGAAAATCTGGGTGCGTCTTATACTCCAAATATAGCTCCACCCAGCTTCTCAAATGGAGGTTTCAGAGGCTGAAAAAAAGCATCAGAAACAAAGCTTCAGAAAAGAAAACCCCAAACAGAGCTTCAGAAAAGAAGCCCTCAAACAGAGCTTCAGAGGCTTTTTTTCTGAAGCTGTTTCGGAGACTTTCAGAGGCAGAAAAGAAAGTTTTTTTCTGAAACAGAGTTTCAGAAGTTTCAGAGACAGAAAAAAAAGCAAAAAAAAAAAAAAAAAAAGCAAGACACAGAACACACAACCAAGGAACCTGTTGCTAAAATTCACCTCTGGGAACAGCTGATTGGGAGTATTCCGGGAGGCCAATACACCTGCCAATCAGCTTTTTTCTTATTTTCCTCCCCAAAAACTAAGGTGCGTCTTAAACTCCGGTGGGTCTTATACCCCAGAAATACGGTAAGTAAGAGGTTTGAAACAAGCCAAGGGGTTGGTAGATTGATTTGATACCACTTATCTGACATCAGCAGGAATTGGTGGGAGAGAAGACTCTTGCTTCACTCTAGCCAAGTCAGGGTTATAAATCGTGTTAATACTTTGAAGGAGGATGCCTGCTGTGATTGTTTCAGTAGCAAATCACCTTCCTCTTGACAGATGATAGGAAGTCATGTAAGAAGATCTTAAGCTTCCGGCCTCAAGCCATGAATCCCCTTGTGTCACTCTACTGGGATTGGTCAAGCTTTTCTGTTGGCTTGTGATACTTAGGAAAAACAGCAAAACTGGAAGAATACACCACTGTTTTTTCTTAGCATGCCTTACGTATATAAAATCAGGACACAGCTGACCAGAAGAACACCAGAGGAGAAGCAATTAAAATCAGAAATGGGGACAGGAGAATTCACGCTGATTCAATTTTCTGTTAGTTCAGGAATTGATAGAGAGCCCTTTAACTGAGTGAAGAGGAAATTATTAACAGACTGCCCTTCTCTTGGTTATTTTAAAGTGTAATCAAGTAGCACTCGGTGGTCATATGCATATTCAAAAGTTCATACCTGGAGAGATGCTTATTTATAGAATGCTCAATAGCTTGAGGGCTAAATGTCGAATGTTATCCTGTTCAAGCCTGCCCAATGAACTTCAGTGGGATTTTCTTTGAGTTAAGTGGGTGTAGAATTGATACAATGTAATACCTGATTATTGACAGTAGGAAATATTGGAAAGTCTTTTGACAATGCTAACTACCATTTTCTTCAAGATTGAAGGAGGAGAAATGAATTTTGTCAAAAGAGTCCATTGAAAGGTAGGACAGATGGACTTTCACAAATGATTAAGCCTTTGCTTTGCCTGCCACTTTTGCAATATCATGCTCTGGATACTTCATACATATTTTGTTTGTTTTTATCATGAATACTTCTGATGGCCAAAAGATGTATGTGATCAGTATTTGGCAGAGATGAAATTAATGAATCTAGTCTGTAAAAATCACTTGAAGACTCAGTGGTGACATAATCATGGTCCAAGGGGAAGTCTGTGAAATTACTATGAAGAAGTTACCTTTAAGACACTTTTTATGGATGAAATAGTGAACATGTATGTAGATGAAACATACTATACAGAGGAAGAAATAATAATGGATCTCCAATCAAAACAGCGTTAGGCCAGACTGTCTGAAAACAGCATGAAATAATCCAATAAACTGGCAAGGTAATCTAAGACTAGCTTAAGATCTCAGTTTAGAATAGGCATACCACACATGGAAGGATAAGCCTAAAATAAATATAAAAGCAAATAAATATTTGAACCCTTTGTGTCTTTAGCAACTGCAGTCTATAACTTTCTTAAATGATACTGGTTTTCTCGGAAAACTATATTCTCGTATCTCTCCAAGCCACCTCCAGAAGTTTAGGATGCTCCAACACTGAAGGTTTTAAAGAATAGATTGGACAACCATTTGTCTGAAATGGTTTATGGTTTCCTGCTTGAGAAGAGGGTTGGACTAGAAGACCTCCAAGGTCCCTTACAACTCTGTTATTCTGCTATATAATAAACATTGAGGGGATCTGTATTTCCATCTCCATGAAAAGCAGGACTTCAAGATGATCTGCAGAAATATCTCTGGGCTGAAACAGAGAACAATTTATAAGACACCATGCCAAAATAAGTAAAGTATTAAATGTCAGGGATAAGTACAAGAAAAGAATAAATCCAGATTTTTTTTCCTCTTACTTTCTTGTTAATTTTTGTTAACAAAGAGGAAAGTGCAAAAGCATTTACTCAGTGGGAGAGAATCATTTATGTGAACTGCAAAATTTGATTATTAATAAGACAAATATAAAATCTTTTGAGAGCCATACTTTAAAATGGTTTAGTAATCTGATTGGTTTCAGTATCTTCAGATATGTAGCATGATATTAAATAATACAAAGAAACAAAGGGAACATTTTAAAAAAAAACTGCCTGAATATGAAAAACTTGCAATGTTCAACTCAGATACTTTGGTAATTAATTGTGATGCATGACTCAAAAATCCAACAAGTGAAAGACTTCAAGATAAAATGGATACAGGATTTAGATGCAGAAATGGATATACAACAGTGGGAATTTCATTGGAAGAAGAGTATTACATTTACATTGAGTATTATAGTTAGAGAAAAGTGGCATAAAATGATTTACCAGTATATTACTCCAGTTCTAACTTGCTAAAAGGTTTATTCATTTTCTAAAACTTACTGCAAATATAATGAACTATTTGAGTCATTCTTTCATATCAAAACTTTCATATAGTCTATTAATCTTGTAAAGCTCAACAATTTTTGTAAATTATTTAAAATGAATGAAACATACTTTAAATGTTGAATTCCCATTCTCACTTGCATTATTTTTACTAACCTTTAATAAACTATACTATGTAAATTCCTCAGGCTTTATTGAACCAGATTTGTACATGCTAACTATTGCAAGGATAATACTATGTACCTCTTATTAGAAAGGACAGTTGACCCCTTCTATGGAACAATGGTGAATTAATTGTAGGAGAATATTTCAATATCCAGAATAATCCCATATCCAGAGTTCTGTCAAAGAAATTAATGCAAATTGGAAATTATTCCCAGGGTACAATTTAATACATGGATTTATGCCACTTACAAAATTTAGGCTTCTGTCTGCATAAAGCCTTTATTTTAATTTTACAAAAATAATATTCAACAATAAATAAATCAAAATAAACTTTTAGTATTATGGACAGAATTCAGTGATGTCACAATATCATTTTGTGATTTATATTGTTTGTGATATTCATGGTTCGTGTAGAGCTCAATACCGGTAGCAATTTTAAAACCATCTATTCTGTCATTCACAATCCTGGAACTTTACTATCCTGGATGTCCTGGAACTTTATTATCTCCATGGCAATAGTAAATCCCCTGTTTACTCATTTGTACCCTACTCTTTTATCTCTTTCTTATTCATCTTCTCTAAAATATCTGCCTGCCTGCCTGCCTGCCTGCCTACCTACCTACTTACCTACCTACCTACCATCTACCTACCTACCTGCTTATAATCTATCTATCTATCTATCTATCTATCTATCTATCTATCTATCTATCTATCTATTTACCTACCTACCTACCATCTACCTACCTACCTGCCTATCATCTGTCATCTATTTGTTGTCATCTCAATGCAACTGGAACATGCCAAATTGGGCAGAGCTAATCAACAAAATTAGCAACACAATTATGTGGATTACCGATGGTATATATAAAGCCAAGAATGTATTTATTGGTTGCCAATAACGTTAAAGAAAGTATTTCAGGAAAGAAATCAAGTATTGAATTCCAAAGATTTTCACTTAAAATGCTTACAAATACTTGTTTCAATTCAATTTCTAGTCTGCATATTTAAAAAGCAGCGCATCAGTCATAGCCTTAAGGGCTTAAATACGAATAGAGGGAACTATGGAACTTGATGTTTTAAACTAAAAAAAGAACACAAGTATCAATGTCAAATGTTTTCAACCATCAATGATGTTCTGGAAGGAAAAAGTGTCTGCAACAAGAATCTGATTCTATATTTCTGATAAAGTAGCCACTTTGCTCAGCTAGTCATGCATTTGCAAGCAATTTCTAGCATTTTAAAACAATATCAGAACTATCCATCTTTCTCAAGAAATAGCTCAAGTGAAACAGTCATACTCAGAAATATCCAAGTGCCTGTAACATTCTATTTCTTTGAAAAGACAAATTAGCTGTGTATTTCATAAAGCAGTGCAGTATATTTGCTCTCATTCATCTTTGCTCCCCAAGACGACTCCTGCTGGTTGCCTGATTCAAAATAAAACAGTGGAAAAAAATATTGTTTTGCTTATTCTTTGGGTGTGATAACAAGATCACTGGCTGGTTTTACTCTGAGGCATAAACAGAGTTGTACAAAGCAATCAAGTGATGGCCACATATTTACTTAACCTATTTGCATAAAACATGCTGTAAACATTTTACAACTAAAAGGAAGATTTTGTGTGGTTGAAATGCCTTTTTTAATGCAAGATATGAATAATTAAAATGAATGTGACAAGTCTAAGAGTCCAGCAGTGTTTTCCTGTCTTCTTTAGAAAGTCCTTTGAAATATGAATGTGAAATAAGAATGGCCTCCTAAAACAATATTTCCTGGAAATTATAAACCTACCAACTAGTGTTAGCTAAACGGAAATATCACACTCTTATCTCAGGAGTCATTTTCCAGTCATTCTGCAAACAAAAACAAAGGCTCTAGTGAGCCATTGTTTCCAAAAATAAAAGATTTTAAAATTTATCTTTAATACTGGTATAAGTAAAATCTGACATAATTTTGTGTGTGTTAGGCCTTCAAGTCAGTTTTTACTTCTGGCAAGCACATGAACTGGTCCCTGCAATTTTCTCTGCAAGTTTTTTCGGAAGTGGTTTGCCATTGTCTGCTTCCTACGGCTGAGAAAGAGTGATTGGCCCATGGTCACTCATTTGTTTTGTGCCTAAAGCACGACTAGCTTGATATCTCAGCCGTTTCCAAACTTGTTTATTTGACATACTGTACCTTTCAATAATTTCTAATATAATATATAAATTGCAATAAATACATAAACCTTATACATTTTAAAAGTAAATTGCAGAACACTAATCACTTGTGTTCGATTTCTAAGTCCTTCCATCTATTACATGAAAGTCAACATTTTCAAGTCACAATCAAGGACAATTAAGCACATTGGTACATGAAAAGCTCCATCTTTACATCTTTGGTCAAAATAGTATCATACTGTGTTTGTCTTACTTTCAGATAACTGAATATAAAAACATAAGTTTTAATCTTCATATTAATACTAAGCTAACATTTAGGGTTTACTACCAGCCAGGCCAACAAGATTTCAGTACTTTGGAGCATGTGTGTGATATAGTACTGCACATTGAAAAGGGATACGGCTTTCATGAAGTGACCTCTCATCTTCATTACAAGTATAAGCCATTTATCATTGTCTTTTAAAATACAACAAATGAATGCTTCTTCCCATATCCCATCTCTTACCTTGCAAATCCAGAAGGCATTGTCATTGCAGTCCTGATGTCAGCAAAAGTCCATTAAGTGTTACCAGACATAATGACAGGTATATTTTAATCTTGAGCAACCAAAATTATGTTCTTTCCTTTCACTTTTATCAATTTTAATCTTAGTCCCTTCAAATAGTGTTATTGAACTCGATTTCTTTTTTATTTTTTTCTTTCTTCCTTCTCACAAAATACTTCAAAACTTTAACAAGGCTCTTTTGCAAATCCAGTAAAGGAATATCACCTATGTTACTCTCTTGGATTATTGTTTGTATATTCCTTTTAATTATTAAGACATCAACTAGTATCACTTGTATGTTCAGTATAACATCCTTTTCTATGTCATTCTTGTAGAAATCAACTTTCAGTTCAATCTCACTCTTGTCAAGTACACCTTATTCCTCTTCTATAACATAGACACAGTCTAAACAAATGGCACCCCATGTTGGCTATGTTTGTGTATGTGCTTGTGTGTGTGTGTGTGTGTGTATGTATGTATGTTTAGGGCATATTAAAATATGTATAAAAAAGCAATTTCTGTCAGCAAATCTTATTGAGTTGAAGGACATTGTTATGGAAGAATCATCCAGAATTCCTACAGAGTAGTATAAATGACTAATCACCAATTCAATGAAGTGTTTGGCTGCAGTTATTGCCAGAAAATGTGGTATGGCCATTTTGTGAATCTAGAGAACATCTACTTTTTTTCACGTTAGTTTGCAGTTTGGTTTATTTAGTTGATGGAGAAAAAAAACAACCCAAGCACCAACCCTTGGTCTCATTTGTTCACTATTCAGACTCCCTTCATATATTAGGAGAACCTGAAGAAGTTTTTATTATATTCATAGACAAAGAACAAAATGAACAAAAAAAATATCTGAAAATCTGAGAGGAAATACTTTTGTCAGAGAATGGCGTGTGTGTTTATGTGTGTCCTGTATTCATGACTGCATGAGAGACCCATATGAAGAGAAGTAGAAAAATATTTTTAGTTCAGAGTGGGGATATCTTTTTTAAAAAAAATATTGCCACTTACTTATATGAAAAGGATTCTGCTTTTAGGGTTGCCTTTGAAACAGCTCCTGTGTCAGAGAAGGTAACATTTTATATTTATCATTCTTTCTTAAAAGCCAAAGATGTCAGTGACTGCTAATATATCATGCTTTTGAAGCCGAGTTTTCCATCCCTTTATTTGCTGGTAGTGTTTTTCAAATAGCATGAATGTCAGGAGCTATATTTTCACCTATTGTGCTCCTCTGGGGTAATCTGAGTAATGATTATAACACAGAATATTGAGAAATGTAATTATTGATGCATGTCAGACATTAATGCTAACTTTTCCATCATTTGGTTTCGGTGCTGTTAGTCTGGAAAGCTGAGGTGTGAATCATGTCTGCATATCTTAGTCCTCCCCTTAGGATTTGACCCAGGATTACATTAAACAGAGATTTGTTTGTACTTGAAAAAGCAAAGACAGAGATGATCTTCCCAAGTCCTCCTGCAATCTGTTGCTGTCTCAATTAATATTGCTCTGGAGAACTATAAGAACACCCTTCCTGCCCAAACAATGTGAAAAACAACACAAAGGACAGAATTAATAAAATATTTTCCTACTTCTGTCCTATTGCTTCAGTTTTTGCCAGCTTTAATATTGTCAGACCTGCTGCCACTTAAACCTCTAAGTAGAAATGATCCTTCGCTCCATTTTTTGAGAAAGGCATAGTTTTATTAGAAGTTAAGTGTATTGCAGTAGTACATAGCCAGAACTTAGAATCATGCACCAAAATCGCTAAATTCAACTTTTCCCTCCCTTAACTGCCTCCCATTGTGGATTCCCCTCTCCCGTGCCCAATCAGATTGAAGCAAGATGTTTCAGAAGATGTCATTTCAAGCATAGGTTGGCATGCAGCTGCATTCTTCTCCCAGCTGGATGACCTTGAAGCACTGTCTCAGGGGGATACAGCAGTTAAAACTTTCACTTTCCCCCCTCAAGCATTCCCCCTCCCATCCATTCTCCCAGAGTCTATGACAGACTGTCACTGCATAGTAATGAAGCACAGGCAAGCATAAGGTGGCAGCTGACAGGTATTTTTCTTGAACTGAAGCAGACTCTGAATAGCCTATGTGGATCCAGTTTCAGATCCCTGCAATCACAGGTGGAACATCATAGAATAGGACTTTAGATTTTCTCTTTAGCTCCAGATTGCTCTTTTGAGAACTAAGAGCCATCCTTCACCGGAATGTGCTGTGGTGTCAGGGGAAGGCTGTGTCAGGAATAAATGCCTTGCCTCTGACCCAGAGCTAGAAGTAGGGGGGCTGGACAGGCCAGCCCACAAGGTACACCCTAACCCAATAGCCCCTCCTTACCTTAGCCATGCCCAGGGGGTACTTAAGGGTCAGCCATGCGGTCCTGCTTCAGTTCCGGAGATGTACCTGTATTGATGAGATGTCCAGTCAATAAACAATAAACAATTTAAATCAGAACTGCTTGTTGGAATTATTGGGCACGATCCTCGAACATATCTAACAATATGGTAGCAGAGGATGGTTCGGCAGCCCAACCCAAACATTCCACAAGCATGCAAAGGACCAAGACGGAAAGGATGAACACCAGAGCGTTCACCAAGGAGATGGCAGAACGACCTGCCCAACCCGAAGCCACCCGAGGAGAGGCATCTGAAGCAAGCGGCCTACTCCACCACCCACGCACCCCTGCCAGACGCGGAGAGGAGTGGGACGAACACGAGACCCCAAAAGGGGAAACGCACAACCTAAAAGGAAAACTCCTGGACCTGATAGATTCATCGCAAAGCAACACCGACCTCATCGCGGAACTACGGAGCCTAATCGAAGGCTGTGAAGCAGCGAGTGAGGAAGATGAGGATGAATCCGAATGCAGCGGCGGAGAAGCGGTAAGGGAGAGAACCCCCCACCAAAAACCCGCCAAGGGAGCCAAAGGGGTTTTCGCGCCTTTTTCACGGCGGCCATCTTGGGAGGCGGCGTCATCAAAAATGGCCGACCACCCACCAATAGATTCCCGAGATTTAAATCTCATGGCGGGAATCGGGGCCTACCCCAAGGTAACCCCTCAAGAATACCACAAACAAAGAGGAAACCCAAGGCCCAAAGCCACAGGCTCGCCCACCGAGCCCGAACTCAACAAGGCAATCGAATTGATCGCCGCGGCCCTGGGGGACAAGATGAAGCTACCGGACACGCACCCCGGTGCCAGGCCCAAGCGCAAAGGGGACCCTAACGCGAGGAGGCCCGACACCGACACCCATCCCGAGGGACCGATCACCGCCGCGTGGATCCAGAGCCACCCAGGGCCCCCAAGAAGCCTCCCCTTAAAAACGGAACACCGGAGGCGATGGGACTACTCACCGGACCTACGAACTGGACCAGACCCATGGCCCGCGGGGCCATCCACCGGCAGGGGACGTCCATCGGCAGGCAGGGGACTCGGCCCGACACCCGGAGGCGACACCCGCACGAGGCCGGGACATCCAGGACCATCCGCGGCCCCAACCGGACTCCAGACCCTTGACGACGATCCTCACTGCTTCCCGAGGCTCCAGACGACGAACCACGACGATCCCCGACGAGCGAGGCTGACCAAGGAGGAACCGAAGGCCCATCCGGAGGATTGGGGCCTATACCAGGGAGCTACGGGGACAAGCTCCTCACTCCACGGCGGCTGGGAAGAAATGAACTTCGCGCACGCGCAATGCGCCTCTGCAGGAGAAACGGAAGAAGACATAGAGCTACACCGACGCATGCACACAGAGACAAGTCAGTTCAGACTCGCCACAGTCGTTCCCCTACCTTATTGTGAGTTCCCTTACGTGAGGAACCTTGGACAGCGACATAATGTGAGTAACTTAAACTATAATTCAGGGGCTTTACCAAGTGACTTCCCCAAACTAAGGCTAGATGGGGAGAATTTCCTGGAGTGGAACCAACAGCTCCAGGTCACCCTACTCAGAGAAGACCTACTATCCATAGTCACTGATCCCCCCAAAAAGCCCTGGACCTTTGAGCTAGATTGTACCCATCATAAAGCATACTGCATTGTTATAGCTAGTATCACCCCCAGTATTTACCCCAGCATCAGGCATCATCTGACTGCTCTAGAAGTAATACAGAGGATGCACAAACTATTTTACTGCCAGAGCGTGGCAAGCACCACCAGGCTATCCAGGGAATTCTATGCCACCAAACACAAAGCAGGGACCCCAATGAGTGAACATCTATTGTCCCTAAACGCCACCAGAGCCCAGCTAACACAAATGGGGGAGGTCATAAGCGAAAGGACCATGATAAGTATCATTGTGAACTCCCTGGACCCCAGCTGGGACACCTTCATTACACAAATAGACAACCTGGGGACAGGAAAGCTCTCACTAGAGTTACTAACGAGCAAACTAATAGCTGAGGATAGCATCAGAAAAGATCGCTCACTAAGCCGCAGGGAGCAAAGGCCCAGTAAGAAGGTCGAGCCACAGAGCAGGAACCACAGCAACGCAGAATGTTACTTATGTGGGTCAAGGAACCATTACAAAAGGGACTGCCCTAGAAACACAGGGGACAGGGACAGGCAACGTAGGAGGGACAGATCAGAATCAAGGACAAGATACACAAGCAGACACTCACCTGAGGACAGGCACAGACGTAGGGATTCACCTAGCCCCAGGGACAGGAGAAACCACAGGGACAGCTCCAGGGAAAGTCAAACGGGTTCTCTGTATGGCATAGGAGACCAGGGGCAACACACAAACCAGGACAGGATGGAAGGTACATGGCTGCTGGATTCAGGAGCCACAAACCATACCACGTATGACCGTAATCTACTAACATCATTCACAGAAGAGAGTTTCATAATAAAAGTGGCTAACCAGAATAATGTGCAAGTAACAGGCAAGGGCAATGCACACGTGCCGGGGATAGGGGAGGTACAAGGAGTGTTACTGGTACCCAATATACCCTATAACATCCTCGCTACACTAAAGTTAAGCAAGGACAACAATGTTGAAGTAACCTTCAAGGGAGGAAAGGTGCAGGTAACTAGAGGGGGCAAAAACGTAGGGAAAATAGTAATCAGCAGAGAACTTCCCTTCTACCACCCAGTCTGGGACAAACAACCCAGAGTAAACAACCACCAGAAGGCCAGCCCCGATAACACAAGTAGGGAAATAGAGGGGGTTAGCCACACACACGACAACAATGAAACAAGTGAGCAGGAGGCAAACAGAAAAGAAAGGCCAGCGATAGGGAAGCCCATACACGACAATTGCGCTCACCTATTATACAGAAAGTTAGGACACATTAGCTTCCCCATGGTGCAGAAGATGATGGAGTGCTCTGAAGGTGTAAAAATAAAGAATTGTGAGAACTATCTCGAGTGTTCTGTTTGTAAGAGCTCCAAATTAAAAACCAAACCTAGGCCCAAAAAGTCAGTACGCACTACAGACTCAACCTTTCAACTCATACATATGGATCTAGTGGGACCACTAAGGCCCTCCATCAAATACAGGAAAAGGTACTTCCTGACCATAGTGGATGATTTCAGCCACTATGGCTTCGTGTACACACTAAAACAAAAGAGCTAAGTATTCCAAAAATTCAAGGAATTCTACGCAAGGGTAGAGACACAACACAATACCAAAATCAGGCAAATAATGACAGACCGGGGGTCTGAATTTTTATCGAGCGACTTCTCGCAATGGCTAAAGGCACGCGGGGTAGTCCACTACACGTCTTCCCCATTTTCGGCCTTCCAAAACGGAGTGGTGGAACGAAAAAACGGAATGCTGCAGACCATGATGAAGTGCGCATTAGAGGATGCAGGCTTGGGACAACACTTCTGGTCGGAAGCACTTATTTATTCAAACTATACTCTGAACAGGTTATGGTCCAGCATACTAAACAAAACTCCATATGAGTTAATGTACCAAAGGAAGCCACAAGTATCACATTTACACATATTCGGGGTCACAGCAGATGTGCACATCCCCAGGCAATTGAGGCACAAGGGGGACAGGGTATCCCGAAGGCTGAGGTTCATGGGATATGAGCCAGGAACAAAGGGATATAGGTTCATAGACAGCAACAACAACTTCGTAATCTCTCGAACAACAGTTTTTCACGAAAATGCCAACTGGTCCAAGATACACCTCAACGAGGTGTCCCTTAGCAAGGACGGACCGGGGAACACTCAAAGGGGAGTAACACCTAACACAGGAAAGAGTACAGAACAGGAAAGAATCAAAAACAAGAGGCAGGAAATACTAGTGAAGGAGTGGAAGGAGAACCACCCACACATCAAAGTGGACTCACTCACTGAGAAAGAAGCCAGGTACATGCACGACACAGAGACGCCCCCTGACAGACCAATCAGAGCAAACAGGGGCAAGGTGCCACAGAGGTTAGGGGATTACGTATTATTTATCCACACTAACCAACTAACCCCCAACACATATGAAGATGTGCTAAAATTACCAGATGAGGAAAGGGCAAAATGGGAGCAGGCCATGGAGAAGGAAATGGATAGCCTGAGGGAACTGAACGTATACACTCCCTCTGAAGTCCCAGCAGGAAAAACGACAATAGGCACCAGATGGGTCTACAAAATCAAGACACTAGAGGAAAACAAAACTCTCTACAAGGCTAGACTGGTAGCGCAGGGGTTTGCTCAAAGATACCCTGATGATTACACAGAAACATACTCCCCCACAGTCAGGGCCGAAAGCGTAAAATGTGCGTTAGTCATTGCATCACTGCTAGGGTTGGAGGTACACCAATTCGACGTACAAACCGCCTACCTGCACGCTGAGCTTGACAAAGAGATTTATGTAAGAGCACCCCCCAGTCAAACAACTAGGAAGGGAGAAACATGGATTCTAAACCGAAGCTTGTATGGGCTCAAGCAATCAGGGAAACGCTGGTACGAGTGTTTGTCTAAGACATTGAAATCCATGGGTTTTGCAACCACCTCAGCCGACAACTGCTTCTTCACTAAGAAGTCAGGTAATTCCCTCGAGTATGTCTTAATATACGTGGACGATATACTATATATCGGCAATCAGACCAGCAAATGCAGTGACTTTGCCAATGAACTAGGAAAGCATTTCTCTCTGAAGATTTTGGGTAAGGTAGGCAAGTACCTGGGGGTGCAAATCACAAAAACAGACAAAGGTTTCCAACTGTCACAGAAAGATAAAATTTTGGAACTGGTACATAAGTGCAATATGACAGATGCCAAGGGGTGTGAAACACCAATGCAACCAGACTTTTTGAAGGACATGCACAATGAGGCTGAACCATTCAAAGACAACACGCTGTACAGATCCACCATAGGTTCCCTATTGTACATTGCGAACTGGACTAGGCCAGATATCGCCCTACCTGTCAACCTGCTGTCTAGACACGTAGGGAAACCCACCGCGTACCATTGGGAAGCCATAAAAAGGGTACTGAGATACCTAAAACACAGCTCTGACGCCTGCCTGTGACTGGAACCTGAGAACGCCACAACTCCCATGCTCACGTGCTACGCAGATGCTGACTGGGCTGGGGATGTGAAAAGTAGGAGGAGCACCTCAGGTTACGTGTTCTTCCTCAACAACAGCCCAGTGCATTGGTACACAGGGAAACAGGATCTGGTAGCCACATCTACCACAGAAGCCGAATATATTTGTTTGTCCAAGGCCACCAATAACTTGATCTGGTTTGACAACCTGCTCACGGACATATGGGCCGAACCAAACTACCCCATCACTATGCATGAAGACAATAAAGCAGCTATTGGAATATCAAAGGCTGAAGCGGTTGGCCAAAGGTCGAGACACATAGACATAAAATATAAACATGTTAGGCAGTTCGCAAACATAGGATTCATAAGGGTTATACATTGTGACACAGAGGAGCAAACAGCAGACATTCTAACAAAGCCATTGCAAAACAAGCAACACACATACCTCACATCAAAATTGGGCGTCCTCCTAAAAATGACGCCTCAAGTGTACACCACTCAGGAATATCCCGGCCAGGCATTTAGAGGGGGTTTTGTCAGGAATAAATGCCTTGCCTCTGACCCAGAGCCAAAAGTAGGGGGGCTGGACAGGCCAGCCCACAAGGTACACCCTAACCCAATAGCCCCTCCTTACCTTAGCCACGCCCAGGGGGTACTTAAGGGTCAGCCATGTGGTCCTGCTTCAGTTCCGGAGATGTACCTGTATTGATGAGATGTCCAGTCAATAAACAATAAACAATTTAAATCAGAACTGCTTGTTGGAATTATTGGGCACGATCCTCGAACATATCTAACAGGCTGGGAAGATGGTGCAGAGCTGTCAAAAACCTGGAAAAAAGTGTCTTTTAACAATTCTTAGCATCTTAGGCATCTAAGGCATAAGATAAAGAAAGCAAGCTTTTAAAAATACAAAGAAGCAGCGGGCCATTGCTCTTAGATTGCCCTCTGAAAACATGTACAGGGTAAAGTGGGTCTCTTCTCATTCCTTACTCCTGAAGTTTAATCTCTTATTTCGCCTCTTTAAAATCAATTTGCTTTTTAAAATTGAAAACTTTTCTTGCCTGGAGATCTGGGACAGAAACTTTTTTCTTCGGTTAATCTATGGTGGCATTGAGCAGTTTATATATCTATAAACGTGGAAGAACTGTCAAAAACATAACTTTCTAAAGTTTCAAATGGCTTGGGTATAGATATGGATTTTGGAGTCCTTTAAAAATAAAATATTTTATTATCTTAAATATGCTTCAAAATATTTTATTTATAAAAATAAAATAATAAATCAAATGTTACCTGCAATGCATTCCTTCATAGAGGCCCTGCTGATAAAGACACTGCTGATGAAGACTAATATTTGATGCTAAACATACTCTTGATGGGCTTAGCAAAGAAACTCTGTTGAGGTATAGAAAAACTGATCAGGAGTAGCAGAACCTGCAAGTATAGACTTTCATATAACAAAATAAATATTTGGGTTAATAAAGCATAATATTCTTAAGTTGAAGAAACAATTATGGGCAAAAATACATTTTTTATCAATTTTTCACTATGTATGAACATAACAGATTCTCATTTTTGGAAAATAAAAACATTCTGGAGTGACTAATTGACTACAGCTACAGCATGTACTGTATGCCTCAGAAATGAAGCGTTCCAGTCTAGAAAATAAAGATGATATAGTACAGGTGTTAAAGTGTTCCATTAAGAGCCAGATTCTAGTCTACTTATAATTGTAGAAGTTCTCTATGGATAACTTTGACCCAGGCATTCTCCTTCAGCCCAAATTGTAAAACACAGAATTGTTGTTGTTAAAACATGTAGAGAGAGAGAGAGAGAGAGCATGCTATCTTGAGACCCTGAACAAAAGGTTGGACATAAATTTAATAAACAGATACCCTATTTTTCAGAGTATAAGATGCACCAGAGTATAAGACACAGCTTAGTTTTTTAGGAGGAAAATGGGGGGGGGGGGGGAAATCTGCCTACCAGGTATTCATCTGGCTAGCGTCCTTAGTCTGGTCAGCTTCATTAGTTTGCTGGTTGTTATCCTCTGCTTGGGGATAAAAAACAGCTTCTAAAGCACAACTATCTTACTATAGTTCTCATGGGAGTTCTCCCAGTTCTCATGGGAGAAAAAAAAGGGGGACAAGAAGAAGGATCTAGTCACCTCTGGGATAGATTTCCTAAATTATATTACCCTAAATATGATCTTGAAGAAATATGTATCAATCTGATAATAAAATCTGAAATTTGTATTCTGTTTAATGATAAATGTTGCCAGCTAATTAAAATGGATCTATTTTAAAGTAAAGCTTTTTCATTTAATAAATGTATATTTAATAGCATTCTAAGAAGCTGCTCACTTTCTTCCAGTTTGATTCCTTTACGATGTTGGAATCAATGTATGAAATCATTTTTTCTGCTCTTGAGTTAATGAACTAGTCCTCATACAGTCCTTGTGACAATTTGAGTTTGAGACTCCAGCGTTAAGTTTTTGGTTCAAGATATGTACGACTGAAAAGACCCAGGTTCATATCTCCATTGAGTCACAAAAATTACTGAGTAATTTTCCCTGCCATCAAAATTTAACCCACATCTAAGAAGTACCTGATTGAATATCTACCTTACACACACAGATGGAAAGTCCTCTAACATATGATTTGCTAGCTGAGTGTTTTAAACACTCAGGATCTATCTTTAAATCCAACACTCAGGATCTACCTTTAACAGGTTGTTGAGAGCGTGGTGGCACGACAGCTTCTCCGACACCTGGATGAAGCTATCTATCTGGACCCGTGCCAGTCGGGCTTCAGGCAGGGGTACAGCACAGAAACGGCATTGGTCACATTGGTGGATGATCTCTGGAGGGCTCGGGACAGGGGTTGTTCCTCTGTCCTAGTCCTGTTAGATCTCTCAGCGGCTTTTGATACCATTGACCATGGTATCATGCTGCAGCGGTTGAGGGGGTTAGGAATAGGGGGCACCATTTTGCGGTGGTTCTCCTCCTTCCTCTCCGACCGCTCACAGTTTTTGTTGGCAGGGGGGCAGAGGTCGACCTCGAGGCATCTCACATGGGGAGTGCCACAAGGGTTGGTCCTCTCGCCCCTTCTGTTCAACATTTATGTGAAACCGCTGGGTGATATCATCCATGGTTTTGGGGTGAAGTGTCATCTGTACGCTGATGATACTCAGCTGTACATCTCCACCCCAGGCCACCCCAACGATGCCCTTGATGTGATGTCTCGCTGCCTGGAGGCCGTGCGAGTCTGGATGGGGAGGAACAGGCTCAGATTCAACCCCTCCAAGACTGAGTGGCTGTGGCTTCCGGTGTCCCGATATAGTCAGCAGGTGCCATCGCTGACTATTGGGGGTGAATCCTTGTCCCCCACGGAGAGGGCTCACAATCTGGGTGTCCTCCTGGATGCACGGCTGTCTTTAGAAGAGCATATGACAGCCGTGGCCAGGGGGGCCTTTTATCAGGTTCGCCTGATTCGCCAGTTGCAGCCCTTTCTGGACCGGGACGCCTTGCGCACGGTCACTCATGCCCTTGTCACCTCCCGGCTGGACTATTGTAATGCTCTCTACATGGGGCTCCCCTTGAAGAGCACTCAGAGGCTCCAGCTGGTCCAGAATGCGGCCGCACGGGTGGTTATGGGCGCAACCCATTGTGCCCACGTGACACCACTCCTGTGCAAGCTGCACTGGCTCCCAGTGGTCTTCCGGGTGCGATTCAAGGTGTTGGTCACCACCTTTAAAGCGCTCCATGGCACAGGACCCGGGTACCTTCGAGACCGACTTCTGCCACCAATAGCCTCCCACTGGCCACTTCGCTCCCACAGAGAGTGTGAGAGAGGGTCTCCTCAGGGTGCCATCAGCCAAGTTATGTCAGCTGGTGACACCCAGGGGGAGGGCCTTCTCTGTGGGAGCCCCAGCCCTGTGGAACGAACTACCCCCGGAAATACGTAAGATCTCCGACCTCCGGGTGTTTCATTGTGCACTCAAGACCCTGTTGTTCTGCCAGGCTGGTCTATCAACATAATAATCTTAAATTGGGTTTTAAATATCTGGGGTTTTAAATTTGAGCCAAATTCATTTAATAATTTTAAACTATTTTAACTGATGTTGTCTTGTGTTTTAATGGGCTGTACACCGCCCTGAGTCCTTCGGGAGAAGGGTGGTATAGAAATAAAATTATTCTTATTCTTATTCTTAAATCCAAATTGGAACACAATGACTATATTTACTAATATTTCATTGTATATATTCACCTTCTACTCTGGCTACTTTCAAACCTACAGTTTAAGAACAGGAGTTGTATTGTTAGCTAATCCTAAATCAAACTGACATCAAGGTCCATTAGTTCAAGGCTAATAGAGTCTACCATAAATATACAATATATCAGAATATATATCAGGATATTAAAATAATAACAGTCATCATTATTACCAAAAGCTAGAAATGACTATGAGAAAAAAAGTGGAAATTCTTGAAAGGTCAATTTGCCTCCATTTTCACTATAGCTTCATTGAAAATTGTCTACAAGATAACAATTTCAAGCTTGGCTACAAAAATAAAGGTTAACAAGTTCTGTAAAATCTCTATAACAGGCATAAATAATCTTGTCATGAAATGACATAATTGCCTTTTGGTATACAGATGGCAGTTTGTTGAATCATAATGTGAGTCATAAGGGGGAAATGAAAAGGCAATACAAAGAGTAGATTTAATGAAATAAGCATGTGTGTATATATGTTGAATATGTTTGTCATGTGTGTTTGTGTGTATGTATGCATGATTGTGTGTGTGTGTATTCATTCATCCATTTCATTTGGAGGGAAAAAAGCTTATAATATATCTTTCACCTGAATCTGTCAAAAATAGGGAAAGGGAAATACTATCCTGTGTTTTCCCAAAAAGAAGACTGAGTCTTATTTTCTTTTCAGCTCCAAAATAAGCACTAGGGCTTGTTTTTGGGGTGTCTTTTTTCCCCCATGTATGGGTGGCTCACTTCTTCTGCTTGCTTGTGGCAGGGCAGGCGGCTGCATGTGTACCAGTGCTGCTGTCACAAGGTAGGTAGGATGGAGATGGCCCATGTGCCCTTCACCGGCTTACCTCAGGGCCCCCGCAGCCAAGCCACCCGTGCCCTGACACCTGTGCTTCATGGCAGTAGCTCCAGCAGCCCCATCTAGCAGCCCCATCCAGCAAGATCCCACATGCATTCTTCTGCTTGTTTGCAGCCACAACGGAGCAAGAAGCTGAGTGATGCACCAGTGCCACAGCCACAAGGAGGCAGGGGTGGGAACTGCCCCACGTGCCCTGTACCGGCTTACCTCAGGGCCCCTGCAGCCAGGCCATTCATGCCCTGATACCTGCCTTGTCTCTCAGCCATGGCATCAACATACCACTTGGCCTCCTGCTCCATTGCAGCCATGAGCAAGCAGAAGTGGGCCTGCAGCCACAAGGGCTCCTGCTGCACATGGCTGCCAGTACTGCTGCCACAAGGCAGGTATCAGGGCATGGATGGCCTGGCTGCATGGGCCCTTAGGTAAACTGGTGCAGGGCCCACCTCATCTTGTGGCTGTGGCACTGTGAGCAGCCAGACAGAATGGGTGGGTAGGCACTTAAGTAGGGCTTATTTTGGGGATAGGGATTATATTAGACGCACTCCTAAAAACATGCTAGAGCTTATTTTCAGCATAGGTCTTATTTTCGGGAAAACAGGATATCACCTTCAAGGACTGGGAACTATATAAAGTCTGGAAATAAAGTTTTTGTTCTTTCTGTAGTAAACAGAAGGATTTTGTTACCCATATTCACTCAGGAAATGAGTAGTGTCTGGTTAACATTTTTATTTACCAGCAGGAAGCAAAATTTATTGGCTCATGGTGTTATCAAAATGTTCTCTGGAGTTTGAAGCCAGCAACAGAAAAATATGATTGTGGGCCACTTTCATATTGTTGGCTTATGTTGAAATGAAGAAAATCTCTGAAGAGCAGATTAGAAGAGGAACAAATTAGATGAAGCAATAAAGAATACATTCTTTAAAAATACAAAATAAGGGGAGATGATAGTGAAATTCGTTGATGTATTTTACAAAGGTTATAAATATACCTACCAATAAAGAAGTAATTTAAAATTTTAATTTACTTAAAGATACAGGAAATGTCTGAAAATCCAGTTATAATGGATCTACAATATATAATTTAATCCAAATGTGTTTGGAGCTGTGACACCACCACATTTTTTAAAAAATCACTTTACCAATACCGGTAGTAGAATATATGAGACTTCCCTATAATTAAACAGCTATTCTGGGTCAAGTGAAAACTCTTTGGTAAGGACTTTATAATTTCTTCTTAAGCAGATAGAAACAAATTCCACACTCAAGAAAATATTATCTCTCTAAAATGTAGGGCAAGTCTCAATCAGATGACTTAATTAACCAGTGGTGAGGGCAAGCGTTGAGTTATTGTTTCTTACATCCCCTGTTTATATCTTTTCTCTCTGCAAGCTAAAATTTATCCATATGAACAGGAGAAGAAGTTGTCTCCATATGACCAGCCCAAACATTGGAGCCAAGATCAAAGTAAATGTGATTGTCTTCACACACACAAAAAAATTAATAAGACAAAGATTGCTTAGAGCCAGCTTCTCCTAACATCTGGATGAAAGAGGTGCACACATACACATATTATAACAAAGTATCATCACTCTGTCTGAGACAGTCATTATCACAGAAGAGACTTTCAGATGGTCCTTGAAAAGGGGACCATATGCATATTTGATCTGATATATCTTCACAGTAACCCAGAAGGTTATATAGTTCTACTGAAATAGTAATAATAGAACTAGGGTAGTAATAATGTCAGCAGTCTGGGCTATCTCTGAGTTCCATGTATTAGTTGTGAAATCAACAGTATTGGCAGCAGATGAAGTACAACATCCTCTAAGCACATTTAGGAAACCATTCCAGCATGTAGGGCTATTTTAAGCAATTCTCCATCCCTATACATATTGAAGTGATCTGCCTTTTAGAACAAATCATAGTTCTTCCAGTTTTATTTGACTGGCTCCAGCCAAACAGAATGCCAATACAATGTGTGCTTTTATGTACACATGGGTTCAGATACTAGTGGAACAGGCTGCTGGATAACATGGAGCAGTCATGAAATACTTCTAACTGGACAAGTTCAGTATGGGCATTGACAAGACAGGACAAGAAATCTAGGGTAGTCTACTGACAAGCAAGTGAGCACCCAGCTAACTCAAAAGGATAGATTGATGTGCAGTGCAATGGATGGAACCCTACTTTCTCCTTGCCACTATATGCAACTAAAGACATTCAGAATTGGTAGAGTGTTGAAGAAAGAATTTGAGTCTAGAGCATCATTATTAAAAAAAATGATTCCACCACTGCTTTCTTTTCCCCACAAAGAAGACAAAAGAAATCACGAGTAAATTGGGCTACACTTTTCTCATATAAAATAAATGAGTTGTAAAAATGAATTGAATACTTGTCCAGCTTTTAAAAATATAATAATAAAAAGGGTATTCATTCATCCAAGTGTGTATAAAGACAATGATACGTATCATCTTAGAGAAAAAGACATAAGCAAACAATTCTTTTTCTATTCAATTCTCCAGGTTGGATTCACAAAGTAAACAGCAGCCTACTACATTGCTCTCTGTGCTTTACCTCCAGGTATTCTAAATGTGATCATTCCCTTTTCTCAACTCCTAGGGTATTTTAGAGGAAGTGGAATTTTTTTAAAAAAAATCAAAGCGAGAACGCCAACTCAGTTCCACATCAAAGAGTGTCATTTGGAAGGAAGGTTGTTCTTGCAACTGTAATCAGTTCCAAAAGCCAGCATGGTAAAGCCAGTTTTCTGCATACTTCAATTACCTTTTTCATCTAAAGTGACATGGGGAAAAGTTCTAAAGCTTGTACTTGTCGCGTAACTACCCTGGCTCTAAAGCTCAAAATAGAACCTGGTGATATAGAAAATGAGTTTTGTTTTTTTTTGTTTTTTTTGCAGTTAAATTGTGGAGTTGCCAACATTTCTAAGTCTTTGTTCCCAAGCAGTAGGTATTCTGAGTTGTAACTGGCAGTCATATTATTTTTCAAGAATTTCGTTTACATATATATAAAAAAACCTAATATAACTTGTGCAGGGAAATTCCATTGCCAGTCTATGTATGGTTCATAATACCTGTCTTCAAGGTAAGGTGAGCATTATAGCCCTCAATTTTATTTCCATTTACCCATACTTAGTGTTGTGTACACATTTACTTACAGGGAAGCACTTGTCTCTAATTTTTGTGAGCAGACCTGCATCATAAAATTCTGGTAAGTACAGGTAGCAGTAATTGTATTCCACTTTGCCTACTGATTTGAAAAATGTGAACGGATAACTTCTTATTAAGAAAGAAAATAAACGAGCACTCAGGTCTCTAATTTGTAACTTCCATTTCCACCAGTATTTATTTAGAAGAAAATTCAGCCCAGTTGGTGACTGCAGCTAGCTTGAGTGAACTTTAAAAGTTAAGAGGGGTTAGACATGGTTAATATTTGGATGATGTATAAACAACAAATCCCAGAGCAGCACACCCTAGGAAGGAGTAGAATAATATGAGAAAAAGACAATCATAAGCCATTGTTGCCAAGACATGTCTCTCTACTTAGTGCAGAGGTCTTCAAACTTGGCAGCTTTAAGATTTGCGGACTTCAACTCCCAGAATTCTCCAGCCAGCATAGCTACACAGTCTTAAAGCTGCCAAGTTTGAAGATCCCTGAGTTAGTGGATATCAAGTTTAACTCAAGGGAGACTTTTTATTTTTGTTCAAAATTAGATGTTTTATCCTCTGGGCAAAAGGAATAATGGAGAATTTCTTATCTGGTTTCAAAGAGTTCAATGAGGTTGGACTGCTGACATAATGACATTGCAGAGGAAGATATAGATAGATAGATAGATAGATAGATAGATAGATAGATAGATAGATAGATTAAAAGGAAGAAACAGCTGCAATCATACATTGCTCCTAGAAGCACGAAGCCGAAAACACCAACCTGAAGATGATGAATGAGACTTCATCAAAACGTCGCCAATACACTTCCAATTTTACACAGGAGAAAACCCGAATAACCAAAGACCTACATAGATAGATTGATCAATAGATGATAGATAGATGATAGATAGATAGATGATAGAAAGATGATAGAGATAGATAGATAGATAGATAGATAGATAGATAGATAGATAGATAGATAGATGATAGAGATAGATAGATAGAGAGAGAGAGAGAGAGAGAGTGTAGATCTTAGATGGATGGATAGAGAAAGATAATGTGCTACCAAGTCCTTTTTCAAATCCTAGCAACCACATAGATAGATTTTCTTCATGAAGAAAATACCTAGTCTGTTATTTTAGATCTCCCAAAGTGCACTTATCACTACCGTAACTGAGTCCATCCAGTTTGTGGCTGGTCATTCTCTTCCTCTCTTTCCTTCTACCATTCCCAAAATCAAAGCCATTTCCAGAGGTTTTCGCTTAATGCGTCTGATTGTAGAGATAGAGGAATTCAATATTTTGGCTTGTCTGGATGAAGTAGAAATGAAGGGCTACTAGGTGGAGCACTTAGGTGTATTAGGTTTTGCCTTTATCCAAAAGAAGAAGAGGGGGAAAAAACCAAGGGATCAAAAATCAGTAGATTTACTACTGAATTTTGGCAGCATGATCTAAGGATGCTCTGAACTGCAAAATTGGTATTGAGAGGCATATTCATTCCATAGGTTATAGTGTGGTTATTGTTTCCCTACAGCAAAACCAAGATGTATAATAAATTACTGAGAATCTTGACTATAGCAATAATGCCAGATTAAATATAGAGAATATTGGCAAAATAGATAATAATATTTACATGATTTTGGAAGTTCCAGAAAAGGAAACAAATGTATATTTAGAGAGTATCTCTTTATATAAGCTAATGACTTATTGCTATTTTTAAATTTCTGCTGGTTATTGGATGTAAGACACAAATGCTCCATGCTTCATTTCTGTATTTTTCACGATTCATCATTCTTTTAAGTACAAGTAATTTATCTGAATTACTTAATGCCCAACTTCATGGATGGCTTTATTTTATTTTGATGTCTTGATACAGATTTAAAGTTTCGTGATTCCATGTTATATGTAGAATAGTCGTTGGTATGGGAATAATTAGTATTTACTATAATATTTACTATAATGAGTAAATATAGCTTTTGTAGCTCTTATATCAACCTTAGGAATTTGTGGATCCATCTTCTCCGTGCCAGGATTGCTATTATGAGCCCAATGGAAATATCCCCAGAAAACATTGAAATTTCTTGCAATTTGATCCAACAGGAAAGTACCACTGAATCACCTTTGTGAGCATCTAGTCCTAACTATTGATTTGGGATCCTGGCATCCTAGACCAAGAATTGAAGTCTTGCTGATGTCTCCAAATGACAATGACTGTAAGTGCAAAGGGAAACATCTTTAATTTAAAAGAAAATCTTCATGGAAGTAATACATCTGCTGTATGGTGATGTCTTGTAGCTCTTGTAGCTGATTATTCTGTAATTGATGATGAATGAGGTTCTGAGACAGAAACATTAAAAACGTTCTTCTCAGTAGAATAATATATAATATCAGTTTTGTTGTGCTGTCTTGATTGTCCAGATCTTTTGAATGTCTTTCTGCTTTAACTACCTGAATCAGGACTTTGCGTTTTTTCACAGTAATCTACCATAAACCTACTCTGTGTTCTTCTTTGATTGCTGATCTCTGAACTGTCATTAGTTTGATTTGGGGACTGACTGTCCATTATATGGGATTTGTAATCCTGCTTCTGAAGGACTCAAGGACATTTTATCACATGAAAAAGAAAGGAAGGAAGGAAGGAAGGAAGGAGGGAGGGAGGGAGGGAGAAAGAGAGAGAAAGAAAGAAAAGAAAGAAAGAAAGAAAGAAAGAAAGAAAGAAAGAAAGAAAGAAAGAAAGAAAGAACAATCTAATTGGAGCCCAAATACCATTAAGCTCCATGTGGTTGAATCAGCCTCAGGTTAGCAAATAGGTTGCTGCACTTTGGATTAATTAAAGCTTCCATATCATCTTCAAAGACAGTACAATGTAGGGCATATGAATCACTGTCATCAGGTAGTCCTACACTTGGTGCATCAGGTGGAGTTTGGCAAAACATCTCCCCAACCATATCTTCTATCTGCTGCTCCAATTACTGGAGTACTGGAGGACCCCTGACATTGTGGGCTTGCTTTTGATAGGGAGCCTGACCTTGTCAAGAGCTAAAACAAGAACAGAGATAAGCCAGTTCTACCCCTAACAAATGACAATTTCATTTTGCAGGGATTTAATCTGAATCTGTTTGACCAGGGTGGGTTTCAAAATCCATCACTACCCGTTCATTCTGCGCATGTGCAGAAGCATCTGGGCAAGTGAGTGGAGCCTCCCGCCACTGCCGCTACCAGTTCGCCCAATCCTGGGTTAACCGGTAGCAACCCACCACTACTTTTGACCTATCCACATGGCATTATGTCAGTATCTCCCCAGGCAAGTAAAAATGGCCCAGTAATGGCCATCCACTGAAAACACTTTGTATTATAGACAAGCTGGGTATCTCATGTACTGGTGCCTAGAAAATGCATAGATCTCTCATAACCACTCAACATTCAGAAAGGAAAACAAACTAGTAAGATTTGCACCAGTTTCCACTTTCTTTATAATTTGTTCTTGTTTCTGATCCATTAACTGAACCCATCAAAATTTAAAACTTTCTGCAATTACTGTCCTCAAAATCTCCAATGTATTCATGAATATTAACTTCTCAAGAAAGAATTACATTCTGGATTGCTTTATGTCATTGCCTGTAATTGCAGAAATCATGGATGATCAGCTTCTAACTTTGGAACCAACAACACCAAGGTCTATATAAATTGTGCTCTGTTGTATTTGCAAGGGAGCTCCAGGCTCATAGTAATACGTTAGGAAAGGTCAGCTCTGCTCATATGAATTAGGGATCATCAATTTATTGAGCTAGCAATGGAGAGAGAAATTCACCTTGGTCTACTTCCAGTTCTCTTAACTCTTGGGCAGGTGGGTGGGGAGAAGCAGTTCATCAAGCTTCAGTTCATCTGGAGATAGACTGGCTCATTCATAACTGAAGACATATTTTTACATCCTAGTGGAAGAGGCACTGGGCTCATTAAACATTGTGGAAGTCTACCTTTGGGTCCACATTACCTTCAGCAAATTCCTGTCTTAATTTTTTCAAGGAAGTGAAGTGAAACAAAAAAAGAATTGAAGCAAAAGTTACATGACAACACATTCCATAGCAAATTAAAATGAAACCCATTACCATGAATGAACTGAATAATGTACCACCTCCTGCAGGGAATAAGAGTCTCTGACAAAAATAAAATAATGCTTTAATGTTCAGCACCTAATTCATTTAAAGCATATCTAGAGAACTTCCATCTTATACTTAGAATCAGGGGTTCAATTGCCCAATTAAACCTTGCATACTTTCTGGCATATTTTTTTGTAACAAAATTTTCATCTGATATGTTTTTGAAAGAGTGCTGCTTCTATTAAAGTTCACAGCTTCCTAATGAGAAGAGTATGATGCTAAGAATGCATGCAGATGAGATATGAATAGAAAAATCCTTGTATAGAATTTTTTTTTTCCAGTTGAGAAGCTCAATTAACCTCTAAGGACGTCAATATGTACCTTCTAAAATCTAAAAAAAAAAGTGCTTTAAACTTTAAAAGCTTGAAGTTGAAGGCTTTTGAATATCTTCTTGATAACTCATGCAAGTTGTCCCTTTTTATCATTATAAAACTTTTTTCTTTCAATTAGAATATTTAGGTATAACATTTTTATCCTTTTGCTGCAGTACAAAATTAAGACTATGGGTATCAGATTGCTAGCACAATACTAAAAGTTATATTATTGCATACAGTTCACATAGCTTAGGGGGTTAGAGGTTAAAGTATCTTAGATGGAATATAGCATATAGAAATGGATTTTATTTTATTTTATTTTTTGAGAATTTTTTTTATTTTAAAACAAAAACAAAACATAAAACCATCATCATTCCAAACAATTACAGACAGTGAGTCGAACGGTTCATATTCTCTTGTGCATAAATCCATTTCTAAAATACCAATTTATAACAGAAATTTGTATCTTTTATAGAAAAAAATCCCATCAGATATTTTATCTTTACATGGAAATGGAATGGATTTTATATAAAGATTATGAATTTCTGTTACAAAATCAACATGGAAACAATTGTGAAACAAATTCAAAATATCAGCATACATTAGGCAGGCTAGCATCCATTGAAAACAAACTCATTTGAACACAAATCCTGGCAAAGAACTTAGACACAATAGATAACTCACTTCTCAAGCTAGCTTTTCTGGCTCTTACAGATTGCAACGTTCAATCGAAGCTTAAGAAATATTTCATCTTAGCTCCTGTTGATTGCTTGGAGATATTTGGGTCATGGTTTGGTCCCTTATCTCACCTCCAGCCCAGAGACCCTTAACTCTGCTGTTGGATATTAGCTCACCCAAACCATGAGAAACACCAAGTCTTTATCTTCTTTATGTTTTCTCTTTTTCTGTCTTTCTCCATGGTTCTTATGAGGTCATCTGACATACAGCATTCTTGCATGGTATGGGAGCAGCTCTGTAGTGGACAAAAAAGCTCTACAGAGAATCATTAAAACTGCCCAGAAAATCATCGGACTCCAGCTACCAGCCCTGGAAGACATCTTCAAATCTTGCTGTTTAAGAAAGTTGCATAACATTCTCAGAGACTCTTCCCATCCTGCTTACAATCTTTTTGGACTGTTGCCTTCTGGCAGAAGATACAAAACAATTAAAACTCGGACCAAATGTTTTCTGAATAGTTTTTATCCCAGAGCTATAATGCACTCAACAATGAACTAAAGGACCACCATCAGTGAGCTGTTGGACAGTATTACTTGGTCTGTTGTGTGGATGTTCGGGTGGTTTAGGGGTGGGGGATTGTGGTGGGTGGGAGTGTGTTTGGGGATTGTTATGTGTGTTGGACCTGGTCTTTGGGTGTTAAGTGAATTTCGTTGCATGGGTATACTGTGTATACACGTACAATAACAATAAAGTTATTTCTTTATTTCTTTATTTTATCTGCTTTATTTTACAGCTCTGACTATCTCTTTCAGTTTTTGTTTGTTTTAAGATGGTGAGGTGTAGGGCTGAAGTTCCAGCAATTTGTTTCTATCTTCCACCCTTTGAAACTTGGATTTTACAGATATTATGACCTCCCCGCTTGCTTATTCAGATATTTTGAGTAAATCTATGGTGGTAATCAGTGGTGGGACTCAAATTTTTTTTACTACCAGTTCTGGCATGGCTTGGTGTGGCATGGCTTGATGGCATGGCTTGGTGGGTGTGCTTGGTGGGCATGGCAGGGGAAGGATACAATAAAATCTCCATTCCCACCCTACTCCAGGGGAAGAATATTTAAAGTCTCAATTCCCTCCCCACTCCAGCGGAAGGTTACTGCAAAATCCCCATTTCCTCCTGATCAGCTGGGACTCAGGAGGCAGAGAATAGATGGGGGTGGGGCCAGTCAGAGGTGGTATTTACCAGTTCTCTGAACAACTCAAAATTTCCACTACCGGTTCTCCAGAACTGGTCAGAACCTGCTGAAGCCCACCTCTGGTGTTAATATACTGTAGGTTTTCACTGCACCTAACCCAGGTTTGGGTGAATGCCTGAATGGATATTAGATAGGGAACAGCTTGTGGACTGAGAGTTTGCCTCTACACTACAGATGTGAAAAAAGTTATATGAATAAAGAATTGTGACTATAATTCCTGACATTGCCTTTCAGTTTTTAAAAGGAGAACTTTCAAGTGTCTTAGGTTTATGAAATGTGTAATTTCTTGAAGGACAACTAACAGTGCATAATCTGAACTACAGTATTAAAAGAATATTATACACAGCTAATTTACCTCTTTAGTTCCAATTTGTCCAACATTTGAGCCACTAAATGTAGACACTGCAATTAAAAATAAGTTGAGCTATTTGCTGTCTTTTAGAATTGCCATCATATTTTGCCTAAAATCAAATTTCAAGGTGTCCTTGGATTTTCCTATTTAAATGAAGCATTCAAAGTGTTATTCTTACTGATTTAATGTGGGTTAATTAAGGTGATTTGTGAATGGCCCCAATTAGGTGTCTTTTGGGAGTGGGTGAGTGTTAACAGAATCAAAATTGTTGGCATGATCAGGTGAGCCAATGCATTTTTAACCTGCATTGCTTGCATTGTAAATGGGAAAAAATGTTTCACTCACCCCGTTTTGATATTGTTGATATCTCTCTGTGAATGTGCCCAACTCCATTCCCTTTCTTCCATCTGAGATTTTGGGTCAGGATACCTTAGAGTGAAGGTTGATCCCTCTTTTAAAAGAACCTCTCCTCCTCCTCTTTAAAAAACAAAACAAAACCACAATCTTCTGTCAAATCATTTATAATTTCAGAAAGCGACTGTACAAATCCTGCAGTTTCTCTGGTAATATTTTTCAAAAGTGGTTTGACATTGCCACCTTCCTAGGGCTAAGTGAAAGTGATTGGCTCAATGTCACCTGCTGGCTTTATGCCTAAGCATGGCTAGAATTCACAGTCTCTCGGGTTATATTCTGATGCCTTAAGCACTACACCAAACTGGCTCTACCTTCCTTCCAAAAAGCACTTAACTCATGTTTTAAAAAATGCATCTATTTTTGTTAAAGTGCTAAACATGTGCACTTTAAGGAACCCACATAAAGTACTGGTCAGGCATTTAGCTTATGCAAAAGCATCTAGATGACTGGTCTATCTTGTAGGCCAAACTATGGAGGACAATTCCCAGTGTCCAAAGGTGATTTGTGTGCCCCAAATAGGAAATGGGAGCTCAGCAAATCCCATTCTCTGACCATATCAGCAACTAGGTTTTTGATAAAGTTCATCAAATCATATTAATGGCCAAAATTTCAGAGGAAAATACCCCCAAAGAACTGATCAGATGACTGCAAGGAATATAAATCCTTCTATTCTCCACCATTCATTCAGAACTGAAGAAACTTCTTGGATGAGAAGTGAAATGTCTTCTAGCAAAAACAAAGAAAGACCAATTGCCTTTTGAAAAAGCAACTTTGGAACAACCATGACCTGGATGACTAAGAATCTCCATAGACCTCAAAGAACTCTTTTACATAAGGGAATTACAGCACTTAAGATGTTGCTTAGAATTAAGACAGGGAAGTGAGGCATAACCAAAGCATATACTGTAAAGTTATGTAAACAGAGATAATGTTGAGAGAGAATTTTTCCCCCCTCGCTAATAGTGTTAGAACTCCAAATCATTCATCTTTCACTGAAACTAAATACCAAGGATATGTCTAACAAGAAATACCATTTTTTATATAGTAAACAATTCAACCATTGAAGTTACTTCCAGTAGTTGTGTAATGGTGGTTTTAAAAGGGGACTGCAGTGACTCATGGACTGACAGCCTGTCAATGGCTATTAGTATTTATGGTTGTCTATAGCTTGTTAGGATTAGGCAATATGCCTTAAATCCTGGTTGATAGGAAGTCACGTTGGAAGGGAGGCTTGGTCTATTTATGGACCTGACTGACACAGAATATTGGATTATTGTGGCTTCATCCCAGAGGTTTTTTCATATATGCCTTTGTGCCAGGGGTGGGTTCTACTTACCTTTACTACCGGTTCGCATTGTGCCTGCGCATGCGCAGATCACTTATGGTGACATCTGGGTCAGTGGGCGGAGCCTCCTGCCGGTTTTACTACCGGTTTTTGCGAACCGGTCTGAACCGAGGGCAACCCACCACTGCTTTGTGCTTACCAGTTAACAGTCAAAGGGTGAAATTTGCCTTCTGGATACCCTTGAAAAGGTACCAATATAGATAGTGTATTTTAGCAGGCTAGATGTGATGCAATGAAAACATGGATTATTGTTGCTAGGCCAGATTGCTTAATCAGAATATATACCAACTGAAATGGGTTTACTGAATCCATATCTTTGAAAGGTGTCTTCCTCGATTGTTAACTTATTTTGGATTATTTTATACCTAGAGGTGAGTTTCACATAATTTTACCACCAGTTCGTCGTGCACTGTAAACGTGAACGTGCACATGCATGAGGCCTTCCAAGCATCTGTTTTGCTCACGTGTGTGGTTTGAACGCATGCACATGGCTTTGAAAATGTGGCTAAATAGGACGGCATAGCACCGGGGCGGGCACCCCACCCGCAGTTTATCACTACCTGTCCACATGAACTGGTCTGAACCAGCTGAATACCACCACTGTTTATACCCCAAACCAGTGGTGGGTTGCCCCCGGTTCGGACCAGTTCGTAAGACCCGGTAGTAAAACCAGTGGGAGGCTCTGCCCACTGACCTGGATGTCATCATAGTGATCTGCGCATGCACAGAAGACCATGCACGGGCATGATGCAAACTGGTAGAACCCACCCCTTCCCCAAACATATATTTCTCCTTAACATTATCAAACCATTTTGTAGATTTTTGTACGGTTTTTAAAATTCTCTTTTGCAAAAGAAATAGGTTGCTTTTTAAAGGTAATTGCAAATGCAACTTTCTTATGAATTAAACATCTGCAAGAGGAGTGCCAGCTTGGAAGTAGCTTTTAATGGTTTTGTACATGAATGGCTTCTTCATTATTATTGTTTATATGTGCTGTGCATCCATTATTGCTACTCTGCAGAAGTCACTGCTGAATGATAATCAGATGATAAACCTTGCAGAGATATTTCCTCATCATCCCGTGTTCTGGTATTGTGATTATTATTCTGTTTCCATTTCATTTTTCTAAAACCTAAATTGGTAAAAAATAGTTTTAGGAGGAGAATAAAGTAAAATCCCCTCTGAAATGAAAGAAGAGCTTATTTTGTTTATTATCCACAGTAAACAGCTTGCTAATCTATTGGAACCCTTCTTCTGGTTAGAACAGTTTTAATGATAGAGACATGCAGGAATAGCTTTCTGTTTTGTATAAATCATTCATCAGGATATTACTTTCTCACTATTGTTGTTTTTAATTTAAAATATTTTCCTTTCAGCTGTCAAGCTCCATCCAGAGCTGGCTTCTTTCTTCCTTGCTGGATATTCTCAAAGGTTCTCCATTATTTTAGTGTCTTACCATTTGAAAGAAAACTGAGTCCATGTGCATAAAAATCTGAGAATAATCTATTGGTAGATCAGATTCTGGATGGGTTTAACAGAATAGAGGAAAAATAATCTGTCACTCTAATGGTCTTCATATACTCAGATAATAAACATTATGAACTATCCCAATTTTCTAGACATAAAACATTTATTAACAGAATCCGAAAAACACAACTCATTAACAAAAGCAAATTAACTGTTTGATAAGAAGCCAAAATAATTAATTTATATGTTATTAAAATCTTTTCAGATTGCTGAGTCAAGATTCTCTTAAAGTGACAAGGTATCAGATTTGGGAGGAAAACATCCAGGGTGAGAAAGAAATTATATTTGTCCTGCTGGAAATCCATTTATTTCCCATACGCTTAAGGACATGTGATTAAGATATAGTACATTAAAAAATAGTACATGTGATTAAGATATAGTACATTAAATTAAAATGGGTGATGAACAAATTTCTTGCCAATACAAAGGAAGATTATACAGGTAACCCTCAATTTATGATCACAATTGAAACTGGAATTTCCTTTGCTATGTGATGCAATGGTAAAGTTAAGATGTTACGGGACTGCATTGCTTAGGGATTGCTATCCTAGCAGTCCTAATTGCCATCTTTTTTTTTTTTTTTTGCTTTAATTTATATGCCACCCTTCTCTGGAGAATCAGGGCGGCTTACAACGCATTAAGCAACAGCCTTCATACTTTTGTATATTTATACAAAATCAGCTTATTGCCCCCACAATCTGGGTCCTCATTTTACCTACCTTTGAAAGGATGGAAGGTTGAGTCAACCTTGAGCCTGGTGAGATTTGAACTTGCAGTAATTGCAGGCAGCTGGTGTTACTTAACAGTGCTTTAGTCCACTGTACTACAGGCTCCTATCTTTACCTTAGAACTATGGGTTGTTAAGTGTATAATTACCTCTACCCAAGACATCCCATGACCTGGTCCCTCGAAGCTGAGCCCTGTGCCTCAGTAAGGTAAAGATCTGTCTCCAACTCCCCAAGAGGTCTATTTTTCCCCTTATCTTTACTTTGGTTCACTTGCACCCTATTTGTACAGTAGAAAGTAACCCCAGAAGCACATGGCTATGGGGCTGCTTGCCATGCGCTGGGAAACCATAGCTGCCCCAGCCCAATCCCAGCTGCAGTCATCCTCACTTCTTTGAAGAACCCTGATACCCCTGCTGTCCTATGCTGCCACAAATGATTTCCTCTGAATTGCTCCCTCTTCATTTGTGTGTGTGTGGGGGGGAGGGAGGAGAAGCCAAAAGCAGCCTCAGAGCCATAAGACCAAAAAACTTCCACCAGGCTAGGTGGAAGGGGGGCCAGTCTTTGCTTGCTTACTTGTTTCTGGTTCTTGCGGCATCCAGGCTGGGACAGATCTTTCTGGCAGATGATGGATCAGGGACTGCTTCTTGTTTGTTTTCTTGCTTGCTTCTGCTTCTTGCAGTGCACCAGAAAGCTGCACCCCACTCCAGGGTGCTGCAAGAATCAGAACCAAGATGCAAGCAAGCAAGCAAGCAAGCCCAGATTTCTGGCACACCAGGAAGGCTCACCTCAGGCTGGCCCAAAAGCATGGTACAAAGCAGCATCTTGGCATGAAGGGCCAAGCCAGGCATGCCTCAGCAGCAGCATTGGAAGCTAGAAGAGACTGAAGGCCAGCTGGGGCTGTAGAGCACAGGGTGGAGAGGACCAAAATGGTATAAAGAAGACAGGCAAGTAGTAGGTTTCACTTACCTTTGCTACTGGTTCGCTATTGGGAGCGCGCAGCGCTTCTGCGCAGGCACAGAAGCTTCTGCGCATGTGCAGAGCATCCGTGATGATGTCTGGGTGGCTGGGTGGAGCCTCCCACCGCTGCCGCTACCAGTTCGCCCAAACAGAGGTGAACCAGTAGCAACCTACCACTGAGACAGGCATGTGAGGTATTTGAAGAACCCCTGTGGTTGTAGGTGTAGGCAGGCTTCCAAGCACCTGAATTTTGATTACATAACCACAGGGACACTGTAATAGCTATAATTTGGGCACGGGTCATATGTCCTTTCATTCAGCACTACCATAACTTCAAATGGTCACTGAATGAATGATTGTAATTCAAGGACTACCTGTATTTTATGTCTGTTTGTCTGATGTATACTATCTTTAGTTATTTGGGCTTTTTTGGGTTCAAAATATAACAGAGAAGACATGTTTATTGTGCTACATCAGTATTACATCCATTTTGAGATGGGAGCATATTATTTCTGAAAATTATAGTTTGGCCTTTTTTCTCATGGTAAATTGGCATTGTGGGGAAATATGGGTGATACTATTTACAAGAAACCTATTTTATGGATGATTTGAATGGACAGTGGGATTTTTATTTTAAATCAATTCTTGAATGATAAAGGTAAGTTTTTATCATTTCTCATGTTAAAGAATGAATACCATTGTTTTCTGGAAATATTTCCAGCTCCATCTACTGACATCTTGATTTGTCTCAAACATTTCAGTCTTGGAGACATCTAAATTATTAGATGTGATTACTAAATCATATTAAACAAAAAAAGTTCACAATGAGTCTTAGATATTTTTTTAATCAATAAGTCAATTTGATATGCACATTTTAGAGGGACAAGGAATTGAACATTCCCACTTAGTCAGAGCAATGGGAAGCTGTCTTTTAACATTTTTATTGTTTACAATTATTTCATTTTAAGAAGAAATCATATTTACAAAATGATCTTGGTAGGATTTTTCTTTTCCTTTCTGTTCCATTTAATTTAATAAAGGCAAAAACAGAAAAAGAAGATTCCCTTGTTCAGCTCTATTGAGCTATTACTCATTTTTCCCTTTTGAAATTCCCTGGGACATTTTTGGTTGTCTACAAATTGAAAATTAAAACTTGGTTTTTAGCTTATTTTAATTTTACCAATTAATAGGTTGTTAGGGTTGAATAAACATGTAAATTTACAATATTTCAATATGTATTCCTTTTAAGAGATGGGAAAAGATATATACATATAAATGAATATTTAAGGTTTAAATCAGTGGTGGGTTGCTACCAGTTCGCCCCGGTTCAGGAGAACCTGTAGTAGCGGTGACGAGAGGCTCCGCCCACCCACTCAGTGCGCAAATATGCTCTGCGCATGTGCAGAAGTGCAGAAGTGACCCGTAAGCGAGCAAACCAAGCATGCACGCGTGAGTGAACCGTTAGCAAAGATAAGTGAAACCCACCACTGGTTTAAATTGTGTTGTTCTTCATTAAGTACAGTTACATGCTGGGAAAATAGTATTAAATAAAGCCCTACTCTTCACATATTAACTCATTATTTAACTTACTTCACCAATTAATCACCTCATTTTCTTGTTAATTATGTTAGCAATTAATGCACTAGTTAAATCATGAACATGGTTGAATATTAAACTATTTAGTCACAAAATTCTTTTCACTCCACAGAGCACTGAACCCAGTCAGAATAAATGTATACATATTTTGAAATATTAATAACTAGTGCTTGCTAACAAACTTAACCTTGTCCATTTATTAAGATGTTTACATGCATAATAAGAATGGGATGTATGTGAAAAACATTTCTGACTTAATCAGAAAAATCTGACATTTTATAAAAATGTCAGTAGTGTAACTATTTAAGCCATTTGACATTTGTCCATATTTACAAACACTTTTTGGCCATGATTTTTCCCAGAAACAAATGTATAATGTCTAACACATATCACCCTTGTTAAGGTAAGGCAGGGATGTTTGCTACATCGTTCCTCATATGTCATATATTTCACATTCACAATAACATTAATATTAGAATATATTAAACATTTAAATATTGTACAACTCTCCATTTTTTTCTTAGTATCTTTTAGTAATGATACCATATTAACATCAAATAATATTATTCCCTTCATACACATGCTAACAATTTTCATCTTATTGATATCTCTATCTTAATATATTTTCTACCTATGCTTTAGTCTTCTTCATTTCATTTCTTCATTTCCAAACTCCATTTTTATTCTCCAACCATTGATAAAATACTTCCCATATCATATAATATTCAGTTTGCTCTTGTTTATACCCAGACGATAAACTGCCTAAGGAAAGATGGAATGATTACCTTTGTATTTAAAAAATAAAAAACTTTTTACAAAAAAAAAATGTAAGGCAGGGATTTTTATTAAGATATTCAAAGCCATAGAGAGTTCATACCTCTAAAGTAGAAGAATTGTGTAAGTTGACCTGTGTGTTTGTGCGCTCATGCGCCAGCCCACCACTCATGCAAGTTGAGCTGCATGTACATGTGCCTGGCTGCTGCTTGTGAAGACTGATTGCGAATAGGCCACAACCTGTTAGTGGACCACGGCCTGGAGGTTGTGAACCAGTGGTGAAATCCAAATTTTTTTACTACCAGTTTTGTGGGCATGGCTTGGTGAGCCTGGCTTGGTGGGCATGCCAGAGGAAGGATACTGCAAAATATCCATTCCCACTCCACTCCAGGGTGAAGTATACCGCAAAATCCCCATTCCCTCCACACTCCTGGGGGAAGGATATTGCAAAATTTCCATTCTCACCACACTCTGGGGCCAGCCAGAGGTGATATTTGCCGGTTCTCCAAACTACTCAAAATTTCCGCTACTGATTCTCCGAACTGCTTAAAATTTTTGCTACCGGTTCTCCAGAACCTGCTGGATTCCATCCCTGTTGTGAACCCCTGCAGTAAAGAATATGTTCTGACTCTTCTTATTCTCACAAAGAGAAACTGTTCACTGTTTGCACAATTCTTACTTTACTTTTAGTCTTCATTTGTAGTCAAGTCTGAAAGTAGTCATTATAAAGAGGTAAGAAACAAAAAAAAAACTATTTTGCAGAGATAAAGCATGGCAGGGAGGAAGGAAGGAAATATAGATCATTGTGAAACCCAATGCCACCATTTTTCAACACTGTCTTCTGGCAAAGCAAATCTGGATTAAATAATTCAAAGACAAAACCCTGAGCTACAAAGTTTGATGCAAGGGCAACAGCTGTAGCAGCAACAACAAAATATCCCTCTGTTGTATTTCCAAAAGGTTACTAAACCATAATTAAAAACAACACAACAAAAAAAAAAGTATGAAACTCTTCCTCCAGATGTCCAATTACCAGGGATCATCCTCCTTAATTAACATTGGTAATTGTACCAGATTGGAAGGCTAGCATCATTTTTGTCCTTTAGGCAAACTAGAAACTTAGCCAATGCCTAATTAACTGTCCTTGGGGATCTATTTGTCCTACTCTATAAGTCATTTAGTTTGTAGAAATGAAACATTCGGTACCAAGAAAAAGAGTAACCATCAATGGAGTTACTGAAGTGGGTATATATTGTTCATGGAACTTGGTGATGGATTTGGACTTTTTTTTTTTTTTTCATTTCACAAGAATCTTAATAAGGTATGCAATGTAGAACCAAAATCCAGAAGCTGTAGCTGATGTTTTGTAAAGATAAAAATTCCAGTGCCCAATTCTAAGCATTTGAAAGTGTAGCTAGGTATGTTACTAGGACAATTATATCAGTATGTGTATATCTCTATAAAAATCTTGGGACTTGTGGCCTTTTTTATATTCTACAATGCTTTGAATATTTATTTTGTGATTCTGTTATATTCCTTTTTGACAATTACTGTTAACTGCAGTTTTTTTATTATTTATTTATTAAATAATATTTGTTTTACAGGATACATTAGCTCTAATATCTTCTTAAGCATACAATCCAAAGAGAACTCTCAAGAGAAATTTATTATTTGTCCTACAATATTAGGAATAAATAGGAGTGAAGTGTTGCCATGATTTGCTTATGAGCTTCACAAAGACTCTACTTGGCCAAGGTTAAAGAAAACACACACTGTTAAATTTTAATCAGATTTAATAGACAGTTATTCCTGTTACAGATAACAGCTTTTAAAGTCTAAGATCTTAATTACAGAAACAATAGTTCATTCATAATCCTTAAAAATGACACTTTATATAGCAGAAATAGGAACCTAGTGTCTTCCAGAGGTTCTGGACATTTGAGGGTATTAGGTTACTCATTATGGCATGCATGTATCTACTCATTGGGCTTGCTTGTCCTACATGAATGTCCTACATGAGTCCTACATGAATGCCAGGCTGTGTATATTGTATAGTAGGCTACTGCTATAAATTTTCTTTTTCTATCAAAAATGCCTTATTTAATCTGAATGTTTGTGTTCCTTGGTTGGATTTTTACTAAAAATGCAACATGCTTACGCTGTTCTTTGATCACCATCACTTTGTCTGCTTTCTCCTTGGAATTTTATGATGATTTATGTTCTAATGAAGAATGCTAGTACATAGATCTGCTTAATTATAGATATGTAGTTGGATATTCCAGTGAGAAAGGGGCTTCCTTAAAGTATGGTTAGGCTAATTGAGATCTCTGGGACTTCAGGGGCTGCTATATATGGAACAGTCTTTCAAATGTGTCTTTGCCTGAATGACTTTCTTGATGAAATATAGATGAAGAAAACTATTTTGTGCAAGCTGTCTACTTCCATAAATATAAATAAGTTTGCATAAATGCAATGGGAGCTTTAAAACACGTCTTACTACTGGAAATCCTAAATAAGCACATGCCATGTTCAGATGGAAATTACAATAAGAAAGACTGGATTTTATGTATTTTACTTCACAGTCATAACTGATGGGGATAATTTTTTTTCTTTCTAATCAAAGCTTATCATATTTTTTCCATGCATTTGCTAAAAAAAATAGGATTATAAAGAAATGCATACATAAATAAATAGATGCAGAAATAACTAAGCAGATTTGTCTGTTCAAGAGAGGGGGCTTGAGTGTTAAGTCCTTAAAGATTGCATTTCAATTCTTATATATTCAGTCATGTTTATGGCTTCTATCTTTTTCAGGCACTTCACTATAACTCTATGTTCTTTATATGGGGAATAGTCCAACCTTCCCCAGTCTAATGTTCTTCCAATGTTTTAAACATTCTCAGAAATAGTCATGTTGGGTAAGGAATTCAGTACAATAAAAATCCTGATATTTGAAAGGCTGTAGAAGACATAACTGTGCATGTCCATCAGAATGTTTCTAAGGAACCCTAGAAAAATTATTTTAAATAGGATAGTGGTGGAAAAAAGATTTTCCACTGAAATAAATATATACAAATTGGGCACATTCTTCCGAGCCAATGCCTATTGTCATTTTTGTATTGATATTCTTATCTTCAGAGAACTTCTTATTAATATATATATTAATGTTTATTTATACTGCCTACAGTTTTATTCTGCTTCAATCTTTTCAGTTCTAAGTAGCTTTTATAATGTACCATAATACCAAAAAATGTAATCAGAAAGCAAATACAAAATCATAAATCAAACCTAAATCATGAAGCACAACTTTCTATCTCTGATAATTAAGCATTGTCAATTCATGATGTCAAAGCCCTTCGCGATCCCGGAGACCATAGGATGGAAATTGTTATGTATGTATCTATTTTGTGCGGGAAATTCAAATGTTCAGTGAATTCTGATTGGCCCATGGTTGCCTCTGAAAAGTATATAAAGAGGACTGTTGCCTGTGTTTCTTTGCTGAAGTCTCACCCTGAATTAAAGAGCTGTTGTCACTAGCTTGCTTGTGCCTCTCGTTATTCCTGCGCTACAACAGAAATTGTCAGCAAGTACTCTGTGCAAGCATTCATTGTGTAGGCAAAGTTTGGTTGGCTAGGCAGAATTGAAGGCAGATAATTCTATTTGAAGCATTAAGCCAAATAGATTTAATAGATAGATAGGTAGATTCCCAAGCTATTTAGAAGCTGTGTTTCAAAGGCTTGCCTATCACCAGGGAAGAAGAGGGCTCAATTATAGGCTTCTGGGATCCTTTTGCCAGCCTTATGTCACAAGCAGGCATCCAAATCACTCCCTTATCCTTCTCTTGTTGTCTATTGCCATTAAGAGATTTCAACTTTCACTCTCGGTTCTTGGTAGAAGCAAAGGAAAGCAGGAAAATAGGAAGGTTTATCTCTGCCCTTGCAACACCCAACCTACAATTTTTGGGGAAGTGTAGTTGAAATTCATGAGCACATGATGGTGGCTAGCCACAGCAATTGTGCAGCATCTACAACTTTGCAAACTGCGGCGAATTTCCTTGAAATTTCAATTATATGGGAGTAATGGGTTCAGGTTTTTGGATGCATTCTTTAAATCGGCTTATTTTAGGTACCTTGATTCAAAAACTTTTGCCCGATGCTGCACCATTTTGCTCAATTGAAGATTACAAACAGACAAACAGCAGAAATGTTAGTAATGTATAGATAACCAGGAACTTGAACTAAACCCAAAAACAGACTGGCAACCAGTGGAGCATGGGTTGTACTAATATTATATATTGACAATCAAGCTGTATGTGAGGATGTGAGGAACAATTAAGAAGGAAAGAGCCTTCCTCTTCCTGAGTTGCCTGAAATATACATCTGTAGCAGGGGTGAAATCCAGCAGGTTTTGCCAGATTCTGGAGATCCGGTAGCAGAAATGTTGAGTAGTTCGGAGAACCAGCAAATACCATCTCTGGCTGGCCCCAGAGTGGGGTGGGAATGGAGATTTTGCAATATCCTTCCTCCAGGAGTGGGGAGGGAATGGGGATTTTGCAGTATCCTTCCTCTGGAGTGTTGTAGAAATGGCGATTTTGCAGTATCCTTCCCCTGCCATGCCCACCAAGCCACACCCACCAAGCCATGCCCACAGAACTGGTAGTAAAAGGAATTTGAATTTCACCACTGATCTGTAGCCAACTCAGGGGAAAAAAGCCTTATTTTTCAGTTGTTTAGAAGTAAAGTAAGTTCTCTGGAAGGAATGTTTGAATGCACTTTCTTCTTTTTGCTGATACACTTTACAGAAGGAAGATGCAATTTTGGGAATCACAACTATCTTCACTCCGTTTTATTTTCCTTTTTAAAAAAAACCTTACATTTTTGCTTTCTTCCCTTCATCTATTATTTACAAATCACCTTTCTAGCAGAATATCTTTTTAAATCAGATAAATACATTAAAACATTTTCCTTTGCCTTGTTTGGAAGTACACATCAGAATATTCAACATACACAACATATTTGAAGAAAAATCCCTGTAACCTTCCAATTTGCTGACTGCTTAGCTACTGGCATAATTTATGACTTTTAGGCATCGTTACTCAACTTCTTGATTTCACATAGCTTCCAATAGTCTTACAACTACAGCAAATTTAATGATACCTTTTTTTATAATTGTGTTGGGTTGAATGTCAATTACTGCTTAATCAATACAAAATTTTGCTTCAATCGTCTATTTTAGTCCAGCCATGCATGTTATTCTTATTTTCTTCTAAGATGCATTTTATGGTGCTGCTGCTTGAATTTCAATAAGTGCTTTCTTTCTTTAAATACTGTCATCAGAATACAGATAGTATAAATGGGCATAGGTAAGGTAAAGGTAAATGTTCCCCTTGCACATATGTGCTAGTCGTTCCCGACTCTAGGGGGCTCATCTCCATTTCAAAGCTGAAGAACCAGCGCTGTCTGAAGATGTCTCCGTGGTCATGTGGCCAGCATGACTAAACACCAAAGGTGCATGGAACACTGTTACCTTCCCACCAAAGGTGGTCCCTATTTTTCTACTTGCATTTTTTATGTGCTTTCGAAATGCTAGAAGTTGGCAGGACTGGAACAAGTAACAGGAGCTCACCCCATTACATGGCACTAGGGATTTGAACTGCCGAACTGCCGACCTTTTGATCGACAAGCTCAGCATTTTAGCCACTGAGCCACCACATCCCAATTGGATATAGGTATTCTCTGACTAAATGAATAGTTAATATGCAAAGTATGAGTTGCTCTTTTCCTCTAGCTGTATGTTAGTGCAGGTAGTCCCTCACTTAACAAATATTTATTTAGCAACTGTTTAAAGTCACAACGGTGCTGAAGAGGTGATTTGTGATCTAGTCTTCACATGTACAATTATTGCAACATCCCTGCACTTACGTGATACAGATTTTGGTGTTTGACAACCATTGAACTTTCAAGTTGGTTGCAGCATTCCACAGTCAATAGGGAAGCTGGCAGAATGGGCTGCAAATTGTAGTCACTTGATGCCTTGATTAATGACCATGGTGACTCAGTTAACGACCATGGTAAAAAACGGTTGTAAAATTGAATGCAGTCATGTGTGACCTCACCTAATGACCATGTCTCTTAACAATGAATTTTCTAATCCTTATTGTGGTTGTAAGTAGAGGAATACCTGTAGCCTTATATTGGTGGAACAATAGTCATTCTAAGTGATATCCGGTACCCACTGCTTCTTTTTGCTGAACATCTCATCCATGTATATGTACTTATCCCATGTTAAAGTTTTGTAGAAACTCTAAGATCATATGCTTAAATAAAGAGGCAAGTTTGAAGTCTCCTCCTAGATTGAAGAATTGGTAAAAAGTTTCTTTTTCTATACTGTTACTTTATATAAAGATATTGTTCAACCTAGAATTCCTATCATTATTTCTCCGAAAGATGTGGTAAAGTATAAAAAGTGCAGAAAAAGCATAGAAAAATGATTGAGGCATGATATCTAAGGTGTTTTAGTTTGGATAGAAAAGAGATTGAATAAGAAATACAGGATAGTATCATATAAAATTATGTTTGTGTGGAGAAAATGAATAAGGACCCTTTCACCCTTTCTCATAATGCCAATTAAACTGGATAGTAAAAAAATTCAAGACAGACTTTATTTTTTTTAAAAAGTCTTTTTCACACAATATATAGTAAAAGTATTTTTTTTCTTTCCAAATGGGGTTCAGTAATGATTTGTCTTTTCAAAGGTTTTAAAAGGTGCTACACAAATTAAGGTTAGGCTTTCACACCATGATTTTTTAGTGCTTCTAGTACCAGAAAAAACATTTCTCTAACACTGGTTTCTGGGCAACACATTCAGAAAGATGATATTCCTGTACTAGAAGCATTGGATCTGATTCTTGTCAAATTCTTTAGAGCAGCCCCCACCCCCAACCCCTGGGCTCTGGACTGCTACCGGTCCATGGCCTGTTAGAAACCAGGCTGTGCAAGTGGCAGGCAAGCAAACATCGGTTCATGTGTGAAATTTAAAAATTGTCTTCAATGAAACTGGACCTTGGTGCCAAAAAAATTAGGGATCATTGCTTTAGAGTAGTGTTTCTCAACCTTGGTAGCTTGAAGATGGGTGGACTTCAATTCCCAGAATCCCATAGTCTAGTTCAGTGAAAGGGTGCTTGCTGCCTGCCTGAAAAAAGCCTAGAAACTAGTGGATTGTGATTTCACTCAACTAGACCTGCATAAAAATCTTGGTTTACATAGGAAGAACCTGGCTAAAGAGAAATACATACATACATACATACATACATACATACATACATACATACATACATACATATTGGGGTGAGGTATCATCAATATGCTGATGATACCCAGCTTTACACCTCCACCCCTGACCACCCTAGGGATGCTCTTTCCGTGATGTCCCACTGCCTGAAAGCGGTGTGGGTTTGGATGGGGAGGAACAGACTTAGACTCAACCCTTCCAAGACTGAGTGGCTGTGGATACCGGCATCCCGGGATCTAGAGGTTCCATCTTTAGTGATCGGGGGAGAGGCTCTTGCTCCCTCCGATAGGGTCTGCAACTTGGGTATCCTCCTGGATTCTCGGCTGTCCTTGGATGGCCATCTGATGGCTGTAATCAGGGGGGCCTTCGCACAGGTGCATCTTGTGCGCCAGTTGCACCCTTTTCTAGACCAAGATGCCCTTGCCACAGTCACTCACGCCCTCGTTACCTCTAGGTTGGACTACTGTAACACCCTCTACATGGGGCTGCCCTTGGGATGCGTCCGGAGGCTCCAGCTAGTCCAGAATGCAGCCGCTCAGGTAGTTACGGGGGCATCTAGATACTCCCGTGTAACACCTCTCCTGCGTGAGCTGCACTGGTTGCCAGTGGTGTTCCGGATTCATTTCAAAGTGCTAGTGCTTACCTATAAAGGCCTTCATGGCTTAGGCCCAGGGTACTTGCAGGATCATCTCCAGCCGCCCTCCCATCGTTTTGTGTGTGTGTGTGTGTGTGTGAGAGAGAGAGAGAGAGAGAGAGAGAGAGACAGGTTACATTTTAATATATGTTGATTCATAATAGAATAAATGTTCTATATAATTAATATCTAGGCCATTTATCCAATGTAGCACAGTATGATCCAGTGTCTGACAAAGAGGACCACAGTCACATTCAGGGGAGGATACTCTGCCTAATTTAAACAGAGAGTCTTGACAGATGCCATGCAAGGTGAGGATCCTATTTGGAGTTTTCCAGCAACAAAGTCAAAGTGATATCAGTTTTAAAACGAGGCAAACCAAAAGACAGGGTAGAAAATTACCATTCAATTGCCCCTTTAAACTCCTGCTATAAACTCTTAGAAAGATTGCTCCTAAACAGGATTAGCTCACAATGGAAGAACATTTTTCCTATTTAACAAAATTGAAACTGTGAAGACCAGGTGAGCCTAACAAGTCACATTGAAGCAGGATTCCAACGAGGCCTTAAAACCTCATTTGTAAACTACGGTTTACAAAAACAGTAGTTATTGTGGACCTGACTGCGACCTACGACATAGTCTGGAAGGAAGGTTTATTATACGAACTACAACTGATCATCCCCATGTCAGAAGACTATTCACCTTATTAATAATACGCTGAGAGACAGGATTTTTCAAACAATAATGGGAGGGGAAAAAAGCAAGATTAAATAATGGCCTACCAGAGCTCTCTGTGCTGGCTCCCACATTGTTCAACCCATACATATTTGACAACCCATTTACCAAAGGATGGAAATTTGCTTGCATGGATAACGTAGCTGAAGCAGCCCAAGATAAACATATGGAGTATGCTGACAGCTCCCTCACAGAGAACCTAAAAGTTCTGGGGAAGTTCTTTGTTGACTGGAGGATCATCCCAAGCATGAGCAAAACAGAAACAATGTATTTCCACCTTAATAACAAACAAGCAAAAAAATAACACTTTTCCAAAATACCTTGGTGTAATTCTGGATCGATCTGTCTCTTACAAAAAACAACACAGAGAATACTACAGCACAAATTAATACCAGAAATAATGTTCTATAAACTTTGTGGAACTAAATGGGGTCCCTCTATCTCTATTCTCGGAACATTAGCATTGGGACTGCTATTGCTCTACAGCTGAATATTGTGGCCCCTGTCTGGATGAACAACTGCCATGCAAATAAACTGGATGCCAGACTGAATGATACAGTAAGTGCATCAAGGCCACACTGTCCTGCTGATTTCCTGTACTGAGCCATATTGCCTCACTAGACTTATGATGACAAGATGCACTTCTCAGAGTGTACAAAAGAATTGTCAGTAGCCTACAACTATCAGTGCACTCTGAAACACCATATTTATCAATTGGAAGGCTTAAATCCAGGAAACTCCCTTCCCCACTGATACTGACAGCTGCATAACACTAACTTTGATGTTAAATTCCAGTGGAAAGTAATGTGGACTATTGAAAATCCAGATTCCAGAAAAAAATAGATCAGACTCAAAATGTTCTGCATTTAATTTATATATTAGGTACACACAGAGAGATAATGCATATTGTATATACACACACCAGTATGAGGTATATTGGTTTTCTTACATTTCCAAGTTGTTCTGCATGGAACTCATTATTTCATTTTTATGAATTTGAGGTAAGCCCCTTAACTATTATTCTTCCCGAAATACTTTGCTATTGACTTCCAACAACAGGCAGATGCTTGGCTAAACTCTATGTTTAGGGAAATTCTAAGCTTTATTCCCATAGAGCTTCTTTTTTTTTTTTTAAGGCTTAAGGAAGAAAAAATTAATTGCTTTTAACTTTTCCACTTAAAAAGTGTTAAAGCAGCATATCCTCTGGACAATTTATGGAGCTGCCTGGAAGGATGTTCCTAGTTGTCAGGATGTTGTGCATGCAAAGAAACACTTCTGGGACTTGATTACACATCTCCCATAATCATCAGATTTAAGATTAAAATTGATTCATCAAAAGATTTTATTTTACGTATATATTGGACTCCCCAAGGAATGTACTTTAAGGGATGGAAATCAGATTTTGTATGTGTGTGTTGTTGTTGTTGGCAAACTTAAATCATATGAGTCACTGGTGTTTTTCTGAACCATTTTAATATATGTAAGAAGATTTATTGGGAAATATTTGAATGATTAAAATACTTATGTCCTGTTAAATTACATTCCAAAACTCTGGAATTTGAAGTTTTCTGGAATAATGCCTACACTAAGCATAAGATATTGTGAAGAGAATTATTTTGGAAAAGAAGTATTTTTCCTTGCCCTTGGCTCTGAAGTGCTTTATATGTGATAACTAGCACCTTGAATTAGAAGCCCATTAGTGATCAGTGAAGCTAGATTTATTCACTAAAGATGAGCTATTCTGTTGGTTACAAATAGTGACATTAGGGCAGGTCTTTAGATCAGAAGTCCAATGCTTCATGTTCAGGAAATGACATTATGGTCTCCAAATGGACTGGTTTAGAATACTTCAAAGTAACAAACCTAATGAACATTACCATCTCCATATTTGATTCTTTTAAAACCATCAAGCCAGTTTGGTCTAGTGATCAAAGCAATAGATTAAAAACCAAGAGAGTGTGAGTCCTAGTCTCAGTTTAGGCATGAAAACCAATTAGGTGACTTTGGGCCACTAGATATATGTATTCTTTTCTAGTCATATAGGTAATTCTAGGTGTACAGATTTTGTCTGGGTTTTCCCTTCATTTCCATGTTATTTTCCACTTGAGCTAGAGGCTATCCACTTCTGAATCACCCGCTCTGCAGAGTTGCTCACTTGTATTTAGGTTGATTGACTTTAAATGTGTTCCAGATGCCACTTTCTGTTTTCCCTTGCCTGGCTGCTTACAGAGAAAGCATTACTGAAGCAATGGCTAATTCCCACCAGCCCCTTAACCCTCTCTGTAAGCTCCCATCTGTGTCTTACAGAATTTTTAGAAACAGTCGCATCATAATGTACTTCCTCTGGCCCCAATGAACAATTGAATCAAGATAAGAAGAAAAAAAATATTTGCATCTGGTGCAAAAATGAAAGGAACAGTGTTCTGTAGAATCATTATTTCTGCCAGAGCACAGATAGAGAACAACAACAAACTTTTTTTTCTCCTAGTGACACTACTTTTAAATGAAAAGGTTTTATCTACCAGTAGAACAGCCAGAGGTTGATTAGTCTGAAATTTAATACTATTCAGCCTTTCCTTTCCTTTCCTTTCCTTTCCTTTCCTTTCCTTTCCTTTCCTTTCCTTTCCTTTCCTTTCCTTTCCTTTCCTGTCCTGTCCTGTCCTGTCCTGTCCTGTCCTGTCCTGTCCTTTCTTTACCTTACCTTACCTCATTTTTCTAGAAATAGACTTAATTATCTAATGAAAGAATGAGGAAAAATTATAGTCAATAGTTGAATTGCAACATAATCCAGGTAGTTATCAATTGATGAAGTCTTTCTTTCATAACCAATTCTCTTTCTCACTTTTGCAATGAGAAAAGAGAGGCAAAATAGATTTCGGAAAATGAGTCCTGGCTGAGAGAGAAGGAAGGAATCTGGAAAATATTGCTTTTGAACTGGATGGAAATTTTTGCCTCATTCAACTCCAAGGATGAAGATTTTCCAGGCTGATCTAATGGAAGACAAGCTGTTAAAGGGAACTGCAGGTTTATAGTTAACACCATCCGTCTAAACGTCTATAAAGATTCTATGTTGTAAGTCCATGGAATCCTGACAATTCATTGCTTCTTATAAGCTTGATTATTTTATGGAAAACAAATTGAACATTTTTAATATATTACCATGATAATCAACACTACAGGGGGGATCTTCTGTTAGAACATGTAAATGTTCTTACTCTAAAGCAGTGTTTCTCAACCTTGGTAGCTTGAAGATGGGTGGACTTCAACTTCCAGAATCCCCCAGCCAGCACACCAGCGCACCAATTCCTCACACCAGAGATGTGTGAAATCACAATCCACTAGTTTCTAGGCTTTTTTCAGGCAGCCAGCAAGCACCCTTTCACTGAACTAGAGCTGCGTAAAAATCTTGGTTTACATAGGAAGAACCTGGCTAAAGAGAAATACACATAAAGGCCTACGAAAAAAAAAAGAAAGAAAAGAAATACTGTACCTTTACAGGGAGAATACATGGGATGAGGGTGTGGCTAACTGATGAGGACTAATAAATCCAAAATAGATCTATCTTAGTCTCCCAATGGGCAGCAGGGTGCTTGCTGGCTGCCTGAAAAAAGCCTGGAAACTAGTGGATTGTTATTTCACTGAACTAGACTTGCATAAAAATCTTGGTTTATGTAGGAAGAACCTGGCTAAAGAGAAATACACATAAAGGCCTACGAAAATAAAATAAAACATATATATATAGAGAGAGAAATACATATATGCCGAGAAATACATACATACATACATACCTCAGAAACCTCAAAACCTCAGAAAACAAATACATACATACATACATACATACATACATACATACATACATACATACATATGTCTTCTTAAGTTTTTAATTTTTTGCATATATATATATATATTCTTTCCTTTACGTAGGAAGAACCTGGCTAAAGAGAAATACACACACACACACACACACACACATACATACATACATACATACACACACACACACACACACACACATATGTTTTCTGAGGTTTTCACGGGTGTTTGTATGTAGGTCTTTGGTTATTCGGGTTTTCTCCTGCGTAAAATTGGAGGTTTCTTGGCAACGTTTCGACGAAGTCTCATTCGTCATCTTCAGGCTGGTGTTATATATAGATCTATTTCCAGCTCGTTTGCTTTCTACTGAGTTCTACTTGATTCTACTGAGATGGGGCTGCAGAAAAACCTTGGTTACGTAGGGAAAACCTGGCTAGAGGAAAAACACACATAAACCCTACGAAGAAGTAATAAAATAGATACTATACCTTTACAGGGAAGATACATAAGATGTGGGTGTGGCCTACTGATGAAAGCAAACGAGCTGGAAATAGACCTATATAGGTCTCCCACCTAGCAGGAAGTGCTTGCTGGCTGCTAGAAAGGAAAAAAGGCCAGAATCAAGTGGATGTGATTCTACTGAGCTGGGGCTGCAGAAAAACCTTGGTTACGTAGGGAAAACCTGGCTAGAGGAAAAACATATGTGTGTGTGTGTGTGTGTGTGTGTGTGTGTAGGTCTTTGGTTATTCGGTTCTTCTCCCACGTAAAATTGGAAGTGTCTTGGCGACGTTTCGACGAAGTCTCATTCGTCATCTTCAGGCTGGTGTTCTCGGCTTCGTGCTTCCAGGAGCAATGTGAGATCGCAGCTGTCTCCTCCTTTTAACTGCTAGTGGGGGTGTGAGCTGATTGGGTGGGAACTTGGCTGTGTTCTGATTGGGTGGAGGTGTGTTCTGATTGGTTAGGGGCTTGGCTGTGCTCTGATTGGATGGGGGGTTGGTTGTGCTCTGATTGGCTGGGGGTGTGTTCTGTTTGGGTGGGGGCTTGGTTGTGCTCCTGGAAGCACGAAGCCGAGAACACCAGCCTGAAGATGACGAATGAGACTTCGTCGAAACGTCGCCAAGACACTTCCAATTTTACGTGGAAGAAGACCCGAATAACCAAAGACCTACATACAAACACCCGCGAAAACCTGAGAAAACACACACACACACACACACACACACACATATATACATATACATATATATATATACTTTCCTGAATTCCTCAAACCTTTCAAAATTGATTACATATTTCCATCATACATGTACCATAGTATTATGTGCTCCTTCTATATAATTTTATTAGTATTATTCATGTGCTCTATGCCATACGCTAAATAAATAATAAATTTTGAGACTGAAACATCATGTTATTCCAATAAGTATTAACTTCAGGTGAAGAGCTCCGGTGCTGTCCCAAATATTTCGGAAATGCTCCAGGCCTCAAAACTTTGAGCTTGAAATGCCCCTTTGTAGTTCAAAGCACCTGCTTCAAGGACCATTTTGAGTTCAGAATACTTTTGGTAAGGGCAATCTGTTTTGAACTTGAATATTCAAATTTAGAATGGAACATTTCAAGGTTGAAGTATTTCAAATTTTAAATCTTTTATATACTTAATACATCTAGCATCTAGCATTCTTCCCTTGTCAGGGAGATGTCTGAAGTGAACAGAAGCGATCTTAAAATCTAAATAAAACATAGCAGTGATTTTTTTTTCTTTAGTTTTCACAACATTGCATAGGGAAAAGTTAGCTTTTCTTTCATATCTGCTCATCTTTGTCAATAATGTTTCCTGTTTAACAATTCAGTTTAAAGCAACCTCTATATAACTTAGGGGAATGAAAAAAAAATTGTATTTCCTCTCAGAGACAAAATTTTTCAGGAAAAACAACAACAATAACAACAAAAACACTTTGAACCAGTCAGAAAGCTCTAGTTTTCCCATCTTATTTGCATATAGATATACCAAATACTGAGCACTAGCTTTGCAGTTTGGTGTGTTTCTTGACAGATATTATTAGGTTTGGACCTGTAGCAAGAGGTCCATTTTCAAAACTGTGGTCAATGTGCCCACTGATTTTTTCTTATCTAGTCCATGCCTTAGTTTACAGTCTGACTGGTGTACTTTATATGGAACTATGCTTGAAAAGTGACCATGAAATACAATATTTTTGCAAAATACAAAGCTGCTGAGAGATGCCAAATATAGGAATCAAAAATGAAAGTTCAACCTTTGCTGCCGATTAACTTTTGAATACCACTTAAGATGTTGATGCTGAACTGGGACCTGATTATTTGAGGGAATGTCTCCCATTATGAGACTGCTCAATTATTTAGATTAGCATAAAAGACCCTTTTGACAATGTCCCACTATGAGATAGATGAGATTCAAGTGAGGTGCTTCTCCCATGTGACTCTCAGACTGTTAATGCTTTCCATAGGAGATTAATTTGGCTCAGTGTGTTACAGCATTTAGGAAGAACTCAAGAATCTGCAGGTGAGAGAACAAACAGGTAAATGAATATGAAAGATTATCCACTGTCAAGTATATTTTGTCTGCAATATTAACCTGCAAGATTTTCTATCTTTATAAATGGCAAACATGAATATTTTCATGTTTTAAAAATCTATCTTTGAGTCAAACAATTTTAAAAACAGCTCTGCTTCTTCTAAAGCAGTGCACTTTCCTCTCCTTAACATAGTCTTTTTGAGTTACAAATTATTCTGCAACTTCCCAAACTAGTTGTTTGGATTACATAGAAATCATGATACTTGTCATGCCTCCGTTGGAGTCTGAATCTGCGGCGGAAGATGAGTTAGAACAAGAACTGACAGTGAGTGAGAGGGCAGCTCCGTTGGCCTTGGAGAAAATTGGGGAAGGTCAGAGTCAGTTAAGGCAAAGCTGTTCAGAATTAATAAGGCCACGCGTGAGGAGAGTGACCCACCCAGCTTCACCAGGCACACCTGGTGAATGAGACTTAAGGAGATGCCATGGGGAGGGGCATTTGTTGGGAACAAACACTGAGTTCCTGAAGTATTGTGTGCCGACACTTGAACTTGCCAAGAGTCCTTGCATTCCTTGTTGGTGTTCTGGACTAATTATCTGAACTCCTTGCTTGGCTCTTGTTTTGCCAAAGACATTTGGGATTTATTGCCGTGCAGCCTTGGTACAGACAATGCTGGGTTACACTAATTGCAGCCAGAGGCTGCTTGAGATTTGTCTGAGGGTTTGTTCTCACTCTGCTCTGAGACTTGCCAGAAACATGGGAACATTTCAGGAGCTTTGGAGCAATAAAGGGGCGGTTTGAACTACCAGCTGTTTGTGTTATCTCTGTGCCGTGCCCTGGGTCATCACAGTACTGTCTGTATGCAGAGATCTACAGATTCCTTTTGTGGGCCATTTGCACATGAAGCTGAGGGCATATACAGTCTGGTATCTGATTTTTCACATAAAAGATGCCATACTTCAATGGTAGGATGGCCCAGACATTGATGTCTGAATATTATGTTTTTTAATCTAGGCAAAATGTTAATGTATATTGCAGGTTCATATATAATAGCATCAATGTCTTTTAATGACCCCATAATCCCTTGTGGAGTGGAGTCTGGGCAACTAAATGGAGCTGAGTGTGTACTGGCCAGATGCCCTTTCTGTCGCCAATGTGGAGTTATATTCAGCAGATATAATCTCAATGTGCCCAGAGAGAGAAATATCTACCTATACCTAGGATCGAACTCATAGCCTCCTGATCGTGAGGTGAGAGCTCCACCTCTAAGCCACCGCACTACTCGCAAGTTCATATATAATGTGCCATACACTAAATAAATAATGCATGTGACTCAGCAGTGTTAAGCATAGACACTCTGCAGTTTTCCTTTTGTGGTGAGATATCTAAATTGTGGCACTGTTGCATGTGGTGTAGCTATATAACAGTGGGGGCAGAACTGTCAGACCTAGACTGTCTAGGTTAAATAACTAGATTCTGATCTCAAATATTAGTACTCTGGTGTGAAGTCTTATAATTCTCTTGATAATGATGCATAGGAATCACAGAATGAAGGATTGAATAGATACTGAACATCACCAAGTCCAACCCTTTTTTCCGTGAAGTAATCCACTACTGTGTCTACTCAACACAGAACAAGATAGATAATGCTTAGACATCTGCAATGAAGTAGAGTCCGTTGCCTTCTGTTTCATTACTTAGCAGCTCTTACTAATAATACTAATAAAAATGTTTTCCTAATGATCAGCTGAAATCTACTCTCTTGTAATTTGAACATATTGCTCCTTGCCCTGTTTTCTGGAATAACTCTGACCAATTCATCATCATTTCCTGCATTTCAGCCTTTCAAATATGTGAAGAAAGTCACCCAGTGCTTCCAATTATTTTTTTTATAAATTTTCTTTACAGATCCCTTATTTTTTTTTCCTCCTCTCCTTGGATATGCTCCAGGTTGTCAATAACCTTCCTATAATATGATGTCAAGAATAGGATCCAATAGTTTAGGTAGGTTTTGATCAGTATAAAAAAGAAAAAAAAATGATTTTAATAATATACTTATATTTATGTGCCTGAGGATTGTGTCTAAGCTTCATGATTTCTGGTCACTTTCATGTTATAGTATACCCATACTGCAAAAGAAGTTGGACAAAATACAACCTCAAGTTGAATGCAACATTCATCCAATTGATTTGGAAAGCCCTTTACAAGCAACCAAGTCTTTCTTTTGGCGCAAAAGCATGAATCAGAAAGACAAAAAACAAAACAAAACAAAACAAAAAAACCATCAAGGTGTGTGAAACAGAGGAGATGACAAAAGAGAGAGAGAGAAACTGGTTTGTCAGAAGGAATGGATGCTGCCACAAAATTATGCTAGATAAAAACCTGACTCACAAATAATACCATTGGCTGAACTTTAGGAGAATTTGTCCTTAGCAGAGGAAAGCTAAGAACAATAGCAATAGCAATAGCACTTAGACTTATATACTACTCCATAGTGCTTTGCAGCCCTCTCTAAGTGGTTTACAGAGTCAGCATATTGCCCCCAACAATCTGTGTCCTCATTTTACCGACCTCGGAAGGATGGAAGGCTGAGTCAACCATGAGCCAGTCAGGATCGAACAATGCTGATCTTCATTATTGTTTCACCTTCTCTTCAGCTTATTTGCAAATTTAAATTCTACTAGTTATGTTTGGTTCCATTTTTATTATTTATGTTACAAAGTTGTTACTTGCTGAAAATGGAAGCAAAGCATCATTGATCAGGTTTGGCTGAATTTAATGACAATAGAACTACTCAGAATACCCTTCATTTGTGGTAGTTATAAATTTTAACTCTTTATGAAGAATGTTGTTATAGCCTTCCTGCTTACAGTTCTGGAAGCTACAGTATAACTGTTGTATAAAATTGTGATATTTGAAGTAAGAGCAATCAATCAAATATTTTATCAGTTATTTGTGCTGTTTTCAGCTTTAGTTTCATCCTTATCTTGTAACTGCATGCCATCATACTAATTCTCTTGGCAATTTCAATCAATCAGATGAATTAGTTTACATTTCTGAGGTTATGTAACATTGCATGTAGCTCAAGCATGAATCACATTTCACCTTTTTTGTGCTTAAGTTGAACGAAATATTTGCATGAGTGAAATATCAGAATATACATCACAATGACTTCCTGTTTCCTCGTCTTCGGCGACGACGGTGCCTTCTGAAGCACCGCCAGCCCAGCCGCTTGTAGAGCTGCTTCCCGATCGAGAAGCGGCTTGAAAGCTTCAAAAACCTCAGGATTCTTGAAGGAGAGGCAGCAGGGCACAGGTCGAGCCCCTGCAACCCCCCCAGGGAATTGTTTCTGGGGAGGAAACAGGTGCGGCTCCCTCCCAACCTGCTGAGACTCCGGGCGGCGTGGGACGTTTCTGCTTTCGCAGAACAAGCCGGCTGCAGGAAACTTCAAAAGAGAAGGGAAATAACCTAAACAAGCAGCGGAAATTTACTTGAACCCTGAAACTCGGAACTGCAAGTATTAGCACTTTGCTGATTTCTTATTTTGAAGGGAAAATCTTTGAAAGAGTGAAAGTGACTGGAAAAAATATGGCGCTCAGTATTAGAGTAAACGAATCAGCGAGTGTGGATTGGTGAAGTCATTTTGCTTTGTTACAAAGTTAATAAGTTGCTATAAAGCTGCTTCGGCTGTAACAATAGAAACAAGAGGAAAATCTCTCCCTTTTTAATACTTGACTTTGCATCACCACAGTTTTGCCCTGATTAAATCTGGGGGACTTTTTTTAGAAGGCTTTGTGGAGGTGGCAGAAGAAGAGGAACCTCCCTCTTCAGAAAAGCTAGCTTACGTGGCAGGATGGCTTCAAAGAAGCAGGAAGGCAAAACAGGGGGGGGATCCCCCACACGCAAACAGGATACGCAGTCACAAGTTCAGAAAAAAGATTTTGATATGGGAGATTTAAAAGAATTTATTTCAAAAATTTTGGATGATAAATTTCAAAAAGCTCAACAGGAAATAGATGATAAAATCCAAAAGTCTCAACAGGAAATTATGCAGGAAATGAAGCAGAACCAAAATAAGGTGACCAAAAAATATCAGATGTGGCGTCTGGCCTGGCAGGATTTATTACGAAAGTTGATTCAAAAGTGGATGAATTTAAATCAGAAGTTAATGTTAAGATGAAAGACAATGACCACAAATTTTCTGATGTTGATGATAAGATGCAGAGAGTTGAGAATGAAATTGTTATGATGCAATTCAGGGCAATGGAATTCGCTATACGGCTTCGAGGAATTAGGGAAGAGGAGAGACAAGATTTGAGACAGGTCTGTGCTGAAGCCCTGGCTGTGATTTTAAAAATTAATCCTGATATGGTTTTCTGCAAAATAGACAAAATTTATAGAGTGAATTCCTGGGTGGCCAGACAAAGACAATTGCCTAGAGATGTGGTCATATATTTTACAGACAGAGCAATAAGAAACGATATCCTGCAAAAATCTTTTCTTACCTCTGTGCAAGTGGGAGGTTCGAAAATTACAGTTTACAAAGAGCTACCACCTAAAATGTTGAAATCCAGAAAAGACTTTGGCTTTCTTGTTAAAGAACTGCAGAATAATCAGATTCCATTTCGTTGGGATGCTCCAACTGGTATAATTTTGAGATATAAAGGAGAGAGATACCGTTTGAATACTGTGGAGAAGGCGGAGCAATTTTATACTGACATCTTTAAAGAAAGAACACCATCCCCACGTACATCTACAGTTTTGGAGATTAAGGAGAGTGATAAGAAGCAACTTCAAGAACCGCAAGAACAATCTAAGCAGGAATCAGAGGAATTGAAGGGCGCTGAAGGAGGTCTCTTGGATGAGCCTTTGTTGGAATCTTCTCCAATTTTGGAGCCGGTCTGGATGGCTGAAGTCAAGGACCAGCGTATAACCCGAGCAAAATCCAAGCAACTTAAAGAAAAGTTACAACAGGAAAGACAAGATGAAAAGGGGGCTAAGATTATACAAGAGACTGGAGCTGTGGGGAATGCAGGATTGAAGATTTCGGATGAAATCCGATTATTCTGTTCTTTGCTCCAGAAAGATAATAATGATGATTAAATGCTTATCTTGGAATGTGAATGGGTTGAATGTAACACAGAAAAGGAAGAAAGTATTTGCATATTTGAAACAATTTAATAATGATATAATCTGTCTACAAGAAACGCATATTACAGTTCAAGATCAAAACTACTTGAAAAATTCCAAATTAGGAACACATTTTATATCTTCAACTAACTAAAAAAAGAATGGTGTGGTTATCTATGTAAATAAAAAATTAACAGCCAAACTTATAGAAGCTGATCAAGATGGTAGGTTTGTAGCAATTGAACTACTTTCAGCAAATAGTCAAATTCTTTTGATTGGAATTTATGCTCCCAATCAACATCAGGACTACTTCTACAAAATGCTACATACTAAAATACTACAATGGGATTATAGATCTATTTTAATTATGGGAGATTGGAATGGAGTAATTGATTCTAAATTAGATAAAAAGACTTTGGCGAAGTTAAGGATTAGACTACCACAGACTTTCTTTGATATGAAAGAAGACTTGGAATTAAAAGATATTTGGAGAATACACAATCCAAAAGAACTGGATTACACTTTCTTTTCTGATAGACACAGATCCTTCTCTAGGATTGATTTCATTTTGTTGTCAGATGATTTACTTGTTAGGACAAAAAGAACAAAGATTTTGCCAAGAACTCTGACTGATCATAGCCCAGTGTGGATAGAAATTGAGACAAGTAAGACTGAGAGACGCTCTTGGAGATTAAATGAAAACTTGTTCAGATATGAAAAAAATATAAAAGAACTTAAAAAGTATTTGAAAGAGTTTTTTGAAATGAATCTGAATAAAGGCACCCCAATGGAAATTGTGTGGGATGCAAGCAAAGCTTATATGAGAGGGGTGCTTATTTATATGAACTCTAAACATAGATTGATCCGACAAAAGAAAAGACTTGAATTGGAAGCAGAAATAAAGAATAAAGAACAGTTACTTATTAAAAATCCAACAGATGAAAGAATACGTGGTGTTATAAAACTTTTGAAAGATCAATTCCAAATGCTTATAGCGGAACAAGTTGCAACAAATTTACAATATGCGAAGCACAATACATTCTGCAATGCTAATAAACCGGGCAGGTGGTTGGCCTACACATTGAGGAAGAAACAGAGTATACGGACTATTGATAGTATTGATATTGGAGGGAAAGAAATTTTTCAACAGAAATTAATTAAAGAAGCTTTTCTTGATTACTACACTAAATTATATGCCAAAGAGGAGGTGCAGAATGGACTTATAGAAAAATATTTAGATAATAAAAGAGTTACAAAAATTACTGAGCAACAAAAGGAAAGAATGAATTATCCTATAACAGAGGAGGAGATAATAGCAGCAATAAAACAATTAAAAACAGCCAAAGCTCCTGGAACGGATGGTCTGACTGCAGTGTACTATAAAACTTTGCAGGCAGAAATGGTGGAACAACTTAGAGACTTATTTTGTAATATACAACAAGGGGGAAAAGTACCCCCATCATGGACTACAGCTTATATTTCTTTGATACCAAAAGAGCAAGCAGGTCCCAAAAAACCGGAGAATTACAGACCAATATCTCTTTTGAATACGGATTATAAAATTTATGCAAAAGTATTAGCCAACAGATTGATGCCAGTAATTCAAAAGGTGATTCATGATGATCAAGCGGGATTTATCGAGGGTAGATACATGAAAGACAATGTAAGGCAAGTAATAGATTTATTGGAATATCTTGAGAAGAATAAACAGATCCCTGCAGTGCTGGTTTTCTTGGATGCAGAGAAGGCCTTTGATAAAGTGGATTGGAATTTTCTACTAAAGACTTTAAAAAAGATGGACTTTGGGGACCAATTTATACAGGCGGTTTCAGCAATTTATCAAGAGCAAAAGGCACAGATTATTATTAATGGAAGTTTGACAACAGAGTTTAAAATCGAAAAAGGAACAAGACAGGGATGTCCATTGTCCCCACTGTTGTTTATTTTAACACTAGAAGTCTTGTTAAACACAATACGGGACTCTAATACCTTGAAAGGTATAATGATAAGGCAAGAGGATTACAGAAGAAAGGCATTTGCAGATGATCTGGTTGTTACCCTAACACAGCCAATGGAATCAATAATCCAGATGAAGGACATTATACAAGACTATGGTAAAGTTTCAGGTTTTAGACTGAATCAGAAAAAACTAAGATGATAGTCAAAAATATGACACAAGATCGTAAACACGAGCTTGAAAGGAGGGCAGGTTTTGAGATTGTACCAAAGGTAAAATATCTAGGAGTTCAGGTTACAGAATCAAATATGAAATTGTTTCAAAATAATTATGAGGTGCTGTGGCGAGAGGTGCAGAAAGATATGGAGACTTGGAAAAAACTGCAGCTGTCTTTACTTGGAAGAATAGCAGCAGTTAAGATGAACATTTTGCCAAGATTTCTTTTTTTGTTTCAAATGATTCCGGTGCTTAAAAGTGATAAACAACTAAAAGTGTGGCAAACTGGAGTGAATAAGTTTGTCTGGAACGAGAAAAAACCAAGAGTGAAATTGAAAATTATGCAAGATGTTCCAGAAAGGGGAGGCCTTAAACTTCCAAACCTACAGTTATATTATGATGCAGCAGCTTTGACTTTAACAAGTGATTGGTTTGGAGGAAAAAAGACTGGAATACTGAATGCAGAAAGTTTTGATTTGGAACTTGGATGGCATGCTTACTTATTTTATGACAACAAAGTGGATAAAGTATTTAAAAGCCATATACTTAGAGATTCCTTGTTGAGAGTTTGGAAGAAGCACCGACTTAAATGGGATTACAAAATACCGCTATGGTTGGATCTTGGCCATATTTTGTGGAATACAAATATAATGTCACTTGGGGGGTTTTTATATAAAGAGGTTCTTTTTACAGATGCGGGCAGATGGCAGTTGAAGACACTACAAACATTGTTGGCTGAAGGGATTAATCTAACTTGGTTACAGTATAATCAATTGCAATCGAGATGGAAAGAGGACCAAAAAAACTGGTATTATGATGAATGAGGAAGAATTGGTCAGACACATAAAAGAGAAAGGTCCAATGCATATTAAAAGACTTTATAATGTCTTGTTAGAAAGGGATTCAGAAACTGAACTAGTTAAAGATTGTATGATTAAGTGGGCACAAAATTTTGAGGAACCAGTGATGTTGGAGACATGGGAAAAAATTTGGGTTCAGAATGTTAAATTTACACAGTCGCAGAATTTGAGGGAAAATTTTTATAAAATGTTTTATAGATGGCATTTAGACCCCAAAAAAATTGTCGTGTATGTACCCTAATGTGCAGCCTAAATGTTGGAGATGTGAGTGTCTAGATGCTACATATTATCATGTTTGGTGGACCTGTAAGAAAGTTAAGGCTTTTTGGATAAAAATTTGGTGGGTCATGCAGAATGTTTTGAAGAAAAAAATTCAATTTTCTCCACAATTGTTTTTATTGGGTATAGTTAAGGGTTTTACATTGGGTGAAACAAAATTGATATTGTATATGATTACAGCAGCAAGATTGTTGATAGGTAAATACTGGAAAAATGAAGCGTTGCCCACGATTGAGGAATGGACTTTGAAGATGGCCAGTTTTGCAGAGATGGCGAAGATTTCAGCATATCTAAAAGAATGTTCACAAGAGTCTTATGAATGGGAATGGAAGAAGTGGATAGATTATGTTCAGAACAAATATCAAACTAGGAAGTATCAAATAGCCTTTATTTGAAAATGTTATATTAAGATAGAAACTTTTTAAGGTAATGAAGATGAAAATTTATTTGAAAATGTTATATTAAGATAGAAACACTTTAAGGTAATGAAGACAAAAATTTATTTGAAAATGTTATATTAAGATAGAAATATGTTAATGTAATGAAGATGAAAATTTATAAGGGGGAGGGAGGGGTTCAAGTTTTATATACAAAGGAGGGTTTTTCCTTTTACTTGATATGAGTATATTGTGTGGAAGTCTGGGGGGGAGGGGAGGGTTAGGGTGGGTTAGGGAGGTTGGGAAGTTTGGGGGGGTTGAGGGGGGGAAGGGGTGAAAACGTAATTGTAAAACTTTTGCAATAAAAAAAATATATACATCACAATATTATCTGACTATAACAAAATCAAAAGGATTTTTTTACTCTTGCTTTCCTCTTTTTCTGATACTTCAAGAAATATCTCCTATCTTCTATCTCTGAACAGAAGACAGCAAATAACAAAATATGATTTATTTAGTGATACCTAGCTCTTCCCACAATCAATATTATCAAATTTAAGACCTGACTGTCATTATCTTAGAGCGATTTTCTTTAGCTATTATTAAGTCACAAAACAGAGAGGGAGTGATGTAAAGAGCTTTCAGTTAAGTTGGAACAAGTTGAGTAAGCTGTGTTATACATTCACTTATCTCTAAAATGTTGGAATCTGAAATTTAAAGCAGGGATTGCATAATTTATGATGCCATACATGTTGATGAATCACAAAACCATCAGTCCACATCTAAATAACCAATAGGGAAGGAAGCTGGTGGGGCACTAAGGGATGAAGGAAGGGGAGAAAAGCAATAGAAAGAGGTGGACTTTGGTCATGACTGTCTCGATTGTTTTGAGTCCCACATTCCTCTGAAGATACTGGGAGTTATAGTTTAAATAAGTAGTAGATACCTCAGCACTGTTTCAAAACATCATGAATTCAATAGATACAAAAGAAAACAAAAAACTTTTGGCAAAATCTTTATAGTTTAGGACACAATAACTTTCAACCACCACATAAAGACAATTTTCCATTTCCTATGCCTATCCCACCTCAAGTTTTAAAAGTCTTTCATATTTTCATTCCTATTAATCCCATTATTATTATATTTTTCCTCTTTTTCTTTCATTGTTTTTGCATATATAATTTTTATTAAGAATTTTAATTATAATAGTAAAATCTAATACAAACTAAACTTTAAGAAAAAAGTAGAGATAGAAGGAAAAATTACAAGAACAAGATAAAGAGAGAAGAAAAAGAAAAGAAATATATAAGGAAGTAACTTCCAAATGTCATTATAACAAATTTAATGACTCTTCATCCTATCTAAAGTTCTAAACATTTAGTTTTTCATTCCATAACACATATCTTATTTATAAACAAATCCATGAAATATATTTTCCATGCTGGCGTCAGTAGGAAATTTGTAGAGGGTTGCCAGAAGCAATAAAATATCTCATTTTAACTTTCATCAAATAAACCAACTTTATATTCCTTCCTTCTACTGTTAACAGTCTCAATCTTTATTTCATTAAAATATTGTTTAGGATTTTTTATTTCTTATTTTCCCCATCACATAGAATAAATCTGAGGTAAAATTATATTGGTTTGTCATTTGTATTTCCCTTTTATATTTTAAAACCTTAGGGGGGGGTGTGTTGGTTTTTTTGCAAATCTACTGGCTGAAACATCCTTTTCTAAACTGTTCTCTTAGCCTGTCAGTTGTAAATCCACTTTTGACATCATTTCTATTTTATCAGATAAAATTTGTTCTACATGAATCATTTCTTCAATAATAACTTTTGGACAGAGTATATCCATAGAAGCAGACCATATTGTTGATATGGTAGCTACTATTTTCTGATTCCATTCATCAAAAGCTTCCTTCAGTGTTTTCATTGTTATGGCATTTTGCAACACTGTACATGTTTGTAAATCTATCCAAAATTTTAGTGTATAATTTTTGAAATCATGAAATTGTTTATCTTTGTTTTATCTTGTAAAAACCAAAATAAAATTTATTTCCCATAAAAATATGTTTGTTCTTTATAATTAATTCCAAAAACTTATTGTGAAAGTTTCCAATTTTATCTGGACCCTTTGTCTGTTAATAACTTCCTAAGTTCAAAATATTATTTAGGGTTTGGGTTTTTGTTTTTTGCTATTTTATTTAGATTCTGGAAGTTCTTAAACTTATTCATTCAGAAGTGAAGGTAGACTCACCTGGCATTTTCAAATTTGTAGGCTTAGAGATCTCTAATAGCTTTAAGTAATTAATGAGCAATTTCAGAAAGTGGTTTGAAAGCAATGTTTGTGAAGTTAGTTTTCTTTAAAAGTCTATGCCATGGTTAGGAGCAAGATAGGAAATCTTGCTCAAATCCAGGGATGAAATCAGGTTCTGGAGAACTGGTAACGGAAATTTTGAGTAGTTCGGAGAACCACCAAATATCCTCTCTGACTGGCCCCAGAGTGGGGTGGGAATGGAGATTTTGCAGTATCCTTCCCCTGCCATGCCCACCAAGCCACACCATGCCCACCAAGCCACACCCACAGAACCAGTAGTAAAAAAAATTGAATTTCATCACTGCTCAAATCCATGGAAAACCTGCTGTTTCCTAAAGTGAAGCAACCCTCTGGAGAATCTCCCATCCTCTCCTTACCCAAAATGATTCCAAGGAACTGGTTTGCTCACCAGTTCCTTTATCTTTGCTGCAGTCATTGATTCCGCTTCTGCAGTTACTTTTAGTTTGCCATGCCACCCCTGGAAGTCCCCCTATCATTATCTTCTCATATATTTCTTGGTAAAATTTGGGTATTACTTCTTCCAGAAGGTTCCTATGGCTGAGACATCTCATGCTATGTTGAAAACAGATGCACTATTCAATAAACTTTACTGAGATATCCTACAAAGAGAATCTGGGTCTGCTCAAAACTTTTCTTGTCTCTTTTGAATAAAAAGAACCTTCTTCGCTGGCTCAGACAAGTCCTTGTAATTTATTTTTATTCTTATAATAGTCCAACACAAGAAGGGACCATTTCCAAACACACTTGGATGTTGAATACTCATTGAATTTTGCCACTAAGGTTATGAATCTTTTCACAAACCTTGCCCAAGGACAAGCCTCCAGTTTTGCATGAAAAATTTCTGTGGATGGGACTTCATTCTCCAGGCAGCCTGACCTATTCTCCCTTTAAGCCCTCAGCATAAGCACAGAAGCATGTTTTGACCCCAGAAGAGCCTGCATTGTCTCTAATAAATGCAAATGTTCTATTAGGTGCATTACCTTAGTGACTTTAGTGAGGTAAATTGATATTATAGGCTTAAGGAAGCCATAAATAAATCATAGAGCATCACATATAAAGTATTATTTCAATTTAAAAGAAAGGTTAACTTTTAAGTGCATCATTTATTTAACAGTCAGTTCACTGCTGGAGAGACTTTTGCTCCCCAGAGAAGCACTTTCAACCACAAGTCCTTTTGCTTTCTCACTTTCTTTAATTGATGGCTCCAGTGTGAAGACAGCAAATGATAATGTACTTCTCTCTATAACTGATTTTACTCCATCAGAGGATAAGGTGAGGTCCCTCAAAACTAAGAAAAAAATTGACACCTTTTTTTCTCTCTTTAAAAAATTAAAATATCTATTACATGATAGTAATGAAAAGCAGCAACTTCTACCTGACTGAGCTCCAGCATACCCATCCTTTCTATGCTCTAGCACAGGGGTCACCAACCTTTCAGACCTCAGGGACTATTAAATTCATAATTTTAAATCCTACGGACCACTAATATGATTTGCCTAATGACCAGCTGGGTGGGTGTGGCTAGGTTGTCATGTGACTGGGTGGGTGTGGCCAACTCGATGTTACTCACATCAAGAGGACCTCGCCAGCCTCTATTCACCCCTCCCTTCCCAGCCACTCCTCGCCTCCCTGCCCAGGCTCCTTAGGGACCCAACAGGAAGCAGTTGTTGGAGCTAAGCAGCCACCATGAGAAAGAGTTGGCAAAACAGCTCAGTTCAAATTGGATCTGACCGAAAAGGAGGCTCAGCAGAAGCACCTCACTGAGGACTACGAGCATAGGCTTTCCAAGCAGAGGGAAGACCTGCAGGAGTGCAAGGCCAGGTACAGGTACATGGAGGCGCAGCGGACTAAGATGGTCAGCCAGTTCCAGGCCATGATGCAGTCCCATTGAAACAAGGCCCTCTGACTCTTTACCACCAGCAGCACTTCCCTCCAGCCTTCACCCAAAGCCCCGCACCAGGAGGCTGAAGCAGACCCCAAGTTGGAATTTCTGTTCCCCTCCAACCCACACAAGGAGACCCCGAAGGGGGAGACTCTCTGCAGCAACACAAACACTCATTGCACATATCTGTCATATTGATTAGGTGGCAAGAAAAGAAATTTCAAATAGATACCTTGGACAAGGCACAAGAATTTTACAACCACTATATAGTTGGAGATGAGGTAGAGACAGTAGAGAGGAGTTAGAAAACAAAAGTCAAGATGATCAGACATCAGAAGAAAAAATACTTGAACAAGACATACATAAATAAATAAATAAATAAATAAATAAATAAATAAATAAATAAATAAATAAATAAATAATTTTATTTCTATACCGCCCTTCTCCCGAAGGACTCAGGGCGGGGTACAGCTGATTAAAAACACAAAGACAAACATCAGTTAAAAAATAATTAAAATTATTACATAATTTTGGCTCAGATTTAAAACCCCAAAATTTAAAACCCAGTTTAAAAATCATTACATTAATAGCCCGGCTTGGTGGAACAGCAGGGTCTTGAGGGCACAGTGAAATACACGGAGGTTGGAGATCTTACGCATTACATAAGAGAAAGGATGGAAATGGAACACCATGAAAGGGAAGGAGCCAGGACAATAGCACAAAGGGAGACAAGAGCAAAGAAAGGAACAAAACTTGCTGACAAACAATAAAATGGAAGAAAAAATTAAGATGCTATCACTTAACAGCAATGGTATGAATTCCCCAGCCAAAAGGAAACAAACACTGATAAAACTTCATTGTTGTAGTCTGCCAGCAGCAGAATCTGGGGAATCTGGACGAGGGCTCTGCGTCGGAGGCAGAGATGGGGCCAGGGCCATCTGGGAGTTATATGCGGACTCCGGAGCCTCTAGAGTCGGACATCAGAGAGGCAGAGGAATAGGAGGAGCATGTTCATAGGGCATGCGTGCGCAGAGCTGCCAGAAGGCAAGAACAGTTAAAACAAAAAGGATGACTCAAGAGTAAGGCTTGTAGATGATTGGCCCCTCAATCATCTCAGCAGCCATAACATGATTTAAGGATTGGATAACTCTTAAAAATAAAAGGGTATTAACAGTAGAAGGCCATGACTTACAACTTGGCTGGCACGCATTCATCTGGGAGGGGAAAATAAATTTCATACATCTTTTCAGAGACATCAGGTAAGAGATGCCTTGTTAGACGTTTGGGGGAAAATCAAGAAAAATTATACATAAAAATCCCGAGATGGCTATCAACCATGGAAGTAATGATTTACCCCAATGTATTATATTGGAATAAGGTAGTGACATACAAAGAATTATTGGATGGGCAAGGAAAACTTAAATCTAACCAAGACCTAAAATCTCAAGGAATAGAAATATTCCTTGGTGGCCATACTTACAAATTCAGACAAGGTATAAAAAAGATTTAGAAAATTATGGCTTCCAAAGAGAATAATAAGAAATGGATAAAATATTATTAGGGACAGAGAAAAAAATGATAACCAAAACTTACAATTGTCTGTTAAAATTTAAATTGGAGGAGGAAACAGTGAAAGAGACAATGATAATTTGGGCCAAAAATTTCAGATACAACATTGAATTGGAAGATTGGGAAAAATTGTGGGGGGAAAAATATAAATTGATGATGTTGGCAGCTTATAAGGAGAACATATACAAAATGTTTTAATGTTGGCATCTACCCCCAGCAAGGCTTGCGAAAATGTTTCCCAATAGACCGGCAAACTGTTGGAGGTATAATTATGAACAAGGGACTTTTCATACTGGAAACAGCAAGACACACCATCAAACACAATGATAATAAAAAAGGCGCTTGACTGTGCCAAAATGGATAAATTAACCATGGAGCGTGTGGTATAAATGGCTAGAAACTAGAAGTAAAATCAATGCATAGAATATATATAGAAATTATGTTAAAGTGAAACTGTATAAATTTATGAATATTTATTTATTTATTTATTTATTTATTTTTCATATTTGTTTACCGCCCTACTCCCGAAGGACTCAGGGCGGTGAACAGCCATAATAATTACAAATACATATAGAAGTTAAAAACTATTAAAAAACAGATTAAGTAATTTGGCTCAAAGATTAAAACATCCAAATTTATCTAAAAGAGGTCTAAAACCTGATTTAAAAGCCAATTTAAAAGCCAATTTAAAAGGGAGAGTTAGGTCAGACCAGCTTGTTGGAATAGAAATGTTTTCAGGGCACGGCGGAATATGCGTAAGTCTTGGATGTTTCGTAACTCCGGGGGAAGCCCGTTCCAGATGGTAGGTGCCCCCACACAAAAGGCTCTCCCCCTGGGGGCTGTCAGTCGACATTGTTTGGCCGACGGCACCCTGAGGAGTCCCTCTCTATGGGAGCGAACTGGTCGGTGAGAGGCTATTGGTGGCAGGAGGCGGTCTCGTAAGTACCCTGGTCCTGAGCCATGGAGCACTCTAAAGATAGTAACCAAAACCTTGAAGCGCACCCGGAAGACCACTGGGAGCCAGTGCAGCTCGCGCAGGAGGGGGGTTACATGAGAGCGCCACATTGCTCCCATTACCACCCGCGCGGCCGCATTCTGGACCAGTTGGAGCCTTTGGGTGCTTCTCAAGGGGAGCCCCATGTAGAGAGCATTACAATAATCCAGGCGTGAGGTGACAAGGGCGTGAGTGACCGTGCGCAACGAGTCCCGATCCAGAAAGGGATGCAACTGGCAAATCAGGCGAACCTGATAAAAAGTCCTCCTGGCCACGGCCGTCATATGCTCTTCTAAAGACAGCCACGAGTCCAGGAGGATGCCCAAGTTGCGAACCCCATCTGTGGGGGCCAACGACTCGCCCCCAATAGTCAGAGATGGCACCAACTGACTATATCGGGACGACGGAAACCACAGCCACTCGGTCTTGGATGGGTTGAGTCTGAGTTTGTTCCTCCCCATCCAGATCCGTACGGCCTCCAGGCACCGGGACATCACCTCGAGGGCATCATTGGGGTGGTCTGGGGTGGAGATGTACAGCTGGGTGTCATCAGTGTACTGATGGTACTTCACCCCAAAACCACGGATAATCTCACCCAGCGGCTTCACATAAATGTTGAATAGAAGGGGCGAGAGGACCAATCCTTGTGGCACCCCACATATAAGGGGCCTCGGGGTCGACCTCTGCCCCCCTGTCAACACAGACTGTGACCGGTCAGAGAGAAAGGAGGAGAACCACTGTAGAACAGTGCCCCCCACCCCCAACTCTTCCAACCGGTGCAGCATGATATCATGATCGATGGTATCAAAAGCCGCTGAGAGGTCTAGTAGGACCAGGACAGAGGAGCAACCCCTGTCCCGAGCCCTCCAGAGATCATCAACCAATGCGACCAATGCTGTCTCTGTGCTGTACCCGGGCCTGAATCCCAACTGGAACGGATCTAGATAATTCGATTCATCCAGGTACTGAGGCAGTTGTCGTGCAACCACACTCTCAACAACCTTTGCAACAAAGCGAAGGTTGGAGACAGGACGATAATTTGCTAATACAGCTGGATCCAGGGAGGGCTTCTTGAGGAGGGGCCTCACCACCGCCTCTTTCAAGACAGTGGGAAAGACACCCCCACTCAAAGAAGCATTTATAATCTCCTGAAGCCAGCCTCGCGTCACCTCCCGGGAGGCCAGTACCAACCAGGATGGACACAGGTCCAATAAACATGTGGTCGCATTTAGTCTGTTCAGTATCCTGTCCACACTTTCGGGAGTCACAGGATCAAACTCTTCCCAAATAATATTCTCAGGACCTGCCCCTGTCATCTCCTCTGGATCAATCCAGTCAGAGTCTAGCTGTTCACGAATCTGAGCAATTTTGTCATACAGATATTGTACAAAATCCTCAGCTCTACCCTCCAAGGGGTCTTCCCGCGTCTCTTGATGGAGCAGAGAGCGGGTCACCCTAAACAGGGCGGCTGGGCGATTATCTGATGACGCAATAAGAGTAGAAAAGTAGTTACTCTTCTCTACTCTTATCGCCACTAGGTAATTCTTAATATGAGATCTTACCAGTGTTCGGTCGGATTCAGAACGACTAGCCCTCCAACTGCTCTCTAGGCGTCTTTTCCGGCGCTTCATCTCCCTCAGCTCCTCAGTATACCAAGGAGCCAGGTGAGACCGGCGCTGGGTCAGAGGCCGCAAAGGCACGACTCGGTCTAAAGCATCAGCCGCCGCCCTATCCCAGGCGGCCACTAAGTCCTCAGCCGAGTCGTGTGCTAGAACCTCAGGAAATGGCCCAAGCTCCATCTGGAATCTCTCAGGATCCATCAGGCGCCTGGGGCGGAACCACCTGGTCGGTTCCGCCTCCCTGTGGCGGGGTGTGGTGGTTCGAAGGTCCAGGCGAAGGAGGGAGTGATCTGACCATGACAAGGGTTCAATCACTATATCCCCTATCTCGAGATCACTCAACCACTGTCCAGAGACAAAAACAAGGTCCAGTGTGTGTCCCCCCATGTGAGTAGAGCCATAAATTAACTGGCTCAGGTCCATAGCCGTCATGGAAGCCATGAACTCCCGAGCCACCTCAGATGTCTCGCCAACTGATGACAGGTTAAAATCCCCCATGACCATAAGCCTGGGAGTGTCAACAGCCACCGCGGCTATAACATCAAGCAGCTCAGGCAGGGCTGCTGCCACATGGCAGGGAGCCAGGTACGTGACTAGCAAGCCCAACTGCACCCTATGACCCCACTTCACAAGAAGGGACTCACATCCAGCCGTCTGAGGAACAGTGGCCTCCCTTGGTCCAAGACCTTCGTTAATAACAACCGCCACCCCTCCGCCCCTCCCCTGAGACCTTGGTTGATGGAAAGCATGGAAACCTGGTGGGCACATATCAACAAGGGGGGCTCCCCCTTCCTGGCCCAACCAGGTCTCCGTAATACCTGTAATATGATAAAAGATGTTAATAAAGTATAGTTAGCACATGTAGAAGTTATAAAATGTATAGTAAAGGTGAACAATTGTATAACATAGTAAAAGGTTTTATGTATTTAGATGTTTAAATACAGAAATTACATAAATGTATAATACAAAAGGCCATAAATGGAAAATATGTAATTAGAGTTGATACCAATAACTGAATGCTGTAAAGATGGAAATGTGATTTTAAAACTAAAATAGTTGAATAAAGATTATTTTTTAAAAAAATACTTGCAAATTGTCTTAAGTGTAGCAATATTGCTATTATATTCTGCTATGTAGTTCACAAACTTTTGGAGAAAATAGGTTTGAAACCTAATGATGGGGTAAAAAATATGGAAGGAAAAGTAATAATCATTATCAGAAAAATAGAGCATCACAGTGAGAGAAATGGGACCAGGAGAGGCAAATATCTCTTTAAGTTCTAAGAAGATGTGCAAAAGGTAAAATAATTCCTCAAAACAGAAATCATTGCTGACAGCAAATAATTTTCAGTAATTCAGTGAGCGAGACAATGACAGTTTTAAGTGTCTCAATTGAAAAGGCATTATAATAGGTTACTGGGTTTCTTGTTCAAGCCAAAAAGATGTTTTAAAATACAGCTCTTGAATATAAACATAGTAAAATATAGAGGAAAATAAAGAAAAAAGTAAAGATAAATGTAAGTCATGGCAACAGTATTAAGAGCAGAGGTTTTTTTAAAGCAAAGTTTTGAAGATTTCCTTCCCTCCCTCCCTCCCTCCCTCCCTCCCTTGTGGATAAATAATTGCCATAAAAATAATACAGGTGTCTTGCTCTATTCTTCCCTAAAACTAGCTTACAAGAAGGATGAGCCATCAACCTTCCTCAGTCATGGAAGAATAGTTAAGACATCAATAACTTCCTCAATTTCATCTTGAACTTCATGATATTGCAAGTGCATTTATGTGTTTTTTGTGGGAAAAGACCTTACTAGGATATTGTTGGTAGATGCTATGTTTGGATGAAACCAGTGGTGGGTTCCTCCCGGTTCCGCCGGGCCGGTAGCAGTGACGATATGACAATCCTATGTTGCTCTCCTCTCTACATTTTTCTGCACATACGCACATCTGGGACAGGCTCCAGTTGTTCCTCTCTCACTCAATTCGGGCCCAGAAAACAGCTGCCTCTCTGCCTGAGTGTGAGTAGATGGGCCCTGCTCTGCATCTGGCTCTGAGACCTCCTGCTCCTCAGAAACTTCCTCAGGCCCCAATGGTAACCCAGGCACTCCCTCCATGTCCTCTGACTCATCTGACCACAACATCCTGGTTGAAAAATTTGGGCTCAAGAAGAACTGAGATAGTTGAATTTCAGTTGATTTAGATATAAATCAACAATGAAACCTTTCTTCTGAGGGAGTTGCAGATTACAGGTAGTCCTTGGTTTATGATTGGTTTCTTAGTGACCTATCAAAGTTATGGCCTACCTGAAAAAGGGAATTTATAACCTGGATCTGAAGTGCTGATGGTTGGACTTGCTCCATGGTCATGTGACCACACTTTAGGAGCTCAGCAACACTGCCATATTTATTTTCACTGAGCTGTGGTCATATGACCATGTTTTACAATGGCTTTGCTGAAAACCAGCACTTACTTTTGGTTTTTGACAAGACTGCACCCCTAGTGAACAATGGGTTCACAGCTATGACCTCCTTGTTTACTTAATGACCACAATGTTCACACTTACAATGGCAACTTTACCTTAATGACTGCTGCAAAATATGTTCTAAAATTATGACTGTTATGACTTACAACTATAATGTGCAGATGTAACTTGCATTTGTAACTTGAGGATTATCTGTTCACATGGACTGGAAGGTGAGAAACACAGCATATCAATATCCTTACTTGTTTATTTACTGAACCATTATTTCATTTGTATAATGTTTTTCAGCTAATGCAAACAAGAACTGAAGTAAATGGGAATTTATAGATGAACGGGGAGGTAATAAATTTTTAGATGGACAGGAGGAACTTTATGGAAGTGTTCTTCTAAGTTATTACTGTTTTGGAATTTCATAGTGAAAGTAAAGCTAATACTCCTTCATGAAGTTATTCCCAGTCTCAGTATTAATATGCAGGAAATAAAGTTTGAGTGAAAATAAACTTTCCTTGAAGCACTACTTTGTGGCCAATAGCTGCCTCCTGCTCACTACAAAGAGTCTGGGATCCCATCTCTTCCTAGTGTTAAATTAAATTGAATGCATTGCTTGCATTATTTAAAAAGTATCATTATTTCAAGTTTCCATTGAGTCAAGTTTTGAAAGGGAGTTCAGATGCTCTGTCATATTTCGTCTCAGCATTCCAAATGAAACCATCAATGAAAGGAAAAGTGCTTGATCCGACCAGTGCTTCCATTTTACACTGACTCTTATCACCATTCCACCAATATCTACAAAGTTAAGAACAAAGGAATGAAAGAAAATGCTAATGTGAGTTTTAACTTGCATTTTGCAAATTCTGGTTACCTCTGGGAAGTGTTGAACTTGACACTGTATTTTCCCTTGGGAAAAATATAATGAATTATGTTGTCATTTTGTAACCCATATTTTATTGGTGTTAAATGCTTAGCAATAAAAACTGTCAACTCTGCTTCTTCCTGAAAAAGAGCAGGAATGATTCTTGGAGCTAGCTAGCCTGCTGTGGTTGGGGCAAACAAGTCTCTTGGGAGAATGCTTTTAAAAAACCCCTGAAAATGCATTTCAAATATAGAATTATTCCAAACCATTCAGTGTAATTCCCTTCCATAAATGTGCATGCAAATATATGTCTGTATGTATGTGTCACTGTTCCAAGAGAGACAAGGAGTGAAGTAAATATTCTACACATACATTTTTTTTATCTATTGAATTTGATTTCTTCATTAAATTTATATTCCACATTTCCTTCAGAATTACTTCTTGCTGACACTGGTCTCCTAACAGTTTACAGTTAATGATTTGTACACACATACAGTATGTGATTTCCCATGATTCCTCTAAATGAAGATATTGGCTATCATCCCACAAACCAAGTATGTTAAACCCTTATTAATTTCAGTAATGGAATCTTTTATTTATTTATTACACATTTACCTCTCTTTCACTCCAGTTGTCACATGGTTGTCTCCCCATCCCATCAACCAAAGCACTATGAAATGGGTTAATCAAAGACAGGGGTGTCCAATTTTGGCAACATTAAGCCTGGTGGACTTCAACTCCCAGAATTCCCCAGCTGGGAATTGAAGTCAACCAGGCTTAACATTGCCAAGGTTGGAGACCCCTGATCTCAGAGTGACTGGGCCAAAATCTCATTTGAACTTGGCTTTCCCTAGGCCTAATCTGCTACTCTATTAATTGCAATCTCACTGTGGTCTCTTTTTACTCTACTTAGACAGTGTCTGTTTATTTTTTTCTGGTCAAAAAGCATATGAATGTCAAATAATCCTTGTCCACCTACATTTAAAAAAAGTTGGTGAACAGAATCAGTAGTTTCATTCTGCTCTATGCGGAAAATGTCCCCCTTTTTGTAAAGAAGAATGTATTTGAATGTAAAACAGTTGGAAGAATATAATTTGTAGGCACTAACAGAAGTTTCCTTATGGAATGGAGGAGCAGTTTTCCATTAAGGTCCTTTATTCTTTAAATAATAATTCTAAGAAAAAAAGACTACTCTTTTGCATGATGTTATTTTCCTTGTTTTCCAAGGCAAAGAAGAATTGTCTTAAGAAAAAACAGATACGCCCCCCTCCCCCAAAAAAGGAAAAAGTAGTGATTCTTCATTAAAACTCTCTGATTATATATCTAAAATTGCTATGCAACTCTTCCTTATAATTATCACTGCTTATAAATATCATCTGAGATGGTAATTTGACCTTTCAAGCACAGGTGAAATTCTTGACAGGCAGTTGAGCATTGATGTACTTGCTGTAATGCTGCCAGAGAAGCAACTTTCCTCATTGCTTAATCCAACCTTCTTGAAATGAGTGGCTGACATTAAAGCCTTCAAACAGTTTAGACTCTCAAGTGGGATTTGTGTTCCACCATGTGCTTGTCATTGTAATAGAAAATACATTTGCTAATGCCAGATTTCTGAAGCTCCAAGGTCCCTCTACAACAAATGTAATAGTAAATCCAGGATTTGTGTAGTATATGCAATAAGCTTTCTCTTAAAGGTGGATTTATACTAATCATGTAAGAGGATTCAGCATCAACACTGGCACACCCAGTTACCCCCACCCCTTTTTAAACAAAAATGTATTGTACTGGAAATAACTTCCAAATAGAGTTCTGATGCAGAAATGCCATAGCAGAACAACTGTTGTAAAGCTCAGAGAACATGAAAAATTTCAGGAGAAAGGTTCTTCCAATTCTGGATTCCATCAATTTGAAAGACATTAAACGTAAAGATTCCCCTCGCACATATGTGCTGGTCATTCCTGACTCTAGGGGGCGGTGCTCATCTTCCTTTCAAAGCCAAAGAGCTAGTGCTGTCTGAAGATGCCTCCATGATCATGTGGCTGGCATGACTAAATGCCAAAGGCGCACAGAACACTGTTACCTTCCCACCAAATGTGGTCCCTGTTTTTCTACTTGCATTTTTTACTTGTTTTCGAACTGCTAGGTGGGCAGAAGTTGGGACAAGTAATGGGACCTCACCCCGTTATGAGGCACTAGGGATTTGAACCGCTGAATTGCCGAACTTTCAAATGACAAGCTCAGCATCTTAGCCACTGAGCCACCATGTTCCTTTGAAAGACATTAGTTGGCAGCAAAAAAGATACAAACACTTTGACTGTTCAGATTTTTAACTCACATAAGTTTTATTTTGGGTTTAAAATATTAGAAATCATAATTTTAAACTGAAAATATTTTCAGAGCTCTATGATAAATTTCATCTAGGTTCATTCTGGAATGAATCCAAAATAGCTAATTCTTATCTTCTAAATGTCCTCTTAGAACTGGGCCTGTTTTAGGCACAAAACCATCCGAATAAGCCTGGGCCACCCCTCTCTCAGCCCTATTAAGGAAGTGAAATCTTGTCAATAAAACTGCATGTGCTAAAATTGACCCAAAGTCCAATTTGGCCTTTAAGCTTCTGCTTGAAGAAAGGCTTGGTTGGGGAATTCATTGGAACATTTTTTTTAATGCACCAGGTACCATTGTCTGTACTATTGACAGAAAGACTCTAGATGAATGAAGAATTCAGAAAGTTCTAGTCACTATAGTTTCTAACAGGACCATTATTTTATGATCATCATCCTTGCAACATTACAGAACTGGATGTAAGCAATGATGCCTACCTTAGTACTATATACTCCCTAATTATGTAAAATGAACTTTTTTTCAAATTCTTGCAATTGAACTGATGTGGCACATGTGGAAACTACCCAGTCCATCAGACCATCTCTTCTGCCTTGTTTAAAACTGGTGAATCTATTCCTTTGTTTTGAATAGGAATAAAGTTAAACACAACAAGGAAAAGATGTTACAGTCTTGAAGTTAAACCAAACCTTGAAATTTAGAACATTTGGCTGTAATGTTTGAAGAGAAAAGCTAGCAAAAGGGAAATGGTGGGTGGTTGCTGAGTTAGGGTGGGATGGAGGGAAAATAATATGTTGAAACATATTGTCTAGATCAGTGCCCCCCAACCTTTGGGGCACCAAGGATTAGTTCCATGTAAAGAGGTTTTTCCACAGACCAGAGAAGGCATGGTTTCCTGTGCTACCTTCATCCTGTGGATGGGGCTTTGCTTATTTGCGCAGCCCGATTTCTGGCACGTCATGGCCCAGCGCTGGTCCACAGATCAGGGGTTGGGGACCCCCGGCCTAGATGAAGAAATGGTAAGAACCCCAATCTCTACAAGATTTCTCCACTGCCCAACAGGTGCAAATGGTATTCAATTAATGAGACCTTCAAAATCAAAAACAGTCCAAAGCAAGTAAGCATCTGTTTCCTGTACTCTGCAAAATAAAACAATTTATTATTATTTTATCTATTACAAATTATTGCATTCTATTTCATGATCTGGACTTTTATAGAATATTTGATGAACTCTGTCAAGCTTTCATTACATATTTGTGTTTATATTTATGAAAAAGATTGTTTCCAACACCAAGATTTGTTTCTCGCACCAATAAATCTGACCAGGTTTGATGTCCTACTCTCAAATAGAATGGGATAACATCCTTTATCAAGAGTGCTTCTATGTATATTCAGAAACAAAGACTGAGTCAGTCAACATGTTATTTTGAGATGTCCCCAGGCACATGTGGCACCTAATGTTATCCCTGATTATTTGAAGTTGCTTGGACTGGATTCTGTCAGAATATATGCTTTTCCTACTAAGTTACTAGGCTAGGAAAATATAAAAGTTGTGAAATTCTGGACCACAGCAATCCCAAATGTTGGTCCTGAGGAATTAATCGCTCAATTAACACATTGGATTATTGAACTCTACAGACTGTTTCTAACTTTTTATTATAACTAATACCTTTACTATTATTGTTTTACTCTCTTCCTCTTTTTTATATTTGTTTCTTCAGATATTTGTTTTATCTAATATCATATTGCTCTTTTGGTCTATGATTATACATTCAATGGATAATATAAATAAATAAATCTATATCAATATTAGCAAAGAGATTTCTTTTGATCCAAAGCTAAAAAAAAAGAAATTGAACAATGGTAGTTACATTTGGCACAAATTTTACAAAACTCAGTTATTACGTAAACTTGCTAACTGGTCTTATCATATTATTTATTTATTTATTTATTTATTTATTTATTTATTTATTTATTCATTCATTCATTCAATTTGTATGCCGCCCCTCTCCGAAGACTCAGGGCAGCTCTTATAAGAAGCAATAGCAATAATTCAATGCATCCAAGCCATGCAGCTGTAACTTAGTATTTTTATAGCAATGACAGAAATAGAAATTGGAGAGGAATTAGGTTTAGATTAACATCCCCATACAATAATTTTTAATAATTTAGTTCCCCGTTCTTCTCATTTCAGCTGTTAAATCAGTATAATTTCATTGGAGCTCTGCAGGATTCATGTCTGCAAAGACCAGATGTAAAGTAGCATTAAATGAGAAATTAAAAATAGTCTCCCTTAATGCAAATTAACAAAGTTGAATATGGAACTATTGGATCTGTCATTCCCATACTCCAAGTTCTTGCCAGTAGCTTTGGAAATTCTATTTCTTTTGACACAAATAGCTCTGAAACTAGTTTGATGTAGTGGTTAAGGCATCAGACTAGAAACTCATAGGCTGGGAGTTCTAGTCCCACCTTAGGCACAAACCCAGCTGTTGATTTTGGGCCCGTGACTTTCTCTCTGAGCCCTAGGAAGCAGACAATGGCAAATCACTTCTGAAATCTTGTCAAGAAAACTTCAGGGACTATTCCAGACAGTCACAAAGGAATAAAGAAAGACTCAAAAGAATCCCTCCCCCCTGCAAAACAAAAAACAAAAAAACAAAACACCTTTTAGAAATACAGATAATGTAAAATTTTGCCTGTTGTTTCTCTCTTGCTGCTTTTACCTGCTTTATCCTCTTCTTCCAGTTAAGATTTTCAAAGTTTGCTGATGTTTTAATAAATAAACATTTATTAACAGATGATGATTGGTTGGGAATATGTTGAAGCAAACTAAACTGGGAATTACAGTCATTTCCCAATAGGTTGCAGCCTCTTTAATGCACTATTTTATACTGGAAAATCATCTTGTTCCAACATGGACCCAGAATGAAATCCATTATGTAACATAATAAGCACAAATCTACACAAGGTAATTGTAACTAGGTACGTTCAAAACTCAAGAAAGAAAAACCCCAGCTCCATGTTGGTAGAAAAAGGTACTTTTACTGAGTATGAACTGATAGTAATGAAAGGAAAGCAAGATCTGAGGCTAAAGGTGCGAAAATTACATATTGAAAGTATTCCCAAGTCCCTTCCCCCAAGGACCTTGGCTGAATGTCCAATCCCCAGCCCCCCATGGTGTCATGTGAGGTGCATCTTCAGATGACCCCATCTATCCAATATGCTAAGATGGTTGACTTTGATTGGCTATCAAGAAGTCCATTCAGCTGCGCAGAAGACGATGAGAGCATCCCTCCCTTTTCCACCCTTTTTGGTCACATCATAAGACTTCTCCACCAGCTCGCTTCCCCATCCAAATACCTATAACTTCCCTCCCCCTGTTACTATGGCAGCCAATAGCAAGCAAGCATCATAGAGGCTGACAGTCTAGCTATACAGTTTTTTGTATACATTTCAACAGTCTCTAAGGACGCAAAAATTTTTTAAAAAATGATCAAACCACCTTTTCTTAGCAGAAGCTGACAGGTTTTTCATGATAGTTTGAGAATAAAGAATAAAGAAAAATCTTGCTATACTTTTACAGATCAAAGCATAGTTTGAGGGAACATAAACTTTATGGACAGTTAGTTTCGAACAAGAATGGTTGTTTACTCTATAGTATAAATATAAGGCAAACATTCCTCTTGGCACACGTTCTTAAACAGAATGTCTTGACAGATGTCAGTAAACTGCAGCAGCCTTATTCATCCTGTTGTACTAATTTCTTTCTAGGTTGCTTATAACTTCCATAACTATCAGTTTGTTTTCTGTTCCGCAGCCATCCCTCAAATTAATTTCACCCATTTGCAGTGGAGAGAGACTAATAATCAACCTGTTCTCCCCTTTTCTGGATATTTAATAGGGCTACAAATAATAACTTGAAATTACCCTGTCATTCAAATGCCTATTCATATGATCTCCAGGGCAATACTGAAATGATTTAACTGAGAACTAACATAACATGTGTTGCTCAGAGGGCATAGAAAGGCAAGAAACAGGAGAGACTGTTAAAGGAGAATTTAGGAGCATTATGGCACTTGAAAGAAAGTGTTACGATTCTGCCTTCAGTATTCTAGAACTCAAAAACAACCATTTTACCTCTCCCCCTGGTGGATACTTGAATAGAAGAAATGCCACTAAATCCAATGGGATTGTTTGCCAAGAAAACATCTCGCAGTGACTATTTTAGCATTGCTGATGTTGGTGTCAAACTGTTTACAGTAAACTGTTAGCAGTATCTGGAAAAAACTATAAGATTATGATGGGTAATTGTTAAATGATACCTATTTCAATAATGTAAGGCCTAAGAAAATAGGTCAGGCTGAGCAAGAAAGTTTGATTTGGAACAGAGAAGAAAGGGATTCAGAACCTGGTGTGTTTGAAAGTTGATGACTTTCTATTTAGAAGTCAGTAGATCTTGTGTTCCAAACACCCAAGTGAAATTTGGACAGTTGTTAGATGGCAGAAACAAAAAAAAATGTTTCTAGATTTAGTAGTCCTGTTAATGAATAAATTTCAAAGGATCAAAACCAGTGAGGAAAGGAAATCTACTACTTCTAAATTAAATGTATAAGTTTCTCTATATTTGGGGTATTAAATTGTACTAGGCAACTCATGACCAGCTTGGTCATCATTTTAGAATTATTTTGTTTACCTAAACCCAGAGACAGAATGACCATGGACTGACTGCTATCTGTTTGGTTTGAAAATTAAAGAATAAAACATCGCTTTATTAAAGAAGAAAGATGTGTAGCAAAAGAAATATACATGGTTTTTGTTTAACAAAGGATACTTTTGACAACATTTCTGGTTGATCTGCCATCTTTTAAAAATACTCTAACATTTTCACTATTTTTCCTTAAATCAGCACACAGTTGACCATGCCAGAATGCTGATTTTTCAAGATAAATCAGCACATTCTCCATAATTTGTCCTAGTGCTTTATGCTGAATGACACCAAAGCAGAACTGTATAGGGAACTGGTTTCACTGAGGAGGAACACCTTCAATTTACAGTAAAGTGAGCATAACTTTTTCAATGTTGAATGCACCAATGTCTATCTTTCTTCAATGAGATTTTGTGGAGATCTTCTATCTATGTTCCATAGATCTTCAATTTCAGTTTAGAATAGAACAGAATAGAATAGAATTAGAATAGAATTTTTTACTGGCCAAGTGTGATTGGACACCCAAGGAATTTGTCTTGGTGCATATGCTCTCAGTGTACATAAAAGAAAAATGGCAGTGGCACTTTAGGCAGTGGCAATCCAGAGATCCAGAGAATTCAGAGAATTCAAGTAAATCAAGGAATTCTATTCGAAAATGAGTATTCTAGATCCTTTACTGATGGCAGTGAAAGAAAAATATTCTTTCATGATTCCAGGGAAGTATCTAATACAAGTGAAATTGATTTTTCTCATTATTTCATTGGGGTTGGCAAGTTATATGGCAAGGGTAAAAGCCATAGATTAAATAGAAGGGTTCGTAAGTTGAAAAGAAAAGAAGATGATTGGGTCCATCTGATTTGAAATTGGATATGGCAACTTGCTGTTTGGTTTGGATGAAAGAATGGGTGTCACTGAGAAATAAAGGGCTTTTGAAGTTAGAAGAACATGGCTTGAAATTGGGTGGCATGGGTATTTGTGGTATGACAAAGTCAATGTGGATTTTAAAAAATAATTATGTTACACGTGCCATACTGAAAACATGAAATAAATACAAAACTAAGTCAAACAAAACTAAACAATGTCGGCTGGCGACGCCAGGGGGAGAGCCTTCTCTGGGGGGCTCCTGCCCTATGGAATGAGCTGCCCCCGGACAAAAGGAGGATCCCCGACCTCTGCATCTTCCGTCCTGTGCTGAAGACTTTATTGTTTCAGCAAGCTGGCCTGACCGAATGAATTAACTTAAGTGGGTTTTAATGGTTTTAAAGGGGTTTTAGCTAGGGGTTTTAAATACGGCCAATGCTTTAAATTATTTTAAATTGTTTTTAATTTTTGTGTTGGTATTATTTTACCATGGCTGTACACCACCCTGAATCCTTCGGGAGAAGGCCGGTATAGAAATGTAATAAATAATAATAATAATAATAATAATAATAATAATAATAATAATAATAATAATAATAAGCTCTACAAAGCTCTGCATGGCCAATACTTGAAAAGTATTGAAGGCAAAGCTGACCAGAAACTAACTTGGAACTGGTTAAGATCAGGAGTACGGAAAAAAGAAACAGAAAGCTTTATTTTGGCAGCTCAAGAACAAGCCCTAGCCACAAACTGCATGAAGGCAAAAATTCAACATGTCACCACCAATAACAAATGCTGCCTCTGCAATGAGAAAGATGAGACAGTCAACCAACTGATCAGTGGGTGCAGCAAAATTTCACAAACTGCCTACCTACAACGCCATGACCGGGTTGCTAAGATCATTCACTGGAAATTGTGCCAGAAGTTTGGATTTGAGTACAGCAAAAACCACTGGGAACATCAGGTTGAGAAAGTTTTAGAGAATGAGAAACTCAAGATCTTATGGGACTTTAGGATTCAGACTGACAGGCACTTGGTCCACAACACACCTGACATAACAATAGTTGAAAAGAAAAAAGTATGGTTCATTGACATTGCAATACCAGGTGATGCACGATTGAAGATAAGCAACAAGAAAAAATCACAAAGTACCGGGATTTGCAAATTGAAGTTGAGCGACTGTGGAAAAAGAAATCGTGTGTTGTCCCGATTGTAATTGGAGCCCTTGGAGCAATACCCAAAGGGCTACCCCGCTATTTAGAATTTCTAAATTTGCTGGACTTGAACATTTTGACTCTACAAAAAAACACCTTACTCGGAACAGCTTACATCCTCCGACGATACCTTAACAGTTCCTAGGTCCTTGGTTAGGACTCGAGCTGCTGAGCTATTAACCAGCCTCAAAGGCTGTGAATCTCACTAAAGATTAAATAATAATAATAATAATAATAATAATAATAATAATAATAATAAGTTGTGCCCCAAAACATCTTGTTCTTAGCGCAAGACGCATAGATGAGAAATAATAAGCAAAGATAAATGGTTAACATATTATGAGATACTTGAATTTTACTGAGAGGAATATAAAATAAAATCACAAGAACTACTGATGTCAGAAGTTCTCAAAGGTTTTCTTAGTTACAGTTTTCAGAAAGATTTAAAGTAGATAAAATAATTCAGATCATTGAACAATGTGGATGTGTAAAAAAGCTTGAAAATTGTGTACTCAAATACACATAGTGATTAAAGAAATTGTGATTTATGGTTTGATGGTTAGACAGAATAGACTATAGGAAGAAGAATTTGTGATAGAACCAATATAGAGAGATTAAAATATTATTGTACTTACAAGGTAACCGCGGTGATGAAGATCAGAAGCCACTTCTTTATAGCTTCTTTTCTCTATTTTTCTTCCTTGCACTTTTAACTTTTTCTTTCATCTCTCCCTTTTTCTTTCTTGAATATATGATGGAATGGGAAATTTACCACTGAGGAATGAATGGTGGGTTGGATTTATAATATTAATAAGTGAATCATCAATCTGCCACTGAACTTCATTCAATAAATATATGTAGAGAGGATAACAAGGCTCAGGAAAAATACCTAAGCAATCAGAATGATAAGTCAAGGAACGAATAATGAATTATGCTTATATTACAATTTGCCTTCCTTATAGCTCTTCCATATGCAGGAAACAGTAAATTCATCTTAATGGTATTTTATTCAGCGAATGCCATCTTGATGCAAATTTGTTTTAATTACTCTGTCTAGGCAATATTAAGAGTGTCTGATAAATTAAGAGTTGTTATGTTTGACAGATGGTGAAAATCAATTGATATCTAATCAGAGCAGAGATGCAGAGACCTCTCCAGCTGTTGCTGAACTACAGCTCTCAGTTTCATAGTTAATAGTTCAGCAACATGAGGCAATCCTCAGTTTCTCTACCCTGATCAATGTGCTCAAAATCTATGGAAACTGAATACATAGACAATGCATTGTTTAAATCATCAAAATTCTTACCAACATATGCAGTGCTTCAACTGACTAATCTTATTGACCTAATCTTTATGCAACTAACAGTGGATTTTGAATTTACATAAATTTACTGAGCTTATCCATTTTTTAACAAATGTTTTGGCTCCAGAGGCTAAGGAATCATATCCGTTTCTACTTTTATTCAAGAGCAAGTGGTATCTGAATGTGCATCTTTCATGGTTTTTTAAATTAAAAGATACTAACGGGAAGGCAGTAGGCAGGCATTTATTTTTTGTATGATTCTTTTTGTTAAAATAGTTTTTATTGAATATAAATATTAAAAAAAGACATACATAACATATACACAACGAACATTTATACAACATATACACAAAAAGAGTATAATATCTTCTTAAGCATTTTTTCAGAGTGACGTTCTACAATTCTACTTATAATATATTCCTTCACCTTTCTTTAATCTAATAATATTTTTTATTACATATATATGTATCAATCGGTAATATATCCCCTATGTTTTTTGTATATTTCTAATTTTTAACCAATTATACCAATTATTCCATATTTTATAATAGTCTGATTCTTCTTTTTCTTGTAATTCTTTGGTTAACCTATCCATTTCAGCGCATTCTAAAATTTTCCCTATTACTTCTGTTTCACTTGGTATTTTTTCTTGTTTCCAATTTCTTGCGTAGGTTATTCTTGCAGCAGTTAATATGTGAATTGTAAGATATTTGATATCCTTAGGGTATGATTTGTTAAATATTCCTAATAAAAATGTTTCTGGTTCTTTTTCAATCTGTGTTTTTGTTATTTGTTCCAACCATTTTTTGATATTAGACCAAAATTTCTTTGCTGCCGGGCACGTCCACCATAAATGATAGAAAGTCCCTTGTGCCTTTTTGCACTTCCAACAAATTGGGCTATTTTTAGGTTGTATTTTTGCCAATCTGGTTGGAGGCATATGCCACCGATAGAACATTTTCAGTTGGTTTTCCTTGTATGCTGTTGCTTTCGTTAACTTTAGGTTTACCTGCCAGAACTTTTCCCATTTTTCCAAAGGTATTGTGTGTTTGATATTTTGAGCCCACTTGATCATCGTTTCTTTGACTGTCTCTTCTTCCAATTTATAGCGTAGGAGAAATTTATAAATTGTACTAATTAATTTATTTTCTGAGTCTAATATAATTTTATCTATTTCTTGTTTTTGATTATAAATTTCATATGTTTTTATATGCTCTCTATATTTGGATTATATTTGAGTGTAAGTCCACCAGTCTATTCCTCTGTGTAAATCTGTCTCCAATTGTTGTTTTGTCTTTAGTTTGCCTTGATAGTCAATTATATCTTTATATCTAATTATTTTTGTCTTATCTGTTAAATTTGGGTGCCTAATTGATTCAGCCGGTGCTAGCCAATTTGGTATCTTCATATAATGTTGTTTTTTAATTTTAAGCCAAATTTGTAATAGTGAGTTCCTTATTGTATGTGTTTTAAAATATGAATGTGTTTTGTATTTCTCATCCCACATAAAGGAGTGCCAGCCAGTTTGAAGTTCGTATCCCTCAATTGTTAAAATTCTAGAGTCCTTTAATTCTATCCAGTCTTTAACCCATGATAGTACTGCTGCTTGGTAGTATATCTCCCAGTCAGGGAGTGCAGCTCCTCCTCTATCTTTTGTATCCTGAAGCAGTTTAAATTTTATTCGTGGCCTTTTCCCTTGCCAGATAAATTTAGATACTATTTTATTCAGCTTTTCAAAAAATGGTTTATCTAATTTAATTGGGGTGACCTGAAACAAATATAAAAATTTAGGTAATATAATCATTTTGATGGCCGAAATTCTTCCTAGGAATGAAATATGTAAGTTTTCCCATTTTTCTAAGTCTTTCTTTGTTTGTTCTAGTAATTTATCATAATTGTTTTCTTTAATTGCTGATGTTCTTGTAGATAAGCAAATTCCTAGATATTTTATTTTTTTTGTTGTTTGAATTTGTATATTATCTATCAAATCTTTTGTTTGGATTTCCGTAAGATTTTTAACAATTAGCTTCGATTTACTTTTATTAATTTTTAGTCCAGCCACTTCTCCAAATTCTTCTGTTTCTTGGAACAAATTAGGTATAGATTCCATAGGATTTTCTGTCAAAAATACTAAGTCATCAGCAAAGGCTTGAACCTTGTATTCTTCTCTATTAATCCTTAAACCTTCAATTCCTTGGTCTTCTCTAATTTTTTTCAACAGGATTTCCAATGATAGAATATATAGTAAGGGGGAAAGTGGACAGCCTTGTCTGACTCCTTTTGTTATATTAAATTTGTCTGTTATGTCATCATTCATAATTATCCTTGCTGATTGCTTGGTATAGATTTCTGCTATAATTTTCCCAAATTTTTCCCCAATTTGCATATTTTGTAGTTGTTCAATCATAAATTTCCAATTTTGGTTATCAAAGGCCTTTTGGGCGTCAAGAAAAACCAACACTGCCTGCTTCTCCGGGTGTGATTCATAGTATTCTAAAGCATTAAGTATTATTCTCATGTTGTTCTTTATTTGGCGTCCCGGCAGAAATCCATTTTGGTCTGGGTGTATATATATATTTAATACTAATTTAATCCTTTCTGCCAAGATTGCTGCAAATATTTTGTAATCGGCATTCAATAATGAAATAGGTCTATAGTTTTGTATTAACTGGAGATCTGTGTCTTCTTTTGGAATGATTGTTATTATGGCTTCTGTCCATGAATTTGGTATTTTGGCTTTCTCCATAGCTTCATTATATAATCGCAACATATTCTCTCCCAATACTTCTTGCATTGTTTTATATATTTCTACCGGTAGCCCGTCAGGACCCGGTGTTTTATTGTTTTTTTGCTTTTTCAGTACTTCATCTAGTTCTAATTTGGTTATTGGCCTATTGAGAGTAATTCTTTGTTCTTCTGTGATTTTTGGCATTCCTGATTTCCCTATGTACTGTTTTATTTTATCTTCCTCTATTTTCCCCTGATTATATAGAGTCGCATAAAATTTCTTAATAATATCTTTTTTGGCCTCTTTACTATGTTGAATTTCTCCTTTATCATCTTTCAATTGGTATATCATTCTTTTTTTCTGTTCTTTTTTCAGTTTATAGGCTAGCCATCTGCCCGTTTTATTTGCATGCTCGAAATAGTTTTGTTTCGCCATTTTTATTTTTTGGGCCAGTTCTACTTGGTTTATCAAATTCAATTTATGCTTAATCATTTCCCATTCTTCTCTTATTATTTTGTTCTGGGGCTTTTCCTGGAGTTTTTGTTCTATTTGTTTAAGGTCTTTCTCTAATTTCTCTAATTGATTTTTCTTCTCTTTGTTCTTTTTCCTCGTATATGCTATTACTAGGCCTCTTATATATGCTTTTAAAGTATCCCATGTGTTTTGTAAAGAGGTTTCCTCTATTTTATTTATCTGAAAGAATATTTTTACTTCCTTTTCTAACATCAAATTAAATTCTTTTTCTTTACATAATCTTTGGTTCATTGTCCATCTCTTACGTCTTCTTTCCCCTTTCCAGTTTATGAATAATGGATTGTGGTCTGCCCATTGGTTTGTGCCTATCTCAATTTTTTCTACTTCTATTTTGATACTTGGGGTCATCCATGCCATGTCCAGTCTTGACCATGAATTATGCGGATGGGAGTAAAAGGTGTATTGGGCCTCTTCTTCATGTGTTTCCCTCCATACATCTGCCAAGTTTAGTTCTTCAGCCATGGTAAAGAATTCTTTTGGGAGTATTTCTTTTTTCTTTTGTTTTTTTTTCTCTGTTTTGTAGTCTTTCTTTGCATTTACTATTGCATTATAATCCCCTATTACACAAATATCATCATATTCTAATTCTGCTAATTTTATATGTAGGTCTTTAAAAAAAACCTGTAGTTTTTGGTTAGGTGCATAAATCCCTACAATTAACATTTTCCTCTTTCCTATTTCTAATTCAACCATCACCACTCTACCTTGCTCATCGGTATAAACTAGTTTAGATTGTATTTTTTCTTTTATGTAAATCACTACTCCTTTTTTCTTTTTTGGGGCCAGAGATAAATATAATTTTCCTAATTTGGGGTTTTCTAGGATTTTTTGATAATCTTTTTGAATGTGTACTTCTTGCAGACATATCACATCTGCTTCTAATTTTCGTAATTTTGTGAAAATTTGATTCCTTTTCTTTGGGGCATTTAAGCCATTAATGTTTACCGAAAAGAGTTTGATCTGTTCGTCCATTGCCTATTGTATCTGTTTTTTTGTGTTTCTTGTTTCCATCTGTTCCCTAGGTTTTGCACCTTCTCTCTGTTCTCTCTCTTTTTCTTGCCTCTGTCTTATTTCTTTTTCTTCATTTGTTTCTATTGGTTCTTCTTCTTGACTTTTACTATCTGTTTCCTCCTTGCTTTCCTGTTCTACTTCTAGTCTAAAATGTGTGTTATGAAATTCTCTTGCCTTTTCTAGAGTGTCTATTTTATATTTTTTGTCTTCCCACGTAATTAAGATCCCCTCTATTGGCAGCCATCTATACATTATCTTGTATTTGATCAATAGTTGTGTTAAAAACTGATATTGTTGTCGTAGATTTCTTACCCTTCGAGGTATCTGTTTTAAAATTATAATTTCTTTTCCATTATAGATCACCGTTTCTTCTCTAGATTTCTTATAGGCTTCATCTCGGATTGATTTTTTTAAAAATTTAACATGGACTTCTCTCGCCAATCTGTGTCTTCTTATATAATTTGTTTGTACACGATAAGTTTCTTCCAATTGTCCTTTTATTTCTTCTGGCTCTTTTTGTATCATTCCTGCAATAATCTCCACCATCTTTCCTTCTAAATCCTCATTTTTTTCTTCTGGAACATTTTGAAAACGCAAGAAGTATGAAGGCGGACTTCCGGCGGTGACGTCATCACGAACGGGTGAGGAAACGGAGGCTCCGTCTCTGAAACCCAAATTTCCTCATTAATTGCTCTTTAGGGGCATTCCTGAACTTGGAGGGATCGGGAAACGAAAGAGGAATTCGCGAAGCCCCCTGGTGTTGCGCTGTCATCAGGGATGATTCTTAAAGTAGCATCTGTTTCCTTTGAGACAAAAATGATATGAGTTGTTGTTTAGTTGCTGTTCCTCCAAAAAAGGAAACTCGCTGTTTAAAATCATCAGTAAGAGAATTGAAAATAGAATTGAAACTTAAAAATGCCCTTATCTAAATTGATAATGATCTGAAACTTAGAGCACATTGTTCTGGACACCACACCTTAAGAAGGATATTCTGCAGGATGAAATGTATGAAAAAGGGCAAGCAAAATTAATAGTGTGTCGGAGAAACTTCCTTGCATGAAAAAAGGCTAGGGTCTTTTTCACTTGAAATGAAAAGAAGGCAGTAAGGGGAGTCCTTTTGGCATTTATTTTTCTCTAATTTGAAAAAGGTAGGCACATTTTTATAATCTGAACCCCACTTTGATTTTGAGATTTGCCTGAGTTCCAGAACTCAGGTTTGAATATGTAATACTCTACATAACCCAAGCCTGTGTCAGTACTAACAAAATCCTAAAATAGGTTCATGGAGTTATAGAATTATTCATGAAGGTAGTAGCCTGAACCCATTGTGAGACTAAAGACAGGGAGAAAAAAATACAAGCTGTTGATTGCCTCAAGTAACCTGTAAAATAGTATGGGAGTTTAGAAGAAGGATTACTAAGGCTTGAACAAGTCTGACTTTCTTTATCTGAAGGAAATAAACTGAGTCATCACATATATAGCTCACATTAGATGAGTCATATGTTTATGGGAGTAAGAGGGCTGTGACTGATTCTTGTCTCTCTATAGAAAACTGATAACATGGGCCTGAATTATGTCACAGCATTTAATATTTATTAAATATTTAAAGTCAATATTTATTTAATTATGACATACTTGTAGTAGTGCATTTAATTGGTGTAATTCGATGTTACAAAGGAGAAGTAATCAAAGATATTCATAGATAGTTACATAATGGGAATTCTCAAAAGTCCATCTCTAATGGAAGAGCAATTTTATTGGAGCCTTCTTCCAGATCTGTAGAAATATTCAAAAATTGAATATTCAATATTCAATTTCCAGTTGTGCAATGCTGTGATTTTTTTGCCAGGCCTCGCCTTTATAAAATAATTGAAATTAGGAAGTCAATATTATCTGAACTAATATTAATAATAATAACATTAAGAAAGAAAAAAATGTGTGGATGGTGGGCATGGCAATACCTGGACACAGCAGAATGAAAGAAAAAGAACAGGAGAGAATAACAAAATACAAAGACAGAATAGAATATGGAATAAGTGTGTTAAAAGAAAACAAAGATAGGAAAAGATGTTTTGTGTGCAATCTCAAAGTCTCCGGAGTACCGTCTGACCACCATTGGCATTGACGAAATCACCATCAATCAATTACAAAAGGCAGATTTACTTGGAACATCTTACATCTTACAACAATACTTTGAATACCATCAAACAACATCCATCTATCTCAGGTTCTTGGCAATGACTTGATAGGTGGCTAAAAATGCCAAATCTAAACATCTGGCTGACAGTGCGATGAATCATAATAATACTAATATCTTGGCCATACCAATGATATAATACATTGGTGGAATTATTAACCGGACACAAGATGAACTCAAATGTTTGGACTGAAAAACAAGGCAACTATTGACTATTCATTATGAATATTGATATCAATAAATTATAATTGCCTTCAAAAATGGAGGCAGTGATTTACTTCAAGTCAAACAAACTGTTAAAGAAGACAAGCATGCATTGACTAATTACATAAGAGGCAGCAAAGAACAAGCATTGATGTAAGTTAAAAACAGGAACTACTGAATGTACAAGAAACAAAATGTGAATATTGATTTGTGATTCTTCAATCTCTACCAACCCAAAATACTTGAAAGGGTTTTTATTAGGTGGATAAAATTAGAGGTGCATCACATAGAAGACATTTTAATCTTTCATAAAAAAAGGAGCAATAAGTAAATCATATTTAGTTTTGTTATTTACATGTTCAACATACGAGCACATCTTTGAAGTGCCATTTTTTCAAAGTTCCTAAAATAATGGCTCCATGGTTACTATTTGTAGCTCAGTTTATATGTGTAACATGAGCTTGAGGCAAAGCATCCACAAATAGATACCAATAATATACAAATATTACTTCACCAGACAAATGTCTTCAATATTAGAAGACAGAGAATTACATTGTACAATATAAGCAGCAATCAAATTTAGTTGTCCAATATTTTACTGCTACAATTTGGGAGCTACAACCTGAAATAGCCACCTAATGATACAATTAGCTATATCCAAGGATAATTAGATATAGGACCTTTGAATATAACATTATATCCACAATGAAGTTATGAATACCACATATTTTGCTCTTTCATCTTAATAAACATACATTTAAAATCACTCACACAAACAGCTCATAGACTAATGCAACCAACACAGATTTTATCTTTATCCTGTAAAATACATAAGAGAAGATCTTGTGATGACCAGCAATGAAATTTTCCTAAAAACAGTCCTGGTGATTGAAATAAGACACCCATTTAATCAGAATTTCTAATATCTGACACTGTGTTCTGCTATTAGCTCTGGGATTACTTGTCTAAAGAAATGAAGCAATTCAAGACAATAGTTTATCTGGTTTAGATAGATATCTTTCATCAGTGCTGGACAGTTCTAATAACAGTGCTACTCTTTAAGAGTATTTACTGGCTAAAACAAGCTTCACCATACTACTAACTTTTTGCTGTAAAACTTTAAATTTCTATACAAAAGAAAGACCATTCTACTATTCAATTCACAATCCAGAAAGGTTTATTTATTTATTGTGTATAACAGGGGCCAGATGCGTCACGTGCTGGCCACGCCCATCCCCATTTTAGCAAAGTGGGGGAAACTCGAGATACATCACGTGATGACAACATCATGCCATGAGTTTTACATCCCTGGTATATAGCAAATAGCGACTTTTAAATGAAAAATTGAAATACATGAAATGTGTCTTCAGTATGCAGAAGGCTCAGGTTCAGTTTTGGCACAGAGCTGAGAAAAACCTAAGAACAATTAAGTCATAAATAAATGAATAAACAAACAAACAAATAAAATCTCTTTTTCTTTCTTTCTTTCTTTCTTTCTTTCTTTCTTTCTTTCTTTCTTTTTTTCTCTTTCTATTTATTATGAAATTTAGTTACTGCCCATCTTGATTCCAATAACTTTTCATGTTTCAAATTTTAGTCTACTTTTAGTGCAAATATGTAGTTAATACCCCACTATTTCTATCACAAATCTCTATTATAATATTTTTAGTAGTTCACCTAGTCTATGTCAAATAGATTAGTCCGAAGAGTCTTAGTATATAAAGCGATGTCCTATCCTATCTAACTTTCTATCTATCTCACCATTTTCCTTCCTTCCTTCAATCATATTATTCCCAGTTGCATATATTAGAAATTTTTTTTTCAAAACTATACAGGTATTATAACATTTTAGTTATAAAGTAGTTTTAGTTATAAATTTTCTGTTGAATGATTAAAAAAATAAAGGAAAAACAAAGCTGGCACAAACTTAGGTTACACGGTAAGATGTTATTTATAGCTGCCCACTAAATTCTTCACAAGGGAAGCCATCATGTCAGAGGAAAGGGGAATTTACATGGTTTGATTCTACTACAGCTGGAGGTTGACAGCTGGTTATTATGTACACCTAATTTACTCAAGCAGTAAATACTGCAAGCAGAAAAGAATCTATTCACCTAAGGTTTATAGTTCAATTGGTTCATGCTTTGCTTGAAAATAAAATGAAGAATGAATTAATGAATTCATAACAATGCAAAATACCTACTGTACACGAGGGTTCTTTGGTCTAATTATGATAATAAGGCTGATTCCATCATGCAGAACAATTGCAATCATATTAATTTTTAAAAAAACTGTGAACAGTTCCATAACAGAAAGTAATTTCTCAAACGTTGTGGAAAAAGAAGGCAAATTAGTAGAATGCTCAGCTCCTGTAGCATGTGGGAAGTCAATTTAATTAATTAGCCAATACTCAACAGAAAATGGCACTATCAAAAAAGAATTGGAAGAAACAGATAAAAGATCTACAGAAGATTTGGAAACACCTGCTCATCTTGGATGTATAAATTGTAACTTAAAATAGAACAATATTACAAAATAAATTCAAATAATAGTGACTATTGTTTGTTATTGCATGATATCTCAATATATGGAATTAACAATTGATATTTCTTAAAATGAAATATATTGAGAAGAAAATGACAACTCCTTCTCTACTGTTATTCCCCAGATCCAGCCAGTTCGCATCACTTCTGGAGAATCAGTTGTTAACTTTCTGAGCAGTTTGGCAAACTGGTTGTTGGAAGAAATCATTAGGGTAGAGAACCGGTTGTTAAATTACTTGAATCCCACCACTGCCCAGATCAAACTACAAATTTCAGATTCCCTAATCAACATAGTGAAGAATATTTGGGGAAGAATATTTGGGGAACATAGGTGAGTGAACGTGTACTTCCCAGCAAAAAACAACAACAACACACACACACAGACACACACACAGCCATTAGAGATCCTTATTAATTGAAGAAGCCAATGATTGTACTCAAACTCTTATGCATTGAAAAGTTATTAATTCTTTCCTTTAAAAATTATGGAAAATTCATTTTTGCCTTTTGTATTTCTCCCTTTTAATCCATTTATTAGATTTATACCTACTACAATACTAAATCCTTCTAATAGGGGAGACCTATTGAGCAAAAAATATTAAACAAAATAGAAATTATATAATTCACATAATTATAATCTTTATGCCCAAAATATAAGCCTCAGGAAGCATCTTCCAAAAAAATCTCTGTAAATATTCTTACAGGTAGTCCTCAACTTACAATCACAATTGACCCCCAAATATCTGTTTTTAAGTGAGACATTTGTTAAGTAAGTTTTGCTCAATTTACGACTTTTCTTGCCATAGTTGCTAAGTGAATCGCTGCATTTGTTATGTTAGGAACACAGTTGTTAAGTGAATCCGATTCTCCATTGATTTTACTTGTGGGAAGGTGGCAAAAGCTGACCAAATGACCTTGGGACACAGCAACAATCATAAATATAAGCCAGTTGCCAAGCATATGAATTTTGATCATATGATCATGGGGATGCTGCAAAAGTCATAATAGAAAACAGTCATAAATCAATTTTTCAATGTCACTTTAACTTTGAATGGTCATTAAACTTCATTGAGATCTTGAGAACCATGGCTCAGAAAGGCTGTATCTTGCGAAATTCTTACTTTTAATTAATAGCAGCCTTTTGTTTTCTTAAGTATATCAAATTAAATCTTTATTATATTCAGAAACCAGCATAAAGTAATTGTGTGAATAAATGGAGAAAGGATTTGCCCTTTATTGATTTTCAGATTAAAGGTTTAGAAATTTTGCAACAAAAATCTTATATTTGTTACCAGTTTGCTTATTAATTTAATATACCTCTTGTGTTGTGCATTATGTAAAAGCTGGATAATCTGGAATTTCAATGAAGCAAAAATACCTTTACCACACCAATAATGCCTGCACACATTAAGTTTGTATTCTTTCATCTTCAAGAGGAATGACCATTACATATTATATATATGCTGGGTCTCACTGGTGATTGAAATTGCCTAGCAATTATAAGCCAGCTGTCTCCTCTTTAGCTTCCAATACCTACAACAGTCAATTGCAACAGCTGTCAGAAAACCTTGGAACTGCTATTTGTAAGATTGATGCTCAGAATTAAAAATCCAATTAACATAATAAATACAGTACCTCTCAATATTACTACACCTCCTCAATCCATATACAGAAATTCATGTCTGTGTAATATAAAGGTAAATGCCAACCCAAGGATCATTTCGGATGGATGGATGGATGGATGGATGGATGGATTTATATCAATATTTATCAATCCAAGAAACTCTGGGCAGTGAACAAACAAAAACAAAGAATTCCAACTAAAACTGTATCAAGGTTCAATAAGAACACAAACCATCAGACACATTGAACCACATCTGAACTTCTAATTCAACATTACAAAACTACTAGGAATAATAATTAACTGAAATAACCATTTTTATTCCTAACCAACATTTCTATAATATGGATGCAGATAAATTTCAGTAGTAATTGAAATTACATATTTAACTTATTGCACAGATGAGAGTGATGCATTTTGAATCCCAATCAGTGGTGGGTTTCAAAAATTTTTACTACCAGTTCTGTGGGTGTGGCTTAGTGGGTGTGGCATGTCTTAGTGGGTGTGGCTTGGTGGGTGTGGCTTGGTGGGCGTGACAAGGGAAGGTTACTGCAAAATCCCCATTTTCTCTCAATCAGAAGCAGAGAATAGATGGGGGCGGGGCCAGTCCGAGTTTTTACTACCCGTTCTCCAAACTACTCAAAATTTCCACTACCGGTTCTCCAGAACTGGTCAGAACCTTCTGAAACCCATCTCTGATCCCAATGCCAATCAGTCTTAGGCAACATGACTATCTACAAGAGATTGTGAGAAATGTAATCTAAAATGTTTGGGGTAGAGCATAAAATTTCTTACCTCCTATATAAATGGCAATACATAGAGATTAGGACTTGGCTAAATTAAAAGTTTTGGATTTTACTTTCAGAATTTAATGTTATGATTGTTTTTACTGTGTGTCATCCAGAATTGTTACAGCATAAACTTACACATTTCTAAATAAAACATAAATTCAACCTAAATAAAATTTTAAAAATGGTAGATGGCTGTAAGGAAATACTAGTTATGTAGCAAAATAAAAATCAAGTAGTAGTAAAAATGTTAGTTGGCAGGAATAAAATATGCATACTTTAAAAAGAAACAAAAGAGCGGGAGCAGAAACATGTTTAATTGCCTTTTAAGAGAAAGGGAATAATACAAAAGGTGTCACTTCTAGACAAATTAATTTCTTGTTTCCCTAAAAAGATATTGCAATTTTTTAGGAACATATTGTTTGACTATTCATTCTAGACAAAATCAGGTTTCCAGCAACCATGAAACAACAGAAGCAACAGTTATGTAATCATAATGTAACAGTTATAATTAAAAATAATATCTACATTTAAAGACAAAGCCAGATTTATATGCCCCAGCAAGAAATGGCATAGATGATACAGGCAAGAGTACAATTAATTTTATGAAATAAAAATGGTTATTATCTATAAACAATCTATAAACAAGAACAATATAAGGTGCATTGGGACATCCATGATCTCCTCTGTAGTTCTAGGTTGGATTTTGACTTGACTGGGTGACAGAGCTCAAAAGTAATTTATATATGTAACATGTTAATGCTTGTTTGTATAATACTGAACAGTTTATGGCTGAACTGGAAATTTAATTTTAAAACAATCCTTTAGTTCCCGATGGAAAACATATACTATTCATTATGTTTATATTATTTATATTTATATAATAAATTCAGAACAGATATTTGTGATGTTGCAAAAAAAAAAAAAAAAAAAAACCAGGACATTTTTGACCAGCACTAATTCAGAGCTCAAATATATAACATCAAAATAACATGTTTTTTCTTTATTACAGCTGGAATCCCATATATGTAAATGAACTACATTTAACTGGAAGGATCCAATATGCACTGTAGTGACATAGAACATTTATGTTTTTTATGTCTTTCTCTAAAAATTACAGAAGGAATTGCTTGATGATTTAATTAGTCAATTATGGACTCCTTATTTCCCAGTTACATGCCTAAAACACAGTCAATAGCTAATTAAACAAAAATCCCGCCTGTTTATGTTAGTATACAATCTCCTGGAAATTGCATTGACTATTTTTAGGTTTATTACATTGGTTATTAATTGACTTGTAATGAGTCAGGGAGTAATCTGTTGGAAAATTAATAGAAAGGAATAATAAACCAATCAGTTATTAAATCACAAATACATGGAGACAGAGTATTACTTTGAGTTATGTTGAACAATGCAGTTTCCTGTTGTTTTCTACCTTAATGACTTTGATGGATACCGTAGGAGTTATAATTGCAAGCTTTCTCTTGCCAAAGGATAAAGCAAATCAACAGTATTAAAATGAAACAACAGCTCTTGTAGTTTGAATAGCATGTCACTGTATAATCAACCTGTGGGCATTTAAGCAGTATAGAGTACCCCAGTCAGATACATCTTGTAGGCACTATAAATCCATTTATGAAAGCAAAAAACCCCCCAAATAACAGGCCTTTCTATCTGCAGTTCATTTATTTTATTTTATTTTTCATTTACTGAATTTTAAAACACAGTAAAACACAACAGGCAATAGGCAGAAGAAAATCATACATTTTAAAACCCGAAGAAAAAATATACATGTATTGAAATGATCGTTTTGACTGGGGCAAATTAGATCCTGACTGGGAAGCATAATAATAAATTGCTGAAAGAGCCACCAACAAGCTACTAAATTGAGACTTTTATCATTGAGTAATTGAGTTATTTTCTGTGCAGAAAAGCAACACATTTTTCCTAGCAATTCAAAGATCAAGAAATTAAAAGAAAAGAAAAGGTTTCTCCCCAGACTGTGTTTTAATGCATGAACTGTCCCAAATCTGTGAGATTATGTGAAAACTGCTAGAAATACTATTTCCATTTAACACACCATAGAATATATTAGGACTTAAGTGTGTGGAACAATAGAGATACCCACATTGGTTTTGTTCCTTCCTTCTCACTTAGAAAGCAGGATTACTGAGCAACAAAGTTTATTCTCCATGTAATATCACAATTTCTGTGATGTTAAGAATAACATGGATCAATAGGATTGTGCATACTATAGATTTGATCAGGTATAGCAAAAGGTACCTTGGAACACTTTGGAACATGAATGCAGCATCGGTTTCTGGTTTTTATACCCAATATTATATGGGCTTTGGCTATGCTCAGATTGCTTTATTTAGACCTTGAATCTTGGGTGACTGCTCCATCTATGAGCAACTGATGTTTTGAGTTTCTGATGTTGTTCCCAATACCCTTCTGAGCTATGGTTTTGTACTGGTCCATATGGTTTTGTAGCTTGGGGACTATGATGCCTGACAGGACATCATATTTTGGGGATAAAGGTTGTTGGCCAGACGTTGGGGCTGTTCCCTTGTGAAGGTCTTTCATGGTCAGTAGTGTCAGTCTGGGTGGAAGCTTGAGACCAGCAACTGATTCATCTATGCTGCTTGGCATTCATGCACTGCTGGTATTTTCTTTAGCTAGCAGATGTAGATCATATCCAAATCAGCTGTTGTTCAGATTTTTATGTTCTTGACCCACTTTTGAATGTCTGCTATTGTAATAGCAACTGGTTCCTGCAGAAAAGTGTGTGTTGCCAATGTGTTAGTAAGGGACACTCCATTCTTAAATAGCAGGGGGACAGGGAATGAGAAAAGTCTTATCGTGGTGATCTGGAAAAACAAATGCAACCTACTTCTCCCTTTATCTTTTTGTCTGAGACCAAGTTAGTCACGAGAGAAAAGAGGAATTCTTTTCCCAAGTAATAGTACATGAGACCTCTGTCTTTTTGGTCCTCTACAAAGATTCTTGAGAGACTGAACTATGAGTGACTGAACTACACCTTTTGTCATAGCAATAGCAACACCACTTATATACTGGTCCATAGTTCTTTACAGCACTCTATGAGCAGTTTACAGTGACATCATATTGCCCCCAACTAGTTGGGTCCTCATTTTACAGACCTTGGAAAGATAGGCTGAGTCAACCTTGAGTCAGTCAGGATCAAACTCCTGGCTATGGGCAGAGTTAGCCTAAAATACTATATTTTAACCACCGCACCACCGCAGCTCTTCATTTGTCTTGGTATCTTAAGCCTTGTTACAAACTAGTGACAATGATTTATTTCTCTGCACCGTATTTCCATCTTCCATGATTGCATTGTAACCTTTTTTGGTTATTTGTTTTAAGTGTTTGATAATTCCCCACAATTTTATGAGGTGTTCTCATAAATCTTTCTAAGTTCCCTCTGGCATACTTCAGATAAAGCATTTGAGCATATTTCAAGGAAACTGAAACCAATCACAAATTTTAAAAGAAGCAAATGTAGTCTTCAAAATAAATACAACAACACCAGGTGTTTTTTAAGAGGTGTTGAGATCATCATCATCTTTCAGCAGCAATGAAAGATGCATTATTTAAAAAAAAAAATAGGAGGAATCTGCTGGATATGTTGAAAGGTACATTTACCTAGCAGCAATCTGTCTTTAGTTCAGTGGGTTAACTATACATTGTGCAAAAGAATAAATAAAAAAAAATCATCTGACTGACCCTCACATCATTCGACATTACTGCATAATCTTGTGGGTTATTCTTCTGAATAAAGGAAGTTTTCTTGTTAGCTGTTTTCAGTACACTCTGCTTAATTACAGACACCTCTGTCTTGACCCTTGCATATCAAAACAAGCAAAAATCAGAATTAGTGAAAAACATCTGCATACAGGGACAAAGGAAGGACTCACTGGAGAAGAGCCTAATGCTGGAAAAGATTGAGGGCAAAAGAAAAAGGAGACGACAGAGAATGAGGTGGCTGGATGGAGTCACTGAAGCAGTGAGCTTAAAGGGACTCCAGAGGATGGTAGAGGACAGGAAGGCCTGGAGGAACGTTGTCCATGCGGTCGCAATGGATCAGACACAACTTCGCAACTAACAACAACAGGGACAAACTGGGGTAAGAATTTGAGTTATTATTCGTTTTATGTCAATATTTCTATAGAAAACAGAATAAGCAATTCAGTAGGTTTTCTAAAAAATTTTTTGAGGAGAGTCAGAATAGTTATAGAAGTTATTACTCAGGTTTCTTATGTATAATACAATCATAATAGAGGTATTTCACGAGAAACTAAAGATTACCCATGTCAGGTACAGCTTAATCTAGTCTATAAGAATGTTTGATTTTTGTTTCTGTTTTGTATTTCTGAAAGGAGAACCTTTTCCCCCACAGTAGCCTTTCTCCTCAAATTGCATTTATTCCAAATGTCACTTTTACATTTGTGTCCATTGTGGAATGTTAATCCATTACTCACAGTTCTTTCTCTTCCCAAAACCTGATCTCATTCTCTTATGTTCTCTTTAAAATGGAAAAATGTTCTGTTTCCCAATCCCTATAATGCTTCTCCATAAATCATTGCGTGACAGAATATAGAAAGAAGCATATTTTTATTCCGTTGGGATGAAGATATGCGTCGAAAGATTTTCTTTCTGTTTCTTTCTGTCTTTTGTAATAGCATCATTATGGTATCTTTACAAGGTCACCATGGATTTGCATTGAAATAGCTTCCCATCATCTCCTATCATGTAATGGTTTTATAATAGATGCCCTCTTTTACCTATTTAGTCCATTTTGAAACAATAATTTCATATAAGGGCATGCTAATTTTATATCAACATAAGAGATCTAGAAACACCAATCTGAATATTTTGTTTTTCCAGTCTGAACACACGTCCCACCATAGGATGATCAGTTTACAGATTACTCTCTCGCTCTTTCTCTCGCTCTTTTTATATGCATTTCTTATTTCTCTGTCTGCATATTTTAAGGTAAAAAAAAAAGAAAAACATGGATATTCGTATCTACTATTTTATAAGAAGGCAGGAATCCTTATTTTTTCCTTCAGTATTAGAATTATTTTGCTGGATAAAAAGAGCAGGGTAGAATGCACTGAGCACATCAAATATTTTTGAACAAGTCTTGCATCTCTCACTATATGTGGCCTATGTCTAGTAGTAAAATTGGTATAGTAATTAAGACACCAAGCTAGATATTGGGAGAGTGTAAGTTCCAGCTTCCTGATCTTGGGCGAGTCACTTTCTCTCAGCCCTAGGAATCAGGAAATGTCCTAAAAACTTCAAGGACTAGTCCAGGTTCTATCCTGACAAATACATCTGAGTAATGAGGTCCATACTACAAAAACCTAAGCTTGCCTTAGATTTGGTCATACCAAATCTAAATTAAATTAAACTGACAATGAAATATATAAAATATCAATCCTGAAACTTTACATAATGAATATGTACATAAAAAACCCCCCACATATTATAAATGAAAGGTATCTAGTTCACAGAAAGTACAGACACACTTCTCTACTTCCTGTACTTTATGAGCAAAGACTCAGCTTCATGGAAAACACAGGTGTTATATTACAGATTACAAACTAATATGAGTTAGTGTGAGGACTTGACCAACAAAACAATTAGGAAAGGGGTGGTTGGTTGGAACATAAAACACATTCAAAAATATGCAAAGCTTAAAACTAACAGATGCAGGTGATGCAACATGGAGAAGGTCTCTGAACATTCTATAGAAAATAGAATGCGGAAATGTTGTAAAGAAGAAAATTGTAAAAAAAATTGTTTTTTTAAAAGAACTGTTTAATAAAAATATTTTTTTAAAAAGAAAATAAAACAAACAATGCTACTCCTACCATGGATCTTTAAAGGGGATGTGGTGGCTTGGTGGCTAAGATGCTGAGCTTGTCGATTGAAAGATCGAAAGTGGTTCGAATCCCTAGTGCCGCATAATGGGGTGAGCTCCCATTACTTATCCCAGCTTCTGCCAACCTAGCAGTTCAAAAGCACATAAAAAATGCAAATAGAAAAATAGGGACCACTTTTGGTAGGAAGGTAACAGCGTCCGTGCACCTTTGGCATTTAGTCATGCTGGCCACATGACCACGGGGACATCTTCAGGCAGCACTGACTCTTCGGCTTTGAAACGGAGATGAGCACTGCCCGCTAGAGTCGGGAATGACTAGCACATATGTGTGAGGGGAACCTTTATCTTTACTTACCATGGATCTTTAATGAAGAGGGGGATCACTGACACCAACAAACAACTAAAAAATGATAAATACATCATATTGAAAAACAGAAGGATATTTAGCAGTTTACATAATTTTAAAAAATGTAAGTGCAATTTACCAGCATTAGTTGCCAAAACCAGGATAGAAGATCACTATTAATTAGTAAAAAAACAGCAATGATAAGATTTGCTGCCTATGAATATGATTAGAAGGAAGTGAGAGATAACATTCTTTCGGAGGTAAAACAAACAATCAGGGAGAAAAGATGGCAGTGATTTTTACTCTTCCCCCACCACATAAGACAGTAGGCTTTGCAAAGTCTAAACACAAGGGGGAGATTGTTCTGGTAGAACCATATATTTTATTAGGATATTAGCTGAGTAAATAGACCATCTGTACAACTATAACATGGAACACAGAACTCATGGCACAAAGCTCTCATTTTTTCCCCAATAAGGGAAAAACAATACATAATTATAATAAGGGGAAAACAACATACAATTTCATGAAGAAAAAAAGTTCTCGACCATTTTTCAGGTTCTAGTCTCATTTTGCTGCCCATGAAGTCTGGACATATCACAAAGGAAGCAGCTTAGTCATTTTTTTAATAGGGTCAAATGTCTTCTCTCATCAATTGTCCTCCAAAGTATGAAAGGTAGGAAAAATCAGGTATGGTTCATGGCCTTCTGAGGAAAAAAAAGAAGAAGAAGAAGAGAGCATTCTTCTGACACAATCACTTTGGAAAGCCATAATTGCTCATAGTTTTCCAATATTATTTCTTATCTGATTTATTTTGTATAATAAGCAGAGAATGTATGAGAGTTGACATGCAAGAGGAAAAAAAGTCACATCAACATTAATAGCTGTATTCCCACTCTGGCTAAATTGCCAATTGAATAATAATTGTTCATATCATTTATATTCATAGTCATGTTCTCTCTTTTGAAATAAAGGCCACAATCCAATGCATAGTTAATCACAATTAAGGCAACTCAAATCAATGGAATATAAGTGTGCTTTTTTGTGTTGAGATAGTATTTCATTTTCTGTTGCCTATTTTACTTCTGAAATGCAAATAGGAGACTGCAAACATTTATGATTTTTCCTACTCTCTCTCCTATCAAGAATGTTACTGAAACTTGAGTGAAATCTGCAATGTGAAAGAACATAATGTTTAATTTTTGCATTCTGCAATATGTCAATTAGATTTACATTAAATTAAAAGCACTGGTAGATTCATATTTTATATGTAAACTTGTCATATAATTTAGCAGGCTTTTGAAGATCTTAAAATAGAAAATCCCAAGAAAACTATATATTTCAAAGCTGTGAAAGTTAATATTTTATATGGAATGAACTTTGGAGTGACACCTGCTGCATTACTCAACTTGTGTTTCTCAATTAGTTATATATAAAAATACATTATTGCTTCATGTCAGAAGATTTCCAAGGAGACAGGCTTTGCTTATCACAGGATATGCTGTTCTCTAATTCTGCAAATTCAGAAAATGAGAGTTAATAAAGTTATTGTGGGTTTGAGGAATATAATTCCTTTTTAATCACACTGGTTTGCTAGTATAAAATTCTAGAATGCCTTGTTGGTGTGTGCAGACCAACCCAAACATCCAGTTTCTGGCACAGATACGCGCCCGACGAACAGCTGACCATCGCGCATGCACGTGACATAAACCCAGAAGTTTGAGTGCCGGCTCATACATGCGTGATAGAATGCTGTTCTTCTGGATTTCGGCAATCCCGCATGTGTGATGGCCAGCTGATTGGCCCACATGTGTGCACAGAAATGCAGAAGAGGAGCCAGCGAAGCTGCGAATTCCTTGCGGGATGGTTCTGTGTGCCGCTTCCGGCACGCGTTCTATAGGTTCGCCAACACTGACCTAAGAATCTACTAATAGTCAAGGCAAATTGGCATCATATAAGAGTTAACAGACTTTAAGGGGGAACTAGACTTAGAACTCTTATGTGGGTATAATGATTCTAAACTGATGATGCATTTGATTCCACCTCAGGCTCAGCCAGGTCATCTCCAACAGTCCCTGTTCCAATGATGACTTAGTTACTTTCACTCTTTTCCATCTTTATAATGGTGATTCTCCACTGAATATGTATTTTTAATGCTTCCTTTTTAAATCCATTTCTTCCCTAGAAAAGAGCCTCTCAAGTGAGTTAACACAATTATACAATTTAGATAAATGGAATCATTTATCTAAATGATACATACACACACACATACACACACACACACACACACCTATACATATACATACATATCAGTAGTGGGATTAAAAAAAATACTAGCAGTTCTGTGGGCATTGCTTGGTGGGCGTGGCATGGCTTGGTGGGCGTGGCATGGGTTGGTGGGCATGGGTTGGTAGAAGGGGAAGGATACTATAAAATCTCTATTCCCAGCCCACTCTAGGCGAAGGATACTGTAAAATCTCCATTCCCTCCCCACTCCAGGCGAAGGTTACTAACCCTAACCCTAACCCCATTTCCTCCTGATCAGTTGGGACTCGGGAGGCAGAGAATAGATGTCAGAATAGTCAGAAGTGGTATTTACTGGTTCTCTGAATTATTCAAAATTTCTGCTACCTGTTCTCCAGAACCTGCTGAATACCACCTCTGATAAACACACACACACACACACACACACACACACACAAATTTGTTCTGCTGCTTAATGAGATCCATATTATATTTGTCAATGCTGTGTGTTATTGAACAGCATTGTATTATGTTCTTAAAAAACATAACATCCAACAGAATTCTTTAGTGTGACAATCTTAGATTATTTTTAAAACTTAAAACCCTTTTCAATATTTTTTTGAAATGCATCATATTGTACTCACAGGAAGATAGTAAACTAGAAACAGAAGTAAGCATCAATTGCACTATTTGTTCTGAGCTGTGATTTAGCAATTTGGAAAATATCTGAATTTAACTTTGGACGATTTGGAGATTGTCTAATATCATAGAATTGTAGTGTACATGAAATGCAAGTGAGGGTCTGGTCTACTGGTCTGTTAAATATTTGGTCTGCAAACAAATCATTAGGAGCAAAAGAAATTACCTATTGTCATTTACAGTCAGTTACTTAAAAAGAAAATCTTTGAATTAATTGAAAGACTATTCCCATATATCTTGCCATTAGTGCTAACTTGCCATTTTTCAGATAAACTGTCAATTGATCTGTCTATTATCTTTTGATCATTTATGTCAGTGTTTTTCAAACTTGCCAATTTTAAGATGTGTCTACTTCAATTCCCAGCTATCTCCAGGCAGCACTGGTTTTGTCTACTCTCCTATGTTTGCAGACAGAGACACACAAAACCAGTAATGACTACCATATCATGACAACGGTGCACTGGAATATCTGCAGGCAATATCATTTTCCAGCAAGCAAGAAGTGATGGGATCACAAACTAGACAAAATAATAGAAAATGAAGAAGCTAAAGTGCTCTGGGTCTTTAGAACACAAACAGAAGCTGCCTCATAACACCTCATACTTAACAGTTGATACAAAAAACAAAAAGGTCTGGAAACTGGACATGGCAATATCTGGAAACAGCAGAATAGAAGAGAAGAAACTGGAGAAAAAACCCCAAAATATAAAGACCTGCAAACAGAAATAGAATGTCTGTGAGAAAAGAAAGCAAAGATAGTATGAATAGTAAAAGGGGCTTGGGATACAATCCAGGGGTGTTTTCTAAATTTTTTTACTATCAGTTCTGTGGGCATGGCTTATTTTGTGGGCATGGCTTGTGGGGGTAATGTGACTGGGTGGGTGTGGCCAATTTTTTTTTTCTTTTAAAAGCATTTTTTCTACAACCTTAAGAGGTTGCAGGAAAAAATGCTTTTAGAAGCTTCTGATGATCAGGCAAGTCAGCTGGGATCGCCAGAAGCTTTTAAAGGCATTTTTTTCCCCTACAACCTCTTCGGCTGAAGAGGTTGCAAAAGAAAAAAATGCTTTTAGAAGCTTTTGATGATCAGGCAAGTCATCTGGGATCTCCAGAGGCTTTTAAAGGCATTTTTTGCAGAAAAAAAATGCTTTTAAAAGTCTCTGAGATCCCAGCTGAGCCACGCAATCATCAGAGGCTTTTTTTTAACTTTTAAAAGCATTTTTTCAGCCGAAGAGGTTGTAGAAAAAATGCTTTTAAAAGTAAAACAAAAAAAAGCCTCTGATGAGGTGGGCGGGGTAAGCAAGCAGTGACTGGGTCAGGACCAGTTCAGGGACGTGGCCAGCCAATGTTATTACCAGTTCTCCGAACTACTAAAAATGTTTACTACCGGTTGGTGTGAACCAGTGTGAACTGGGAGCAACCCACCACTGGTACAATCCCAAAATATCTGGAACACCAGTTGAACACCACTGGCATTGACAAAATCACCAGTCATTTGCAAAAGACAGGTTTACTTGGAGCAGCTTACAACCTATGATGATACTTCTAACACCATGCAACAATATCTGCCTATCCCAGGTTCTGGGGAAAAATTCAGTAGGTAGATAAAAATGCCAAATTCAATCTAAACATCTATCTGACTATGACCAACCAAAATAATAATTAAACAGAATGAGATGGTATTCCATTTGCAAATTTCTTCTGCTTTAACAGCCTTCTGAATTTACTTAGCAGATAACATAAACTTATGCCCATAAACATTTATGCTGTGCTATATTACACGGAGATGCAGTGGCGCAGTGGCTAAGATGCTGAGCTTGTTGATTGAAAAGTCGGCAGTTCACCAGTTTGAATCCCTAGTGCTGCATAACAGGATGAGCTCCCATTACTTGTCCCAGCTTCTGCCAACCTAGCAGTTCGTAAGTAGAAAAACAGGGACCACCTTTGGTGGGAAGGTAACAGCGTTCTGTGTGCCTTTCGCATTTAGTCATGCTGCACATGACCACGGAGATATCTTTGGACAGCACTGGCTCTTTGGCTTTGAAACAGAGATGAGCACCACTCCCTAGAGTCGGGAACGACTAGCACATATATTATAAACCTTATAGTACACAGGTGTGAAACTCGATTTTGTCATGTGATGTATTGCGATGTATCATTATGTTTTTTGTCTTTGTGGAGCTGGGGTGGGTGTGGCCTCTGCGTGACACATCTGGCCTGTGAGTTACCAGTTTGACACCCCTGCTATATTATATAGGAATGATCTGACTAATGTTACACACATTTAGGTTTCATCAATTTCCTTTGATGAAAATATGTGACTCTATTTCTTTGAAGCCAAGAAAACCTATACTATGTTTCACTTTGGTCAATTTATATTCTTGTTGCATGATCTGTGAAGATGAATCTTCTCTCTGTTTATGTACAAGAAATCCATGGAGATTATTTTCAAAAATATTTGCAAAACAATGTTGTTGTTGTTTTTTAGGAAGAATTTTCTTGATTTCTTAAACAGCAACTATTTGTGTTTGGCCCTCTTTAGAGTGCACAATTTTTATTCAGCAGTAGTCATGGCTATTTTCTGTCAATGTTATTTGTTAGTTAACCATGATTATTCTTTATTTATAATCAGTATTTATAGCTGTCAGAATCATATAGCTTAGCCATTAGATTTATTTTTTGATAATATATTCTATATCAGAAGCCTCTTGCCTTAATTTTTATTAAGGCTTCCTTTTTTTAATTCCTCTCCATAACCACTGAATAAATAGTAAATAAAAAATAGTTAAAATAATTTTTGCTTTACTTATTTCTCAAAAATATGTAGTTGCTTGATGGGTATACAATTTACGTATTGTTTAAAATATCCAAAACATGACTTAAACAGCCTACTCTATCTTCACTGTACTATGATTTTATATAACAGATATATATTTATCTGCATAATCATGAATGTTCCATATCAATCAGCTTAATGAAATTCCATTGGAAATACTGCAGGTTGAAACTATATTCATATTCAGTGTGTCTACTTTTGGAAATACATATCATTAAAGACAAGAACCAATTAAAATTTAATTTTAATTAAAATTAAATTAAAGACAAGAACCAATTCATGGAAACTAGTCAAGGAGAGAAGTAACCTAGAACTAAGGAGAAATTTCCTAACAGAGAGAACAGTCAACCAGTGGAATGCCTTTCCTTCAGAGGTTGTGGGTGCTTCATCATTGGAAGCTTTTAAGAAGATGCTGAATAGCCACTTGTCTGAAATGGTATTGGGCAGTGTTGACTAAACTTTTTGTTCTCGTGTGCTGAAAGTGCGTGCGAAAGTGCACCTGCACACCTGCACCTATAGTGCAATGCGTGCATGACCCACCCCATGCTCACCCACGCATGCATACACAACCCCCTGCGCTCTCCACACTATCCCCCATGCCCCGTTTTCAGCCTACCCGTGCACGCATGCATGACCCACCCATGCTCCCTCGCCGCCTGCACATGTGCGGCAGAGACCCAAAAATCAGCTGGCCGGCAGGAGGCACGCAAGTATGTGTGGTGGAGCTGAGCTTGGGCATTGGCTCGTGTGCAGAGAGGGTTCTGTGTGCCACCTGTGGCACGAGTGCCATAGGTCGCCATCACAGGAATAGTGTCTCCTGCTTGAGCAGGGAATTGGACTAAATGTATATTCTATGTTCTAAGCTAGGAGACCAAGATCAAGTCCTTCTTCAGGCATGATGGAAATCAGTGAAGTGTTTTTGGGTAACGAGAATGAGATGGACAGCATATAAATGAAACGAAAACAAACAAACAAATAAATATCCTATCAGATGGTCTGAAACTTTTTTTTTAAAAAAGTATATTTTGCATATATGGACAATTTATACTTATTTACCCCCAACATCATTTTGTCAAGCTCAGGGAAGAGAATTTATTTTTCCCCAAGCTAAAGCTAAATTCATCTCTGCCCAAGGCAATTTCTAAACTCTTTATTTCTCTTTACTTCTACTCCTTCACATTTTAAATGAATCAGTTTTCCTCTTTCTGAAGATCAGATCATTATTATTCTTAGGCTCATATACTGGAAGGTGTCTGGGTTGTAAATTGTGCTTTGAAATCATCTTAATGACCTTACCTTTGGCCCGCAGGGATAATTTTTTCCTGCCTTTCTTTCCCATCTTCATGAAAGTAGCAAAATATTCAGTAGCTTTGTCAGCAGATCTATAACCTTCTCCCACAAAGGAGATTTGTAATTGAAAACTGTTTGCTATGTAACTTAGTGATGAGAATTGCCATTAACTGGATAATAATAGTAGAATCACTTAAAATAACCTCTGCCTTTTACTGATCTCCAGGTTAGCCAGGAATGAAAAACAGCATATTTTATCAGAAGATCTGCAGTTCTTGCTTCAAATATGTATTATGCTTCACTCCTGTCAGATATTTCAAAGAAGAAAAATAATAGAAGTACTTAGGTTGAAAAGACATAGAAAAAACTTGTGGTTCATGAAACTAAAAACAGTCCACTGGCTTGACTGACCCAGAGTCACCCAGCTGTCTTTGTGTCTAAGAAAGGCCTAGAAAGTCTCTCAGTTTCTAGACTGGTGTCTTAACCACTACATAAGGCTGTCTCTCATAATAGATATAAAGCACTGTGACAATTTTAGGATTGATTTACATTTTATTGCATTGATTTTGAAGTTTTAGATTGGGAACCAGTAGGCGTTGGTTGAACGCATCTATCTTCTGAAGGTCTCAGGACAACTACAGTAATTTGTTTTAAAAGAAAAAAGAAAAAAAGAAGTAGTCACTATCCTTTAAAAAGTTACTAGGCCAGAAAATATGAGCACAAGGATCCTTTATTTTTTCCACAAAACTTTTAATTTAATTTTAATTTATTGTCAAATGCTTTATGACTTTTTTTTTAAACAGAACTTTATATACTTTGTTTTGAAAGTGGCTTGTAAAAGAATGCTGCGGGGAGATCTGATGTCAAACAAAAAGAGGAATGATTTGAATCAGATTCTTGTTTCTGACTATCTGATCATTAAAATTATTTGGGCATGTTATGTCCTTATAAGGACATCCGCCCTGATTGGCTGCTAGCCATCGGGCGGGAGATTTGAATCCCTGGCAAGGGGCGGTGCGTCTGCCGGGAGCGAATATAAGGAGAGCTCCGGCAGCACACCGGCAGTCTTGCTACTGTTTCTGTTCTTAATAAAAGTTACTTATGTAACGAGCTGGTCACGTCTTCCATTCCTGCGCCGATCTAACACTGGCGACGAAGGACTAGAGAGAAGAAACGAACCTCACGGCACCAAGCCAACAAGACCAAGACTCCGGCACCTGAAACTACAGTAGGCATTTCCAAAGGCATGGCATCCGCTGAAGTCACTTTGCCAGCCCTTGCTCCTTTCCGCCCAGGGAAGGACAAGTGGAAATCCTACATAGTGAAATTCTGGCAATACCTGAGAGGCAACAACATCAGGGATGCCGATGATGACCGGAAAAAGGGCATTTTCCTGGCCAACTGCGGCTCCGAGGTCCTCGATATGGCAATCGATCTCGTAGCACCACGAGACATCGAAGAAGTGCCATGGGCAGACCTGCTGCAAATCCTGGAAGACCACTATGCCCCAACAGGAACACCGGTGGCGAACCGTTTCACCTTCCATCAGAGGGACCAGATGGAAGGTGAGACTATCAAGGAATTCGTGGCCGCCCTATGCCAGATCGCAGCCAGCTGTGAGTTCGACCATGTGGACAATGCCATCGCTGACCGCGTGGTTTTCGGCATGAGGGACAGAGGCCTGCAGAAGAAATTCCTGAGCAGGAAGAAACTCGTGCTCAAGGATGTGGTGGAGGAAGCCACCGCATCCGAAATCTCGGAGAAAGCAGCTGCCGCAGTAAGCAGAGCAAAGAGAATCCACAAGATTCGCTCCACAGCGCAATCATCAACAGAGGATTCCACAGCTAGATCCGAGTCGGAGGGGGAGTCCACCATACACAAAGTATCCAGACCCCCAAGGCGGGAAACTGCCCAACGGAGCCACAAGGGGGAGCGCTGCGCCAGCTGCAGAGGGGACCATGCCAGGGCGACCTGCAAGTGGAGAGATGCGACCTGCTGACGCTGCAACAGAAGGGGTCACATCGCCAAAGCTTGCAGAGCCGAGGAACCAGCCCCAGAGCCCTCCAGCCACCGTCCCCGCGAGAATCGGAAGGAGTACCAGAGATCATCCAAACGGTCCTCTGGCCCTTCCAGACGCAGAGACGATGAGTTTCCCCGGAGTGGAGTGGTCCACCAGACGACCATCGCACACACGACTTCAGACAACGCCACCAAGTTCCACGTGACCATCCACGTGGAAGGAGCACCCTGCAACATGGAGGTAGACTCTGGCTCAGTCTACTCCATCATGGATTGGCAGCAGCTGAAGCGCCTGCATCCCAGCATCACCAAGTGAGAGCTGAAGCCACTACACTCCAAGCTCGTCGACTTTGGGGGAAACCCCATCGGAGTGTTAGGAAGAGCCTACATCCGAGTCACCTACAAAGAGTTCGAAGGCAAGCTCCCCATCACCGTCGTGAAGGACAGCCGACCGAACCTGCTAGGAGTGGAGTGGTTCAAGCCGCTGGGGCTTTCAATCGAAGGCATCAACCAAATTCGCAGGGACGAACTCGACAACCTCATCAAAGAGTTCAAGGAAGTCTTCGATGGTAAGCTGGGGAAATTTGTGGGGAGGCCAATCTCTTTCAATCTGGACAAGGGAATCACCCCAATTAGGCTCAAGCCCCGCCGAGTTCCGTTTGCCCTGCGGCCCAAAGTAGACGAGCAGCTGGATAAGCTGATCGCCCAGGGCGTCCTGGAACCGATCGATCATGCTTCATGGGAGACCCCCATTGTGACCCCACTGAAGCATGATGGGTCTGTGCGCATCTGCGCCGACTACCGTTGTACCATCAACAAGGCGTTGGCACAGAGCACATACCCAGTCCCAGTGGTGCAACACCTGCTGCATTCCCTGGGATCTGGATCAATTTTCGCGAAACTGGACCTGGCCCAGGCTTACCAGCAACTGCCAGTAGACGAAAAAACGGCGGAGGCTCAAACAATTGTCACGCACAGGGGGGCATTCAAATGTAACCGCCTCCAATTTGGAGTCAGCGCTGCCCCTGGCATCTTCCAATCCATGATGGAATGCCTTCTCCAAGGCGTTCCAGGAGTGGTGCCTTACTTCGACGATGTGCTCATCTCTGGTGACTCAAGAACTCAACTCCTTGAAAGGCTCAGGCTTGTCCTGCAGCGATTCAAGGCCAAGGGCCTGAGGGTCAGGCGGGACAAGTGCATCATAGGAGTACAGGAAGTCGAGTTCCTGGGCTACCTCATTGATAGCACAGGCATCCACCCCACCAAATCAAAAGTGGAAGCAATCCATGAAGCTCCAAGCCCAAAAAAACAAAACGGAGCTTCAGGCTTTCCTTGGGTTGCTCAACTTCTACGCCATTTTTCTAAAACAGAAAGCCACAGTTGCTGAGCCGCTCCACCGCCTGCTGGGGAAATCGGTCTCCTGGAAGTGGGGCCAGGAAGAGGAAGCAGCGTTCCGGGCCATCAAAGGACTATTGACGTCCAAAAGCGTCCTCATCCAATACAGCGAGACGCTGCCCATAAAGCTGACTTGTGATGCGTCTCCATACGGGGTGGGGGCAGTCCTCAGCCATGAACTGCCCAACGGCACGGAAGCCCCAATTGCCTACTTCTCTAAGACGATGTCCGGCACGGAGCGCAACTACAGCCAGCTGGACAAAGAAGCCCTGGCAATCGTGGCTGGAGTGAAGCGCTTCCACGAATACCTCTACGGAAGACGCTTCACCGTAGTCACCGACCACAAGCCACTCCTGGGACTCCTCGCAGGCGACCAAACCACCCCGACCTTCATGTCCCCACGGATGACGAGATGGGCCATCTTCCTAGCCGGCTACGCCTATAGGCTCGTGCACCAGCCAGGCACAGCCATAGGAAACGCCGACACGCTCAGCAGATGCCCGTCAAAGAATCCAGTCGAAGACCCAGCCCCCACGCTCCATCTACTCCATATAGATGACGACGGCAGCTGTCCTGTGTCATCCGCAGATGTGGCTGTCCACACCCAAAAGGACCCCACACTCCGCCAAGTGAAGTCCTGGATCCTCAGAGGGTGGCCATCGGAAAAGCCAGAGGAGAAATTCAGCCCGTTCGCCAGGAAACAGAAGGAGCTGTCCACCATAAAGGGCTGTCTGCTATGGGGAGACAGGGTGCTGATCCCAAGCACTCTGCAACGGCGGACGCTAGAAACGCTGCACAAAGGGCCTCCGGGCATCGTCCGCATGAAGGCCCTGGCACGGAGTTACGTCTGGTGGCCCTCCATGGACAAAGACATTGAGCAATGGGTCTCCAGATGCGACCCGTGCCAAGAAGTTCGCCCAGCGCTGCCGCAATCCGAAGTCGCGAAGTGGGAGACCCCCAGCAACCCCTGGTCGAGGATACACATCGACTTTGCGGGCCCGATGAAGGGACGACACCTCCTCATCGTGGTAGATGCCTTCTCCAAGTGGCTCGAGGTGGTGCCCATGGCATCTACCACAACTGAAGCGACGATCCGAGCCCTGCGCCGTCTGTTCGCCACACATGGACTACCGGATGTGCTGGTTTCGGACAACGGCCCCCAGCTCACATCCCTGGCCATGGAGTCCTTCCTGGCAGGACTGGGCATCCGCCACGCCCTGTCCGCCCCCTACAGGCCGGCCGGAAACGGACAAGCAGAATGCATGGTCAGACTGACCAAAGAAGCCCTCACCAAGATGGGCCCGGGAGACTGGCAAGAATGCATAGACAACTTCCTCCTCACCCAGCACATCACGCCACATGCCACCACCCACAAGAGCCCGGTCGAACTGCTGATGGGCAGAAGGTTGAGGTCACCCTTGGACCGGCTGCACCCCCAATACAGCCCGGAAGTGACCGCAACCGCCAGCCACCCGCTTCGCGCCTTCAGCAACGGAGATTCAGTTTTCGCACTGAATTTCAACGGCTCTCCCAAGTGGCTGAAGGGGAAGATTGCCAGCACAACCGGCCCCAAATCCTACACCATCGAGTTGGAAGATGGACAGGTCTGTAGACGACACATCGACCAACTCCGAAAAAGGGGGGGGCACACGAAAACCAGCCTGATGAGGGAGGCCTCCAACACCCCGACGAGGTAGGCCTCCAACACCCCGGCGAGGTAGGCCCGCCACACCCAGAGGAGGTAGGCCTACAACACCCCGGCGAGGTAGGCCTACGACACCCTGACGAGGTAGGCCTACCACACCCCTGCGAGGCAGAACAGCGCCATCCCAACGAGGTCGGCCCAGCCCACTACCAGGTACTGTCATGTCGGCAGTCCAGCGAGGTAGACCGGGGCCAACCGCACGGGGGATGGCAACACCAACCCAGCCAGGTGGGCACCCGGCACAACAGGGCCAGGGAACACCAACCCAGCCCGCAAGTAGACCGGGACCTGCCAAGAGGAGGAGCAGCGCACCCAACCAGTGACGGCAGCCATCACCAGCCCAGCCCGGGAGACCGCGGTTCCAGGCGAGTAGACCGGGACCCCGCCAAGACAGGCACCCCACTACCCATGGGCGAGGGTGGCACACGACTCCCCAGCGAGAGGGACCCCCGCCCATCGCAAAAGACAACCTGGAAACAACAACCCAACCAGGAGGACCCCAGGCACCACCTGATGGTAGACCAGGGTCTAGGGGGAAGGGAAAGCCGACAACAACCTGGCGAGGCAGACCTACACCACCCCGGCAGAGGAGACCTCCGCCGCCCCGCAGAGGTAGCCCCTCAACAACATCCCGACCAGGTCGACCACCGCCAACCAGACGGGGGAGACCTACGCCAGCCCAACCGAGGGGACCAACGCCACCCCTGCGAGGTCAGACAGCACAACACAAGCCAGCACCACCCGCAGACGGCGAACCGGGCCCGAGGGCACCAAACGGAACCACCACCCGAACGGCAGCAAGCCGGACCGCGACCGAACCACAGCGCCCGGGGAACCAGGGAAGAGCAAGCAATGGATTTACCGAGGCTCAGACGCTCTTCCCGGGTCGGAACCGAGCGACCGAGATGAGGAAATAGATCCACAGGCCAGGAGGAAGACCATCAGAACCAGCCATCCAAGGTCTGCAGTCCGGCCGGAGGCGCTGGGGGTGACCCCGCTCACTCGACAGCCGAACCAAGCCCGGTTCCGGAGGAGGAACCAGGAGACGAAAGAGCCCCGTCCGTCCAGGCCGGAGACAGAGTAGAAGTGGGACTGAGCAGGTCAGCCAGGGTGCCGAGGCGTCCTACGTACCTGCGCGATTACGTGACTTTTGTGAACGAGATTGACAGTTCGGACTAAGGGGGGAGGAGTGTTATGTCCTTATAAGGACATCCGCCCTGATTGGCTGCTAGCCATCGGGCGGGAGATTTGAATCCCTGGCAAGGGGCGGTGCGTCTGCCGGGAGCGAATATAAGGAGAGCTCCGGCAGCACACCGGCAGTCTTGCTACTGTTTCTGTTCTTAATAAAAGTTACTTATGTAACGAGCTGGTCACGTCTTCCATTCCTGCGCCGATCTAACAGGGCACATACAGTAGCTCCCCAAGGAGAAGAAAGAATTCTTTTTCATATTCTTTGAGCCATTCAAACATACAAGAATGGTAATAGTAATTCAATCCTAACAACAACAACAGCAACAAAAATAGGGTACAAAGAAGGAGAGAAAAGTGCTCAATTAAATTTAACATTTAACTTGTAGGATCTGGCTGAGTATGTGTATACTCACACATACTCAGATACACACACATACACACAAGAAAAAAGAAGAAAAAGCAGTCAACAGGTTGAGCTAAACATTACACTAATCTTCAAATCCCTCTGTTAACCATCTGTTATTATATTTAATATGTAGAAAGTCCACAAACAGTTTCCAGTCTCTTATATAGGTGCCTAATCTCTAATCAAAGCAGTTAATTTTGCCATCTTTGCTAATTCAGTCAATTTCAAAATCCATTCTTCAACAGCCGGCATCTGTTTTTCTTAAATGTATGTTTTTGTTTTGTTCCATTTGGTTGGTTGGTTGGTTTTACTGTTCTGTATTTTATTCTCTATGATAAAACAATAAATTTATATATAAAAAGAATGGTAATAAAAAAACACAGGAAACTAAACAGTCTATAAGATAATGCAAACTATTATTATCTGTTCAACATCCACCCCATCACAATGCTCTGTCTTTAGTTCAGTATATGTTGAGATCAACCAACTGTATGATGATTTTCATTTTCATTGCTTTATTGTTGCCATTTTAATTTTGTCTTTTTACATTAGTAAATCACCTGGGCAATGATTACCCAAATATGAGCTATAAATATCTAATTATCATATCAGCATGGATTGGAATTAAGTTGTATAACATCATCATCCCTTCATAAAAGCTAGGATAAATTCTGGGCTGAAAATATTCTCCCTCCCCTCCAGCAAGAATCTCTAAATTGTTCACAGCTCTAAAATTGTTGATTGTTGACAATTTATCTGGAGTTAAATATCAATGATACATCATTTTATAGAAATTTTCTTTTAAATTATAATTTAATGTAAAGTTTAAGCTTTTATTGCACATATTGTCCCATTGTTCAAGCATTACATTATATCCAAAATTCCTTGCCCACTGAATCATACAATGCTTTACTTGTTCATTTTCCAGATTTAAATTCAATAACATTTTAGACTTTAGTAATAATATGTTCATCACTACCACATAGTAGAGTTTCCAATTCATTTTAACAAAGTTAAACCCATGATTTTTTAAAAAATCTAATTTAAATCTTCCTTTCAGTTGTAAATATGTGAACCAATGACAAACATGACCTTCTGATTCTAGCTCCTCCTTAGATTTGAGGGTAGGGTCACCCAAGTTAAAAGATATTATTTTACCATAAGTCCACCAGTTCGGTCTCATTACTATTTCTTTTCTAAAAAAAGCTTCCTGGGGGGAAACCCAAAAAGGCCCCTTCGAGGAAAATGTATAAAGGGACTTCAAATGAATGTTGGAAATGTAAATGTAAACAAGAGACTTTTTATCATTTATAGTGGACGTGTGATAAAGCAAGAGAATATTGGAGTAGGATTCATATCTTAATACAGAAAATTCTTAAAGTGGATATAGAAAGAAAACCAGAGACGTTTCTTTTGGGTTTAATAGAACAAGACTTGAGGAAAAAAATCAGAACTCTGATGTTGTTTATGTTGACGACAGCAAGACTACTTTACGCACAGAAATGGAAGGTCACCTTGAGCCCCACAATGGATGAACGACTGCAAAAACTGATGGAGTTAGCAGAGATGGCTATATTAAATGTTTTGATTAAAGAAAAAAAAAACACAAATACATTTATTTCTTACTTGGAAACCGCTTTTGGACTTCGTGTTTGAGGTGGAAAAAAAATGAAACTTTGATTTTGGGTTTTACTGATTTACTGTTGTTATAGAAATGGCTAGTTTATATTATTATGAAAAAGTAAAAAGTTGAGGGTAGATATTAATGCCTTATTTTACTGCAACAAAGGAGTCTGAAGTCAATGCCTTTTTTTCTTTTTCCCTTGCTTTCCCCCACTGTCCACTTCCCTTTTTCCTTCCCTAATTTCCCTACTATTTACTTTTGTATTCTCTTTGTATGTCATATTATAAATTCATAAAAAATTGTGTAAAAAAATAAAATTGATTGTTATGGTGTGGTTCTTTTTTTCCAGAAAATTGCAGTGACATCCATGATTTTTCATTATATTTCTGCAGTGCAGTGCAACTAATCCTTGCAACTTTCCTCCTGGGAAAGGAAAAGAGACAGGAAAATGGAAAGAGAGAAAGAGAAAGGCACACCCAGAAATTGAAACTTGGGCAAAAAAAAAAAAAAAAAGGGTTGGTGTGAAGACTTTCTCCTTCTAAATCCCTTTATTTGGAAGCAATCAAGCTTCCTCTGTGCTGGATCCATTTTTATATACTCTCAATTTTCTAAATTCCAATTCAGACACCAAAGAAATCCATGATCATATCTTCCTTGGGGAGATATTTTAATAGCAGTCTGCCAGTTGCAACCGGAGCTCGAACAAAATACTGTTCCTGCTTTTATCCATCGAGTAAACTGTGTGACTCTTGTTTTTTTGGAAATTGAGAGCTGTAGCTGAACTGACAGACATAGCTGCCACTGGTGGGAATATATTGAACTAATTTTAATTTTTTCAAAGTAACTACTAACGATAATGATTATGTTAATAGTCATTTTGCTAATGATTATTGATAGTTGAAAGAGGACTATTCCATTGGGATTTATTATAGATTTCATTTCGTAATGTTTATTTTAATAAGTCAGTAATGATTAGTGGGAGGGATGGTCATGGAATTTTCTGTAAGAAAATGATTTATAATGATTCATGTTGCAATAATCACCATACTTCAATCATAATAGTGGAAGGTGGATACTGTCCAATCCCTGCATACATGATTCCCAAACCCCACCTACTTTTCAGACATAAGACTGAATATCATTCTCAGCCTGGGGTGAAAAAAACCCAGTTCTTTACAAGAGGCAAATTTGTAACTCTGAAAGACTTGCATAATATGATATATTTACTTGATGAAAGTTGTGCAGGATTTATTCTTAATTTATATTTCCACATAGATATAAAAAAATATTGACAGCACAAAGCTGTTAAAGTTAAAAAAAAAAAAGAAGAAGAAGCTTGTGCATATTATGGACATACCTTGCTCCAGTGGTGGGATTCAGCCAGTTCGGGGTGGTTCAGTTGAACCAGTTGTTAAATTGCTCGCTGGCCCCGCTCCTCCCTGCCCCACCCCTTCCAGGAGTCCCCACGCACCCCGTTTTGGCTCCCAGGTAAGTTCAGGGAGGCCTACTAGGCCTAAAATGGGTCACGGGGGGATGCCCCCCCCGGCAACTTGTTTTTGCTCCCAGCGGGGTGCTGGAGGGTGAGTTCTGCCTGTCATACCCCCTGGCTACACCCACCATGGCTACATCCACCCACCCAGTCATTAGGGCAGAGAACTGGTTGTTAAATTATTTGAATCCCACCACTGCCTTGCTCCTAATGATGGCTGAAAAGCTGGCACAGGATTTTGGTAGCGTTTTGCTATCAAGTCTAATACTTGCCAGTAGTTCAAAATAATAAATAGACTAAAATAATAATAATAAAACTTCAAAGTGCTGCACATAAACTGCTCCAAGCATATCCAGTTTCTGAAGTTAGCATGCCCCCGTGACTTATTAAAGGTTAAAGCACAGGCCAGCTGCAGAGGAAATTACAACCTTGGTATAAACTCTGTTCAAACAGCTTGAAATTTGAACAAAATCCTTGGATTTTTTCCTTCATTATATGTGAGTGTCAGTTATTCTTAGAACCAGGTAAAATTTTCTGAATGCTAGGCTAAGGTATGGGCAGAGAGAATGTGATCCTGTGTGCAATTAAAGCTAAGTAGGCTTTAGCCTAGAAGAGTAAGGTATGAAAGGCATTTTGCACAGCTAAAAAGACAAATAGGACTCCCTTCTGTGACCAGAGCAGCCAAATTAGTAATTCAGTAATCCAAAAAGGTTTTGCTGTAAAAAGGAGGTAATTACCAAATATAGTAGGTTTTTCATAATGCATAATCTCTTCTGGCTTTATTAATCCTGAATGATACTAAACACTTATCGCTAGCCAATTTGTCATTCTGCTTTATGAGATTGTTGCAGGAATTATGGTACCCAGTCATCAACTCTAAAGCCTGCAGCAACTAATAAATATATATAAAAATGGTTTTCATGCAGAAAAATTCTGTACCATTGCCATACACTGTGTTTTTGCTCTTCCCTATGCGGTGGCTATATATGTCTATAATCAGTCAATTACGAATAATCATCGTTATTGCTGGAGTGGTGGTAGAGTCCTCTAGGCTGATAGTGCTTCCCTTGGTGAGGGGTCTAGAGCACCTGATGAATTTGGGGTTTATGATGGCAAACAGATTTGACTCGGTTCCTTGGAAGCTCAATGAAAATGAACCGTTTCACACTGTTTTTGTTTTGTTTTTATCGCAGGGATATGCAACATGTGGAGGGCTCTGAGCCTCACCCACTGATGTGGCTGAAACATTTTCTGATTGTTGTGGAATTTTATGGCACAATTCTCCTCTGAACTGGGAGGAGACTATTGAATTGTTCTCTCCTAGATGCCTAGTGGATTCCTTAGGTTTTCATAAAATGCAAGATACTTTTTCTGGAGGATCTGGTGAGCATTTCATTCAAGATCCTACGCATCCATTGGAATAAATATAACTATGGTTTTTGACTAACTGCACCAAAGTCTTAGTAGTTACATTCTATGGTACAGCATGTGAACTGAACTGGGTTCTGTTTGTACATTACCTATTGAGAGACTGGGATCATGGGAGTTCAACCATTCAGGTTCTCCTTTAACTGTCAATAGCTTTTAATATCATTAACTATGGTAGTCTTCTGGACAATCTTTAAGGACTAGTGTAAAGACAGTCCTGAAATGGCATTTGGTGGGTAGGAGGGAAAGTTCTATCTGAAATATCTTGAGGCTCTCTCCTTTCTTCACTTCTTTTTAATATTTACACAAAACACCTGGGTAGCTCAGGTAATCAGTGCATAGGGTTTGGTGTCAATATATTGTTGATATCCAACTATGTATCTTGACCATGGACCAAACAAATGATGCAGTGATTGCCTTAGACATTGGAGGCTGCCATGGTCTGGATGAGGAGAAAGAGACTCAGTAGAAATCTCTCTAGCTTGGGTTTCCAGGCTTAACGATATCAAATAAATGTTACCTTTATACAGTTCCACTCAGAGATAATTCATTATTCAGGACATTTCTTAGATTCCTGGTTATAAGCAAGTGGGAATTATGGATAAGAGGACTTTCACAGGTATATCTTATTTACCAATTGCAATCATGTTTGGATTAGGAGGCCCCACTCACAGTTACTAGGTTTATTTATTTATTTATTTATTTATTTAATTTCTATACTGCCTTCCTCCTGAAGGACTTGGGGTGGTGTACAGCCAATTAAAACATAATATATATACATCGATTTAAAAACAAATTAAAAGTAATAAATAATTTTGGCTCAGAATTAAAACCTGATTAAAACATCTAATTTAAATCATTCACAAAGATAGCCCAGTCTGGCGGAACAGTAGGGTTTTAAGAGCACAGCGAAATACATGGAGATCAGAAATCTTACGTATTTCCAGGGGCATTTTGTTCCAAAGGGCAGGAGCACCCACAGAGAAGGCCCTCCCCCTGGGTGTCTCCAGCCGACATAACTTGGCTGATGGCACCCTGAGGAGCCCCTCTCTGTGGGAGCGAACTGGCCGGTGGGAGGCTATTGGCGGCAGAAGTCGGTCTCGGAGGTACCCAGGTCCTAAGCTATAAAGCACTTTAAAGATGGTAACCAACACCTTGAATCGCACCCGGAAGACCACTGGGAGCCAGTGCAGCTTGCACAGGAGAGGTGTTACATGGGCGTAATGGGTCGTGCACATAACTACCCACGCGGCCACATTCTGGACCAGTTGGAGCCTCCGAGTACTCTTCAAGGGGAGCCCCATGTAGAGAGCATTACAGTAGTTCAGCCGGGAGGTGACAGGGGCATGAGTGACCGTGCACAAGGCATCCCGATCCAGAAAGGGTCGCAACTGGCGGATCAGGCGAACCTGATAAAAAGCCCTCCTGGCCATGGCCATCATATGCTCTTCTAAAGACAGCCGTGCATCCAGGAGGACTCCCAGATTGCGAGCCCTCTCTGTGGAGGGCAGAGATTCACCTCCAATAGTCAGCAATGGTGCCAGCTGACTACATCGGGGCACTGGAAGCCACAGCCACTCGGTCTTGGAAGGGTTGAGTCTGAGCCTATTTCTCCCTATCCAGACCCACACAGCCTCCAGGCAGCAGGACATCACATCAAGGGCAATGTTGGGGTGGTCTGGAGTGGAGATGTACAGCTGAGTGTCATCAGCATACTGATGGACTCTCACCACAAAACCACGGATGATCTCACCCAGCAGCTTCACATTAATGTTGAACAGAAGGGGTGAGAGGACCGACCCTAGCGGCACCTCCCAATCGAGGCATCTCGAGGTCGACCTCTGCCCCCCTGTCAACACAAACTGCGAGCTGTTGGAGAGGAAGGAGGAGAACTACCGTAGCACAGTGCCTCCTATTCCCAACCCCCTCAACTGCTGCAGCATGATACCATGGTTGATGGTATCAAAAGCCGCTGAGACATCTAATAGGACCAGGACAGAGGAGCAACCCCTGTCCGAGCCCTCCAGAGATCATCCACCAATGCAACCAATGCCATTTCTGTGCTGTACCCCTGCATGAAGCCCGACTGGTACGGGTCCAAATAAGTAGCTTCATCCAGGTACCGGGGAAGTTGCCATGCCATCACACTCTCAACAGGTGCCTTCCGCCGTGCCCTTAAAACCTTCCTTTTCCAACAAGCCGGGCTGGCCTAATTCTTTTTAAGTGTTTTTAATTGTTTTGTTTATCATTTTAATTAATGGGGCCAAATTCATATATATTTTTAACTGTATTTTAATATTTGTATTTGATATTTTTACTTGGCTGTTCACCGCCCTGAGTCTTCAGGGAGAAGGGTGGTATATAAATTCAAAATAAAATAAAATAAAATAAAATTGCTCAACGCATTGTAAGCCACCCTGAGTCTCCGGAGAAGGGCGGCATATAAATCAAATTAAAATAAATAAATAAATAAATAAAACAACCTCCGCCACAAAGTGAAGGTTGGAGACCAGATGATAATTAGCTAAAATAGCCGGGTCCAGGGATGGCTTCTTGAGGAGGGGCCTCACCACCGCCTCTTTCAAGGCAGAAGGAAAGGCACCCTCACTCAAAGAAGCATTTATAATCCCCTGGAGCCAGCCTCATGTAACCGCCCGGGAGGCCAGTAGCAACCAGGAAGGACATGGGTCCAATAAAAATGTGGCAGCACTAATCCTGCACAGAATCCTGTCCACATCCTCGGGAGTCACAGGATCAAACCCTTCCTAGATAACATTCTCAAGACCTGCCTCGATCTCATCCCCTGGACTCACCCGGTTGGAGTCCAGGCCTTCCCGAATCTGAGCGACTTTATCATGCAGGAATTGTACAAAATCCTCAGCTCGACCCTGCAAGGGATCTTCCTGCATTTCCCCCCAAAGGAGTCGGTCACCCTAAACAGAGCGGCTGGGCTATTCTCTGCAGATGCGATAAGAGCGGAAAAAATAGTTAGATTTTGCCACTTTTATCGCCATTAGGTAGGTCTTGATATACACCCTCACCAGTGTTCGGTCAGAATCGGATTGACTAGTCCTCCAAATGCTCTCTAGGCATCTTTTCCGATGCTTCATCTCTCTCAGCTCCTCGGAGAACCAAGGTGCTAATTGAGATCAGCATCGGGTCAGAGGCCGCAAAGGCACGATGCAGTCTAAGGCGCCGGCAGCTGCACTATCCCAGGCGGCCACCAGGTCTTCAGTCGAGTCGTGTGCCAGAGTCTCAGGAAATTGCCCAAGCTCCATCAGGAACCTTTCGGGATCTATCAGGCACCTGGGACAGAACCATCTAGTCGATTCCATCTCCCTGCAGCAGGTGGAAGTGATTGGAAAGTCCAAGTGAAGGAGTGAATGATCTGTCCATGACAAGGGTTTAATGTCTAGGTCCCCTCTACCAAAATCATTCAACCACTGACCAGAGATAAAAATCAAGTCCAGTGGGGCCTTGAACTAACTGGGTCAGGTCCATGGCTGCCATGGAAGCCATGAACTCCCTAGCCACCTCTGACGTCTCGCTGGCAGATGGTAGGTTGAAATCCCCCATGACAATAAGTCTGGGGGTGTCAACCGCCACCCCGGGAATAATGTTGAGTAGCTCGGTCAGGGTCGCCGCCACATGGCAGGGAGCCAGGTATGCAGTCAGCAAACCCATCTGCACCCCACGACCCCACTTCACAAATAGGCTATCTGAGGAACAGTGGTCTCCCTCAGACAAAGACTTTTCCTAATAATCACCACCACTCCCCTGCCCCTCCCCTGAGCCCTCGGCTGATGAAATGCACGGAAACCTGGTGGACACATTTCTATGAGGGGGACCCCCCCTCCTGGCCCAACCAGGTCTCCGTAATTCCTGCCAGGTCCGCACCCCCCCGCAAAATAAGATCAGAAATGAGCGGGGCTTTATTAACTACCAACCTGGCATTACACATCATCAGCCGAGGGCCCCGGGCCTGAGACTCTGTGCAATTAAGGGCCCGAGTTGTGCATTGGGGGCCGGAATGTGCAATTGCTCGAATACAGCGCATGCGCACCCCCGGGACATGATATGGCCCCCTGTGCCCATCATATCTGTCCCTCCCACTTATTGTTTCAATTTCACTGCCCTTCCTGTAAGCCCCCAGCTCTCCGTTCCGACTACCATCTTCATCCCCTCCACTGCGCCCATCCAATCCCCCCCATACAGTGGCTATATGGACCCCCCAGGTCCATCTCTACAACCCCCTCCCCCTTCCTGGATCCCCTTAAAAACTTCCCTGGTGCCCTTATTTAAAAAAACCCTCAACCCCCTAGTTTTCACATGCCACCTCTCTGGGTCCCAAAGCCCGTCATTGAGGTAGGCCCTCGATAGTGAGGCGGGCCACATCTGTGAGAGGGGGGAATCTCGCAGCGCAAGAAGATCCAGTGTGGTATACGTCCCCAAGTGCAATGATAGAGGCAAAGAGCATAATCAGGCGTCCATATAATAGTTCCAAAGAAAGATGTAACATGCAGCCATTGTTCAGTGAGGCTCCACTTGTATCTCCACTGTCCTCTCACGATAGTAGGAGGGGTCCTGATGATTGTATCCAAACAGGAGCGACATCCAACCCGCCCTCTCATGGCGGGGGGCCCTGAAACGACCATAGATCAAAAAAATGCTCCTCCCGATGGCACGATCGTGGTGTAGCAAAAGACCCCCTCAGCAGTTGCTTCACTGGCTGTCCATGGTCGGAGAGAGAAGTCTTATCAATCCGTCAGTCAATCAATCCGGGGGCAAAGATGGAATAATCCTTGGCGTAATGCTATACTCAATGATCGTATCCGAGTAATAGTCCTGATAAAGAGGGGAGAGGGAGGGAAGGAGAAAGGGAGGGAGGAGGGGGGAAAACCTTTCAGTTAAGGGCAGATAATAAGCCCATTTCTTGACATAAACAGTACCGTGGGGGGGAGGGGGGAGGTTGATATCACTGCAACGGGGAAAAACCCCGTCGCCCCCCCAACCCTATCCTCCTCAGTTCTTCCGGAATAACATATAGTTTCCAGTCCCCAGCCTCCATTAAATTTCATAGGAAACCTCCAGGTCTTCTGCAGCCGTCAAAGGTCTTCCCTGAAGGGGTCTCTCATCTCTAGTCCAGAAACAAGTCATTTGTACGCCTCTCGGTTTCACCCCAGCAATTCTTTTATATGCCAGTGATAGCGTTGGGCAACAGTGTCCAGCACTTCAATGGGGTGTGCCACGGCCCTGTTTTAATATCAGGGCTGACTTCGCCATCCCCGCTGATGCCATCACCGCCATCTCTGGCTCCAAGTATCGCTGAGGGGGTTACCGAGTGGAGCAGGTGGATTTCAAACAGGCCGCCTTCCACTCACTGCTAACGCCGCTGCCGCCACCGTCAACAAACCACCAATCCACCACTCTACTGCCTCAGCCACGTTGCAGCGGTGCGGCTACAGCCCTCTGTAGACCGACTCCTGGTACTCCCTGGGGCGAGGAAGATCTCAAAATGCTCGCCCCGAGCTCATCCGACCAAGCCAGGGGTTGCTGGTAACCCTGCACCCCTATGGTACCCCCTAAAGCCATCTCCATCAGATCGCAGCACTTTACGGCACAGTTGCCATCTTGCGCATGCTCCAAACCATGTTACTACACAGTCATCATATGTTTAGATTATTGCAATGCACCCTATGTCGGGTTGTCCTTGAAGAACATTCAGATGTAACAGCTGATATAGAAGGCAGCTATCTGGGCAGTATGGGTAGTCCTGTATCCTGTCTGACCCATCTTCATAGGAAATTGCATTGTTACTGGATAGTTTCTGTTTATAATCAAGTTGTTTATAGCTGTCCATGCTCTACACTGGATTATCTGTGGGACCTTCTTTTCAATACTTGTTTGCCCTGATCAGAGAAGGTCAACTCATTTCAAGTTCCCTCCCTATATGATTGCCATTTAATGGAGCTTGGAAGTGGGTTTTTCAAGACTTTGGAGAAATTTTCCCATGAAAATTTGATCAACTCCCTGTCTTTTGGATTTAAGGAAAGATGCTAATAACATTTGTTGTGTCTAGCATAGAAAGAGGAAATTATTAGAAATTGGATAGGTAAGCACAGAACTTCCATCCTTTCTAGTTTTTTTTTTTAAATGAATTTGATTGTCTTTTTACATATTTGGGTTTTATTTTCTATTTTTTTTCTCTATGAATATTTTTAATCTTAAATTGAAATTGTTAGTCATCTTGAGCCTTTTGGATTAGGAGTTATACAAATGAAATTAATTACAAAATAAATAAATAAAAATCATGACACTCTTTTATGTCTAACTCAAAATATATTGGATCTTTTAGATACACTTTAAGTAATCAAATTTTAGAACCTGTATGTGAAGTGAAATACAATAATATTCATAAACTGAGTAAGCTATAGTTCTCACAACGTAGTCAAAATACACCAAACAGTGTTTGGGTTTATGAAATATACATTGTTACCACAATAAAAATTGGTAATAGGCACTTTCTGTCTATAGTGAAGGCCAGCTTAATAATATTTGACACTTTTATTAACAGAACTGTCTTATATGTTTTATGTTATTATTCTTCTAGGGACATTTCAGACATCACTGTTCAATGATTTTCCCCAATTGTCTGAGTAATTAAAAACAATGTTGAAGATTATACCTCATATCAGACCTGAAAAATTGATCCCAGTTAAATATCACTTCTTTCAAAATGAAAAAAAAATAGACAATTGATTGCTTTACATCAATTTAACAAAAGCTAAGATATACACAAGATCCATGTATGCTCTGTCATTATAAGACCTACCTGCAAACTGATGTTAAAAAGTCACACTTAAACTAAAGCCAAACTTTACTGACTGCTGGGAGAGGGATGAGGAAAAAAGATATTTTGGAAACTGAAATTGGGGGGAAAAAAATCCCATTGGAATTCTTGAATTGTGCTGTTTGGGATATCATTGACCTTGAGGATAAAATGGAGTGGGGATCTCTAACTTCTGCCTTGTTTCCATTGAAGATGGGCTTGGGCACAAATATTTCCTAACCATTTCATCAGATGCTAAGACATGACAAATAAAATAGAACTGATGATGCTACTACATGAGTAAGAGGAATTCTGAACTGCTAGAAAGTGTCATCTAGCATTAACTAATGATGCCTGCAGAATTTATCTTGCTACCTGTGAATAATTAGCTAGGCTCATGCATTGATTTAAATTGTAAAGCATTACAGTTTACAAAATAAATTATACATTTATTAATAAGTTTGTTTACAACACACAAATGCTAGATTCATACATCATGCTGAGAAATATTTGGGGCTTACATTTCATGAAAAGAAGGCTAAAAACCCATCACATCAAATCAAACTTTATTTTGCTCAATGGCTATATAATGCATATACTTATGCAAGGTAGTTGAAATTAGCAGAAAATAACTTCAAAGGTAAAATAATGAAGACATTTATCTTATATACACGGTTGAAAAGAATTATGGAAACTACCTGGGGCCAATCAAAGGATAGCAATACAATTTTCTTCACTAATCCTCCACTACATTTAGCCACCTTTTGATATCTTGAGTTGGCATGTCAAAAAAGTAAATTGTGACACATTAAGATAAGGCAGTAAGGACATAAATCAGAGTAATTACACAATGGAAGCTTAGAACTACATGATGTGCTAACTTTATCTCATTAAAAACACAAGGGGAAATTCTCTCAGAGTATGAATAGAGTATAAATGTCTCCTATATTTCCCAGATAAGACTTCCCATTGATCAGTGGCAGTAAGAAGTTTCTTATATATCTGGGAATTCATAGAATAGAATAGAATAGAATAGAATAGAATAGAATAGAATAGAATAGAATAGAATAGAATAGAATAGAATTATTTATTGGCCAAGTGTGATTGGACACACAAGGAATTTGTCCTGGTGCATACACTCTTGGAGTACATAAAAGAAAAGATACATTCGTCAAAAATCATAAGGTACAACATTTAATGATAATCATAGGGAAACAGTCAATATAAATCTTAAGGATACCAGCAACAAGGTTACAGTCATACAGTCATAAGTGGGAGGAGATGGGTGATAGGAACAATGAGAAAATTAATAGTAATGCAGACTTAGTAACTAATTTGGCAGTGTTGAGGGAATTATTTGTTTAGTAGAGTGATGGCGTTTGGGAAAAACTGTTCTTGTGTCTGGTTGTTCTGGTGTGCAGAATTAGTTGTTGGCTTCAGGAAATCATTGATGTTAACATTCAAGTAAGTTTTAGCCAGTGAAACATCCAACTGGTGATCCATATTCTCTATTCATTTATTTTAATATTGGTAATGATTACTGAAGCTGTCTAACCATAATGCTAAAACTACCTCAGAAAAGAAACAATATTTTGCACCCATCAGAAGATAACTTATATCAACAAAAGGAGTGATTAAGTTCAATTTTACTCAATACTTAATGACTGCAATTCAGAAACTGAAATTTGATCTTAAAAGACCAACCTATGATCACAAAACAATGTTGAGAGCTTCAATATTTTTGATTAGATGACTCTGTGACTCTAAATGATGAATACTGGAATATAATCAAAGTTGAGCTCTACATAAGATCTTGCTTAAAACAACTTTAAAGCCCTTGGGATGAAATAAAGTTTAGAATTACAACAATTCTTTACATGTTCTTTGCGACAGTATAAATAGATAATAACCATATAAGCTAAAAAATAACGCTTTTGAAATTATATTACGGTTTATTGCTATAATATATAAACCTAATTTCTGAGTGCAGCATTAAAGCACCTTTTCTTTATAAAAATTGTTCTCATTATCCCTGTGGCAGACTTCATGTAAGCAGGATTTGCTATTATAATGGTGGCTCTTTTTTTAGGATTGAAAACTCTGCAAGGAGTGCACAGTACCACAGATGGACAATTAGAATTAGATAAAAATTCTCAGTCAGAAATCGAGTGCACAAGGAATGGATTACATCAAAAATTTATGTAACTTTCCTACCCTGCCATTTTTATCTCCCATGTTTATAATTTAGGATGACAGGAATATATGTTTTCTTTCATTATTATTTACTTTAAAGCCTTTAGAAACTACTGTCAGATTAACTGACACTGCCTCCATATTTACAAGCTAAAGTTAGAGGGGAAACAACATACCCAGGTGCCAATTTTGAATTTTTCAGCAGTTTTATAGAGCCAGCTCAGATGGATAGAGATGGCTTAAAATTCAAATGAGACACCCTCCTCAGAATGGAAGTTGAGATATTGGAAACCTTTTGTGGGCCTCTCCCAGAGGGAAGGGGGAGAGGAAATGACACCATGTGTCACAAATAATGCATGTATGTAATGGTTATGACATCATGCATGTAATTTCATTTGAATATCATATTGGGTTCTATCAAAACTTTATGCTTATGGTCTGAGGCCTTAGGTTTCTGGAGTTTATTTACAATCTTCCTTTTCCTTGTTATTTTTAATACTAAAATGTTGCTCTACAGGATGGGAGCTACCACAAAGAAGTCCCTAATTGTAACATTTCCTATGCAGAAAATATTCCCTTTTAGATCTTCCAGATGAGCTGATTCCAAAGCAGTCTTGAAGATACTCAGGTTCTGAGTCAGATAGGGCTTTAAAGATAATGGATAATATCAAGGCACCCACAGGCAAAAAGTGCAATTTCTGTAAAAGTAATATGGCACATAAAGACTGAACCAAGCCCATTGCTATTCAGGCGACTGCATACTGAGCAGTTGATCTTCAAGGGCTACATCATATAAATTGAGCTGCAATAATCCTAAAGTTTAATTAATGATTTTTTAAAAAAAACAAACGGTGCCATAATTAGCTAAAGTTTATAAATCTGGATATCCCACGTCAGCCTCCAAGTAGATCTAGAAGGTGCTGTAATTTCCTAGAAGGAGTAGGAAATTCCACTGCACCAGCCAGATGCAATTCCTCCACCACAGCTGTAACATATTAGGAAATAAAATAACCTCAATATAAAAGAGTCAAACTTGCTTGATCAGTACAAGTTGGCTTAGTACATCAACTAAATTTTACCTCATCACTCTACTAATAATTCCAGTTAAAGCTTGAAGCCCATATTAACACATAAAGCTCTTTATCAGTTCCAGAACACATCTTGGATGGAATTCATTGTTCTGTTTATTAATGATGCAGAATGCATTCTTTCTTTTCCTGAGAAGGAGATTTCATAGTACATGTGGGCAGGGAATGGAAATTAAAAATCACATTGAATAGAATTCTTTATTGGCCAAGTGTGATTGGACACACAAGGAATTTGTCTTGTTGCATATGCTCTCGGTGTACATAAAAGAAAAGATATATCGTCAAGTATCATAAGGTACAACACTTAATGATAGTCATAGAAAAACAGTCAATATAAATCTTAAGGATACCAGCAACAAGGTTACAGTCATACAGTCATAAGTGGGAGGAGATGGGTGATAGGAACGATGAGAAGATTAATAGTAATGCAAACTTAGTAACTAGTAACATTTTCAGAAGTGCATTTTCACAATATTGCTTTATACTTGTGATCAATGAGGATGATGAGGTAGATAACAAACATCTCTTGTAAGAAGGGCTAGTTTATTTATTTATTTATTTATTTTTCATATTTGTATACCGCCCTACTCCCGAAGGACTCAGGGCGGTGAACAGCCATAATAAATACAAATACATATAGAAGTTAAAAACTATTAAAAACAGATTAAGTAATTTAGGCTCAAAGATTAAAACATCCAAATTTATCTAAAAGAGGTCTAAAACCCGATTTAAAAGCCAATTTAAAAGCCAATTAAAAAGGGAGAGTTAGGCCAGACCAGCTTGTTGGAATAGAAACGTTTTCAGGGCACGGCGGAATATGCGTAAGTCTTCAATGTTTCGTAACTCCGGGGGAAGCCCGTTCCAGATGGTAGGTGCCCCCACAGAAAAGGCTCTCCCCCTGGGGGCCGTCAGTCGACATTGTTTGGCTGACGGCACCCTGAGGAGTCCCTCTCTATGGGAGCGAACTGGTCGGTGAGAGGCTATTGGTGGCAGGAAGCGGTCTCGTAAGTACCCTGGTCCTGAGCCATGGAGCGCTCTAAAGATAGTAACCAAAACCTTGAAGCGCACCCAGAAGACCACCGGGAGCCAGTGCAGCTCGCGCAGGAGGGGGGTTACATGAGAGCACCACATTGCTCCCATCACCACCCGCGCGGCCGCATTCTGGACCAGTTGGAGCCTCCGGGTGCTTCTCAAGGGGAGCCCCATGTAGAGAGCATTACAATAATCCAGGCGTGAGGTGACAAGGGTGTGAGTGACCATGCGTAACGAGTCCCGATCCAGAAAGGGACGCAACTGGCGAATCAGGCGAACCTGATAAAAAGTCCTCCTGGCCACGGCCGTCATATGCTCTTCTAAAGACAGCCACGAGTCCAGGAGGATGCCCAAGTTGCGAACCCCATCTGTGGGGGCCAACGACTCGCCCCCAATAATCAGAGATGGCGCCAACTGACTATATCGGGACGACAGAAACCACAGCCACTCGGTCTTGGATGGGTTGAGTCTGAGTTTGTTCCTCCCCATCCAGATCTGTATGGCCTCCAGGCACCGGGACATCACCTTGAGGGCATCATTGGGGTGGTCTGGGGTGGAGATGTACAGCTGGGTGTCATCAGTGTACTGATGGTACTTCACCCCAAAACCATGGATGATCTCACCCAGCGGCTTCACATAAATGTTGAATAGAAGGGGCGAGAGGACCGATCCTTGTGGCATCCCACATATAAGGGGCCTCGGGGTTGACCTCTGCCCCCCTGTCAACACAGACTGCGACCGGTCAGAGAGAAAGGAGGAGAACCACTGTAGAACAGTGCCCCCCACCCCCAACCCTTCCAACCGGTGCAGCATGATATCATGATCGATGGTATCAAAAGCCGCTGAGAGGTCTAGTAGGACCAGGACAGAGGAGCAACCCCTGTCCCGAGCCCTCCAGAGATCATCAACCAATGCGACCAATGCTGTCTCTGTGCTGTACCTGGGCCTGAAGCCCGACTGGAACAGATCTAGATAATTCAATTCATCCAGGTACTGAGGCAGTTGTCGTGCAACCACACTCTCAACAACCTTCACAACAAAGCGAAGGTTGGAGACAGGACGATAATTTGCTAACACAGCTGGGTCCAGGGAGGGCTTCTTGAGGAGGGGCCTCACCACCGCCTCTTTCAAGACGGTGGGAAAGTTGATTTTCATACAAAGATATGGGCACCCACTAGAAAAAGAGATAGAAAATGTTATATATTTCTTTTTATCCAACTAAAAGTCATTCTAATTTTTGAAGCTCTGTTGTGGTAACTCTATTTTCACAATATTTTCTTTTAACCTTCATTCTGAAATATGTATTTTGCCTTTATAATAAGTAAGTTTTGATCAGTTGTAACTACTAAATTAAAGCCATAGCTGTTTTTGAAAGTTCAGAGTCAATATCACTATTTCCTTGCTTTACATTTTCAGGCATAGAAATGCTTTCACAATAAAAGCAAGGCATGCTCTTGATCTCTGAACAGAGTATATTCCCTCCCTACTTCTCCATCTGATGTCTATTCATGGCTTTTTAAATGCAAACATTTCAGGTACATTTAAATCTTGTCATATTTCAAATTGAAGCTTGAAACGTGACTGTGCAAAGTGGATGAAATATGCAGAGTTAAGTAGAGCAGGGCTTTCTAAATTTTCAACATGCTCCATTTAAGCGTAGGATTGGCAAGCAATTTAAAGAACTGTCTAAAATTTGTATCCCCCCCCCCCTTTAAACCATTTGCTATAAATCCAGTATGGTAGCTATTGAAAGCCATGTTAGACTGAAGTGAGTAGAACTGAACTCTTTTAATGAAACTCAAATATGAATCATGTGATACTAAATGTACTGTATCCACTATGTTGCATGCAGGCACATTTTCTACTGTATAAAGGATTAGAGGAAACGAGAACTGACACTGAATGCAATCAATTCTGTGGTCCAAAATGGATGGATTTTTCTTTCCCTTATTGATAGTTTATTCCTTTACTTATTGGGACACCTGAAAGCACACTGAAGTAGGAAGTACAGTTTACAAGATGGCAAATGATTGTAATTATCACAATCATCAAAAGCATTCACGGACAGATAAGTGCTTTTTTTATTTTAAGGCAGAAAACAATATTGCTTTCAAAGAGATTTTAAAAAAAATAAATCCATATGAATACAAGTATGGCAGTGTAGTGGTTAGAATGTAGTACTGCAGGCTAACTCACTGCTCACTCCAGGAGTTTGATTCTGAGCGACTCAAGGTTGACTCAGCCTTCCATCATTCTGAGGTCAGTAAAATGTGGACCCAAATTGTTGGGGGCAATATGCTGACTCTGTAAACAGCTTAGAGAGGATTGTAAAGAAAGGTATATAAGCCTAAGTGCTATTGCTACTGTTGAATGAACCTATTTTAAACCTAAAAAAGAAAGGAAGGTCCACAGAATCCTGATGAAAAATATATACGCAAACCCCATCATCAGGCCTTTAACAATTATTAGCATAACAGATGGCAATTTGGATAATGAAATAGCTTTCAATCACAGCAAACTATTTACCAGTCATAAATCAATCCTGATTAGATAAAATGTTAAACAAGAAAAGGTTCTGCAGACATCGTACTAGGTATCAGAGTCAGGCACATTCTTCTTATTGCTTGCTTAAAATGCAGAGGAAGCCTGTTTAATCAAGATGAGTTAAAATGAGGTGCTTGTTTATATTCCAAATGCATATGAGATGGCAATTTTATTGGTACTTATGATATTGTTTTTACTCCCCTTTGGAGCTTTTCAAATCCCTGTTAAAAGATTTGAGTATTAGAAAATAAATGTATTTGCATATGGTAATTTGAAGCGCAGCAGCTTTTTGGGAACAGATCATATTTTGGAGCAGTGAGACTGTACGTTTATATCTTAAAAGAAATGCCCTGCTGGATCATAGCAAAAGTCCATTCTATCTTGTATCCGAGTGTCAGAATTGGCTAGTCAAATGCTTCCAGGCTGCCAAAGAGAACCAGTCCTCATTGTTAATCAACCAACAACTGGCATTCAGAAGAACTGATTCTTCATCCATTGATTCTATTATCACTCTAGCCTATAGCATATTATATAGTTTACAGATTTTCAATTTTTTTCTTTTTAATCTTAACAACTGTACACATGTTTATATGAAATTTGGAGTTGAAAACATAGAATTGTGCTCTAAAAAGGTGTGTGTGTATGTGTGGAAGGAAACCCAATTAAAATCTTCCCCCATTTCCTTGGCCTTTTTATTGGTCTCCAAACCAATCTGCTCAATCATTCTTTTTCCTGATAATGCACAATTCTAATATAAGTAGTCCTCAACTTAGAGCTATTCCTTTACTGACCAATTGAAGTTGCAATGGCACTGAAAAAAAGTGGCTTAGGACTGTTTTTCACATTTATGACGATTGCAGCATCCCTGTGGCCATGTGATCAAAAGTTGAATGCTTGGCAACTGCCATGTATTTATGATGGTTGCAGTGTCCTGGGGCCATTCAACCTACTGACAAGCAAAGTCAGTGGGGAAGCCAGATTCACTTAACAACTATGTCACTAATTTAACAATTGCAAGGATTCACTTTATAGCTGTGGCCAGAAAGGTTGTAAAATGGAGCAAAACAACTATCTTAGTCAGCAACAGAAATTTTTGGCTCAACTGTGATCATAAGTTGAGGACTACCTGTATCCAATTCCTGATGGTTGGCCCTCCTCTGCTTTCTCCAACTCCATTTTTTTTTCAAATTTCAAACTTTTTTGCTCAGGTTTTACCAATCCATTTGCATTCTTCCTTTTACCTGTAGATCGAAATATATGGTTTCTTCAGATTCTCTTCTTAGCTATTTGTTGTATTTTTGGCTCCTATGCTTTTTTCTCATATTCGTTTTCAACTGCTTGTTGTCTGCTTGCTGTTTATACTTTCTGCTTCCCTCAATCAAACTGGTACCATACTAAGTTATTTTCTTCTGAGCTTCCCTATCGTAGAAGTTCTAGCTTTTCATAGAATTTTCTATTCTAGGAGAAGTTGGAACATTCATGAAAAATTAGTCTGTCAGCATCACTATCATAATTGTAACACAGAATACATTCTTCTATGCCCCTCTAATGTTTCAGAGAGCATGGTGAAAGGTTTCTCATTTAACAACTCACTATTTCCCACAAATATATTCCAGTTTATCTTTTCTGCCAATAAAAGCAGGGTAAAATTAATTTCTTGGTTAGTCTCCTAAAAGACACTTTACTGATTGCAGTTTCATATGAAGGAAATAGGTGGGCATTAATGAAAGTGTTTACTCATCAGTTAGTAAATGGCCTATTAAGAAATAGTAATGCATCAATCCTTCACATTATTTGTAAATCTTGAAATGATCTATCCTCCTCAAAGAAACAAGCTGCATTTTAAATTAAGTAATAGGGGGTTCAGTTCAGATCAAAATTTCAGTTCTTCCAAGAACAGACAAAGATGGAGAAAATCAAATCAACTTTAAACCAGCTGGAGAAATCTATTACTGTAACAGAATGTTCAGCCCTTGGAACCATTTCTGTATCTTGGAAGAATTCTAGAATTGGTATGACCAGAATTCAGATATTTAATTGCAAATGTTTGATATTGCCATTCCCACCAATTATAAAGGGTTGAATTTGAAGAATTTTAGAAATATAAATTCCTTTCCTCTATACTGGTTTTAGCGCCAGGTCAACATGTATCAGAATGTAATCCCAAAAGGCCATTGATGTGATGTTATGTTTCCTAAGTGCATAATTTGGAAAGCAAAAATGGTGTCTCCATGTGTTAGCATACAGAACCAGGGACATTGCCATGAAGGAAGTGTTAAGAAACTGTTTCTCAAGGGTCCAAGTTCTGGACCTAAACAAAAGCAGAAGCTACTTGCTCTGGAAGTCAAACCAATTTATTTTGGCTGGATTCTTGGCACACAATGAGTCCTTTATATGAACAAAATGGACAAAGAAGAGACTTCCTACCTGACTGGGTATAGAAGGAAGGACAGAAGGAGAAGCACAAGGCTCTCTTGCAAGGTTCTGTTATTATGCAGTAGCCTATCTCAATCAAGTTCAGGTAATCTTTGACTTATGACGACAATTGAAACTAGAATATCTGTTGCTAAGCAAGTCAGTTGTTAATTGAGTCATGCTCTATTTTACAACTTTTTTGCCAGGGTTGTTAAGTGAATTGCCGAAGTTGTTAAGTAAATCATGTTGTTGTTAAGTAAATCATGTTGTTGTTAAGCAAATCTGGCTTTCCTCATTGATTTTGCTCATCAAAAACTGAGTGGGAAAAATGGCAATCTCATGATTCTAGGACGTTGCAACCAGATGCCAGTTGCCAAGCACCCGGAATTTTATCATGTGAACATACATAGGAGTGCTGTGATTGTGAGCGGTGGTAAATCACATTTTTCAATGCTGTTATAACTTTGAATGATCACTTAATGAATGATTATAAGTTGAGGAATACCTGTGGAGCTTTGGCCTTCCTGTGGCCTTCCTTCCTGACCTGGTATACCTCGAGAGACTAACATATAAAATCTGAAGATCATTCTATAACAATGATTATTAAAAGGAGCCACCAAATGGATGACATGAGCTGCAGTGTCACAGCGGTTAGAATGCAGTACTGCAGGCTACTTTTCTGCTGACTGCAGGCTGCTTGCAATTTGGCAGTTTGAATCTCACCAGGGTCAAGGTTGACTCAGCCTTCCATCCTTCCAAATGGAGGAATTGACCATTCTCTTTTTAAAATGGATATTTTAAATTAAACTTTTACATTTATACTTTTTAATAGTATGGTTGTCAGAATGGAATGCAAGAAAAGTTGCTGAAAATATTATGTAAATAGTACTTTACTGAGCAAGGCAGTTAATTTCATAGCATGTACTGTATGTTATCCATAATATGCAGTTCATGTATTAAGCATTAGTCAATAACATTCCTGGGTGGCACAAATTCAATCTTGATTCATCTAGGACACTTTGGCTCTTGACAAATCATTGTATTTTGAAAGGAAAGTTTCTGCAAAGGGTTTCTATCCATGTGCCTCTGAATGTGATTAAAAGGCCCTACACATTTGGTAATCTCTTTATTTGCCTCTGCTTAAATGCAAATGCTATCACAGTACAGTCTGGTATATTGGGAGACTCTTCACTTTTAGTGCTTACCAGTAAATGGACCTACTATGAATATTTCCAGGCCTCTAAAAATCAAAGCTCAGTCAGGATGGGCAGAGAGAAGTTTTAATTCAAATATGTTTGTTATTCCAGTATTTTCAAAGAATTTTGCTCCCCAGCCCATCACGTTCTCTCTTATTCTCTGATACGTTTTCTGCATTTCTGATAACTCTTTAACTCATTCTTTGATTATCCACTGTCTATAAATGTTTCAGATTTCTTCTTTCCTCTGAAAATGCCTTTATTGTGCAATTAATACATCACTTCTTGACATGAACCTGGCCAGCCTGACTAATTTTATCTTCATATTCCTATTCTTAATGAGATACATTGATTGCTTTAATTGATTCTTCTTGTCCTTGCAGGTGTCAACTTTTTTTTTCCTCTCTTTTTTTTGCTGATTTCTATTACCCTTCTCTCATTATATTCTCTAATTTGAGATAATTTGTCTTTTCCATTTCAGCAAAGTATACTATTTCAGTAAGGCACTTCCTGACCACTTCTGTTTAGGCACACAAAGAAAAGTTTTTATTCATCTTGGAGCATTTGAAAATTGATGGCACTCCTCAGCTTGATGGGTGTTGATTAGATCAGGTTATTTACAGTATATATATTTTATATTTTTATGAAAAGAGCCACAAATGCTACTTGAAGTCTAGCATGAGAAGAGTTAGACTTGCCTTAATTATGCCATGGCATCCATTTTGTGGACCATTCTCCTCCCATGAAGTATGGGTACTCCATCTCTGTTTACTGTTCCAGAAGTGCCTCAAGACTTTACTATGTCATCAGGCATGGGAGTCCTAAGGGAACTCGTGAAATCTTGAGAGGATTCCATAGTTAACATTCACTCTCTCTTGTATTTTGTAGGTTTTATATTTTAATAATTGCTGTTTTCTTAATAGATTTACTGTTTTAATTACCATTCTAGGAATCCCTCTCTCCTTCTCCAGTCCAGCAGCAGCCATTTACCTGCCTGCTGGGAGGAGAAGTGAATTGAAGGGAAAGGAAGGGGAAGAAAGGAAGGAAGGGGAAGGAAGGGATTAACAGGGAGGAAGGAGCCCTTTTACACTCTTTGCAGCCCATATCACCCCTATGCACCTCCTCAGCCCCTCTTCCACACTCTTATATACTTAAAAGACCTTTGCTGCATCCTACATGCCTCCCCCAACCCAGATGGCATCTTTTATGCATTTTCTGTCTTTTGCCTGACTCAAGCCGACCTTCCGCAACCTATACAGCATCTTTTGCTCACCCACATGCCCTTCTTGACCTGCATGGCATCTTTCATGCACCCCCCACATACCCTTCTTGACTCATACTCAGTGGTGGGATTCAGCCAGTTCACACCACTTCGGGAGAACCGGTTGTGAACTTTCTGAGCAGTTTGGCAAACTGATTATTGGAATAAATCATTACGGGAGAGACCTGGTTGTTAAATTACTTGAATACCACCACTGCTCATACCCCGTAACTTCCTTCCCTGTAGCAGCAATCTACCTGCCTGGTGGCCTTGTACTTGCCCTTTCTTGGCCTTTTTTGATGGCTTCATATTAACTTTCTCACTCAAGCTTCCCACAAAGTAAATAGGGAAAGCAGGGAGGGAGGGAGGGAGGGAGGGAGGGAAGGAAGGAAGGAAGGAAGGAAGGAAGGAAGGAAGGAAGGAAGGAAGGAAGGAAGGAAGGAAGTTTTCTGATATTTCCTTCAACAAAGAAAATCAGTGGGGAGGAAGTTGGAAGTCACTCTTGCTTAAATACTTAAATACATATTTTTAAAAACCAGTATTGAAACTTTGGTTAAAGAAATATTTTATATTTGCACATATTGCAATGTTACTCACAATTTATACAATATATATGTTTAAAATATTAACTATTAGGCAAAGGAAATAGAAAAGGCATGGAAAATGTTTGTCCCTATAGGCAGAACATGCAAAAATATTAAAGTGAACCGCTTGCAAAAAATTAAATATGTTCAGGGAACATAGGTACAAAAATGTGCCCATAAATATTTTGCAAAGCAAATTAACAAACAAAAACTGGACAAGATTAGTGTTGTGAAAAATGATAAATGGAAAGAAATCAAAATTGATTGATTTACCTATCATTATTAAAGAAAAAAATTCAGGTATATGAATTTATATGTGCTTTTATAATAAAAGCACATATGCTATATGTGCTTTTATTATCACAAGGTGATCTTTATTATAAAACATTTTCTATATGTTGAAAAATAATTTTCTTTTTTAAATGTTCCAGATGAGTGTCTGACTTAGTAAACTGAGATTTCAGCCTTTGGTTCATTTCCCTGGTTGCACTTCATTTGATAATTACAGGAAATGACACAGTGCATTAGCAATGTTAGAACACCAGCCATTTTCCTGTTATGTGTAGGCAGAAGTACAGATTTTATTTCACAGATTTACAACTCCTGATTGTAGTTTTTTCCAGAAAGTCAACCCAGATTATTATTAGTCTATATTAATTTATTTAAATGAAATGATTATACACACAAATTAGTTGAATCCTCAAACCATGCTAAATTGTTAGTATTTGACACATTGTAATATAACACAGAAATGTAAAACCATGCCTTTCTACTGTCTAACACAGGGGTGTCAAACTCAATTTAATTGATGGCCGCATCAGTTTGACATCGGGGGGCCAGAATGGGTATGGCTGGGATGGGCATGGCCAGCTCGATGTCAGTCATGTCAGTGGTGGCCCAACTGCTCTGCCAGAGAAAACGGGCTCCTGAACTCCGTTTTTGGCTGTGATGGCCTCCTGCAATCCTCTGCCAGCAAAAATGGATGTGGCCTTCCCGAACTCCATTTTTGCTGGTAGAGGCACCACGGGCCAGTCCTTTGCTGTTTCCAGGCTGGCCCAGTGGGCCAGATCTAAGCTCTTTGCAGGCCAAATCCAGCCCCTGGGCCTTGAGTTTGAGCCCTGGTCTAACAAGTATATGTATAATATAACACTTGTCCAGAAAAACTAAAAAAGAGACCTAGCAAGGGAGCAAAATTGCACAAATATATCTTGTAGTCTATTATTTTCATAATCTTGAGTATTCTGTTTCACAATATTTAGATTAATACATATCAAATATGCAAGCAAATAAAAATGTCAGTGGGGTCCATATATAGGAAAAATAAATAGGAGCACATCCAGTTAATCCTATCACATATTCTTGGATACAATTTTGGCCTTCATGTAAAAAGTACATAAATATATTTCCTTCAATATAGATAATCCTTGACTTACAACAGTTTGTATAGTGACTGTTTAAAGTTACAAAAAAGTGATTTAGGACTTAGCGTGTATGTTTTATACACTTACAACCAATACAGCATCTCCGTGGTTGCATGATCAAAATTCAGACACTTGGCAACTAACTCATATTATAACAGTTGCATTGTCCCAGGTCATGTGATCACCTTTTACAACCTTCTAACAAGCAAAATCAATTGGGAACCCCGACTGATTTAACAATCATGTTACTAACTTAGCAACTACAGTATTATATTAAATAACTTGACAACTGTAGCCAGAAAGGTCATAAAAGTCCTCACAACTGTCTCATTTAGCAAAGAAATTTGGAGCTTAATTGTGGTCATACAGTAAGTCAAGGAGTACCTGTACATAATTTGCCTTATTCCATGAGAATATACATTTTCAACACATTTCCATTTTTAATAGTTTTTTAAAAGATTCATTTCTTGTGACAATATCTGCTGGTAAAATAGTTAACAAAATGTCCGTTGGTAAAATAAGTGACCCTGCAATTTTGATTGCTAGATATTTGCAGCAAAGTTCATGAAATACGTGATTTGCTTGGAAAGGAACCAGATGCCTTATTAAGGGGAACCACTGGGACTGATTAACAAAGTAAGTTTTATAATTAATATTCAACCCCTAGATCAGACATCTAGCAATTATTGTAAAGCTGCTTTGAGAATGCACTTTTTTTTTAATGGAAATGTCATTTATAGCAACCGGCAGCACAAACATTTATTTGGTTTCCTACATTAGTCATGTGAATTTAATTTCTGGGTTTACATATATGGAAGATATGGCATAAAGCTCAGGAAATCAGAGATATTGATGAAGCTTAATCTCTACAGTATCTAAATATCCAAATCAAAATTCAGAGTTATTTTTCAGGAATGAAAAGCTATTTTAAGGCAAAAATAATATATTTATCAAAATAAACATAAATATTTTTTGCATATTTTTTCCTTCAGTAACAGAAAATAGCAATAGCAATAACACTTAGATTTATATACCGTTTCAAGGTGCTTTACAGCCCTCTCTTAATGGTTTACAAAGTCAGAATATTGCCCCCAACAATATGGGCCCTCATTTTACTGACCTCGGAAGGATGGAAGGCTGAATCAACTTTGAGCCAAGTGAGACTTGATCTGCCAAATTGCAGGCAGCCAGCAGTCAGCAGAAGTAGCCTGCAGTACTGCATTCTAACCACTGTGCCACCACGGCTCCAGAAAAGTGGAAGTGTGACAAGAAGTAGCAAAAGCTTAAAATATTTTCTCTTCTTTTTAATGGATCTTCTCTCCATCTGCTATAGGATATTGTTCCTATTATCCAAAAACCTGCAGCAGAACCCAAAATAACTATATTACACAAAATAACTGTAAATCCTTTTCTGAATTCAATTCCTGCTGTAACAGGAATTGGAGATTATATTCCCTATATATTTTTACTGCATGGATACACCCTGGCTTGGCTCAATATCCTCCTAATTTAACTCGAGAAACATTCTAGATCAACAGGAATCTATTCTGCAGATTCTAGAATTACATGAATCATTGTAGTTTACCAGAGATATCATTCCTTTTGTTTTACATTTTCACCAGCTCAAGGCTTCCATCCTTCTGAGGTTGGTAAAATGAGGATCCAGATTGTTGGAAATAATATTCTGACTCTGTAAACCACTTAGAGAGGGCTGTAAAATACTGTGAAGCAGTATATACTTTAAGACTAAGTGCTATTGCTAAGTACTAAGTGCTATTATTCATCACCAGGGTAATATACCACTCACAGTGAAGATATGAGGGAGGGACGGAGGGAGGGAGGGAGGAAAGGAAGGAAGGAAGGAAAGAAAGAAGGAAAGAAGGAATACACACTTGCTTACCATCTGTCACATCACAGAAGTCAATGTCCTGCTCTTTTCAAATGCCTGAAAGAATATGCAAAACTAACTGTTTATCTGGTGCATAAACAATTGTTTTTTTGTGGACTCTGTTGGTTTCTAGCAAGAATGTGATTATATTTCTCTTCACATAGCCATCCCTCATCGTGCAGAGAAAATACACTTGCAATCTATTTTAATAGCTTATCCAGTATTCAGAGTAACCGAGTAAAGCCATTATGAATTCAATCATTCCATTGAACGTCAGAGATACTTGCACAGTAGTTCTGTTGTAGTCAAGAATATTGAAGATGCAGTTGACTTCATAACCTAATAATAGCTAGTGATAACAGCTCAGGGGAAGTTACAGCATCCTCAAATGTCACCTGGAGTTGAAACCAAATGGGAAAAATTTCACAAGATGTTAAATATAGGCTACTTTTGGCAGGGTTCCATAGTGATCAAGATTAGGAATGTTGACAGCATCTTGATTAAATGAAAATTCAAGGATGAAGCAAAGTCTCATACTGAAGAAATACATTTTCAGATTTTTTGGGGGGAGGCAAAGAAAGGTTGAGTAAATTAATATGGATGTCTGTATCTTTTCTATAAAATTTAGTATGGAATCTCGTCTAGGTCATCTCTTTTTCTCACCTACAAAAATTTTGAAGCTGATTTTATAGTTATTTATTTATTTATTTGTTCAACTTGTATGCCGCCTTTCTCTGAAGACTCAAGACGGCTTACAATGAAAAATAATATATATTTTTCCAGTATAATTGCTAATAAAATGCATTCTCTCTCTCTCTCTCTCTCCATCTCCCCCCCTCCATATTGAACTAATTTGTCTGTATTGTATTCTATTTGCTATGTTCAGCTTCTTGATATGGAAAAAGAACTCAGATGGAAAAACATAGTGACTGACTGGTGATTGTTATATTTCATGTATATAGTAGGTAGTTCTCCCTGCCCTACTGCTTGCCCTGCATAGCTACCACTTTGGATGACAAACGTTGAATAGTACTTATTCATAATACTCAGTTATGTTACTACATTCACTATAAGGAAAAAAAGCAGCAACTTCTATTAAAACAAAAACCATAAACTGTGAAAATACATGTGCTTTGAAAAAGTAAATGTACTTGTTACGTCAGATTCACATTCAAAGATTTCAAATAAAAGGAAAACAACAATGTAGGGGTGATATCAGAATCCTAGGACTTAAATGTCTGTACCTTAAGGTGGATTTCTGGGTTGGGACTTGCTAGACATAAAAGTAGTAGGATTTTGAAGAGTTTTTCATTCTTTTGGAAAAACTCTGAGTGATCATTTTAGGGTATGGGTTTGTTTGTTTTCAGTTTGCAAAATTATGCATGAGCACAGAAAGGTAATGAAGAATTAATGAGACTTGGGACATTTTGCAAATGGCAGATTGCTACTGAATTAGATTTCCTTGATTTAACTGGGATTTGAGTTTTGCTTACGGAACACAGATTGTGTTTGCCTCCTTAATCAATTATTTCCACAAAGAATTGAACAAGGAGGAGTGCATCCATTTTTCTTTCTGCTACACATCTCAGTGACTTCTGATAGTACTGCAAGCATTTGTGTGTGTGTGTGTGTGTGTGTGTGTTTGTTAGGGCATTTTTCTATCCCAAATTAAGTTACTTTTTCTCTACTTTTTCTCATATTTTCTTCATTTTTAAATGTTATTGGTCCAAAAAAAAAGAGCCTTGGTGGCGCAGCAGACTAAAGCACTGTTAAGTAACACCAGCTGCCTGCAATTACTGCAAGTTCAAATCTCACCAGGCTCAAGGTTGACTCAGCCTTCCATCCTTTCGAGGTAGGTAAAATGAGGACCCGGTTTGTGGGGGCAATAAGCTGACTTTGTATAAAAAAGAACACCGCTTAGGGGGAGCCAAAAGCCCTACTAAGCAGGTATATACAAAAGTATGAAGGCTATTGCTTAAAGCATTGTAAGCCGCCCTGAGTCTCCGGAAAGGGGCAGCATATAAATTGAACCAATAAATAAATAAATAAATCAAACCAATAAACTAATTAAGGAATTGATACACATACACAGATTTAACAAAATAATATAACATTGAAATTTATTCCAGGAAAAAAAAAGCTATGGAAATTTTTCTCATGAACAACAATTCAAAAATGGACCAGACTGAAAACCCAGACTCATTTTCTTTATCACTTTGTTGCAATTTTTTTAAGGCAAACAGTATTTTGTATCTTGATACATTGTGGAACATCTCTGTTATAACATCTCTATTAATTAGCAACTTATCAATTCAAAGTTGTTATGAGTACTTTCAGCCTAAATATGGTAATAGTAGGACAAATCTTTTCCATGTGAGTTAATACTCATATTTTTAAATTGAACTTCTAATTGTCGAGTGATTGCATCTAACTTACACCAAGCAGGCACAATTTGATATAAAAATACAGTGGTATCTTGGTACTCAGCTGCTTTAAAACTCATCAAATTTGGTACTCAATGTATTTTGATGTAAAAATTTTAGTCCAGTACTCAGGGTTTGTTGGTATCAGCTGCCTTGTGACTCACTACACTATTCCTTATGGCGAAAAAAAGTTTGATACTCATCATTTTTTCTACTCAAAGCACCTCCAGAAAACAATTAAGGATTGCTACCAAGTTACCATTGTATATGAATTCCGTATTTGTTGTGATAACTTTCCACTCATTCTCAAAAAGGCATACTTTATTCTCATTATTTCAAGTATGTATAGTTAATGTGACTTTCACATACTTCCTTCAATTTCATACTAGCATAGAAACTTGAGTTGAATCCTGCCAAGCCTTAAGTGCTTAAGTTGAATCACCTTCCAAATCCATTCCTAGATATATCAAATTTTACCTTAAATTCTGTATCACTGAAAAATAGCTGCAGCAGAAGTAAATTAGTTGATATACTATTATGAACTGCCCAGCTTACTTTCCCCTCCTTCAAAAACCCTGATTTTTAAGTTGGAATTAGCCCTTAATATAAGCATTTTCAGGGAAAATAATTAAAGTTATGTCCAAATCAGACAAGATTGCATTAATTTTACTGAACAGATTGCTTAAATAAAAGTGGCTACTTTTTTCAGACTCACAGGATGAAAATAGAAGAGATATTCTGGACTCTTATTTAAGCAAGTTCTAAAGCATTTTTTTCTGAACTATATTTGATAATGAATTACTCCATAAATGTTTTCTGGCAGTCCTATTATTTTATATATAACTATTTCCATTAAGAAAATTGACCCATCTCTCAGTCTGGAATTTTCAACACATACAAACAAAATCAATTGAAAAAAAAAATCAAGAATTAAATATATGATAGATAAATCCACAGATTTTCCATTCTTTCCAATTTTCCCTTCTTCCCTTTGCTACCCCCAGTTTAAACATTTAACTCTCAGCCCCACTTTATAATATGAGGGCTGACTTCACATCTCTAGTTTTAAAATTGTATGTTTTTAATTTTGATGCCACCCAATTCCGATCAAACTTTTCTTGGTCCATGTGGCCGTGCCTAGGTGTATGCTGGTCTATGACTGTAATAAAGATTTTGATTTGATTTAGTTTGATTTGATTACATGGAAGGGGGAAGAGGAAGGGAAGATGTTAGTAAAGCTTTGTTGAGTACCATCCATACCATCAACAAACAGATCTCCAATAATATAAGGGAAGATAAAGTGTTTGTGTTTTCTCCTGCAGCACTATTATCAAGATAATAACACTGCAGAGAGTGCTGAAGTATGCTGATATCTATCTTAATCTTCTCTGTATCATGGTGTGATGCACTTATTATCTGCTTTTAAGTCCATTTTTAGCCAACTGAATTAACAAAAGATGGAAGAGCATTTGAATACCTAGTTGATTACCTTTTATACTTAGACATATACCCAGAGTTACTTAAAATAGGCTCAGACAACTTAGTACTTTGTTCCAATTATGTTCCTCAGATGCATTTCAAGAAACCTTCTGAAAATAAAAGAAAACGTGATCCCCCCCTCTTTCTCTGCTAGTTACCCGGTATGGAAAAATACTAGGTATTTTATGTACAAATTCATATAATGTAAGTGGTGGGGGTGGGGGAGGAAATTCTTAACAGTTTCAGGAGAAGAAATGAGTTGTGCCACTATTTTCACTCTGGTGCAGCTGATTGTTTGCTTTTATCCTAACCATGATTAACAAGAGATTATTGTCTTAGGAATTTGGCTCTTGGTAAGAAAAAAAAAAAGACTCAACTGCCAGAATGGGACAATTGGAACAATGGGACAATTTGCCCTGGCCATCTTACTGCAGCCATCTCACCATAGGCATCTTGTCACGGCCAACTTACCATGGCCATCTCATCGTAGTCAACTCACCATGGGACAACTCACAAGAGCCAACTTGCTGTGAGGCAATTCGCCATGGAAAATTCCGTCTGGGATACTTCAACATAATAAATGTTATCCACTGTTTCTTTGACATTATTTCCATTTTTGTCAATGGAGATACTGTCAGGGAAAAAGTGGTGTATAACATTTAGTGCATTGAGTTATCCTGCATGGAATTGTTGACAATGAGTTGTCCCATGGTGAGTTGGCCATGGTGAGATGGCTGCAGTGAGATGGCCATGGTGAGGCAAATCACAGGCAACTTTAACTTTAATGGCCTCTTCCCTCTCCCCACCAAAGTATACCAGCCTTCAATAGTTTGCCGGTGCTGATTCCAAATATGTAGTATCAAAAAATGCCACCTAAAGATATGATTATGTTGTCTATAGGCACTTGTAAAAGAAATAGCTGATCCATATTAAAGAAAGGCAATATCTTCAACCAGGAGAAAGACAAAAAGTAAAATGATGGCTAGAAAAGAACAAATGTGTTGGTCTGGTTGGATGGTTGCTACTAGCTTGCTCTAAAGCGAACCTATGGCATGAGTGCCACAGGTGGCACGCGGAGCCATATTAGTGGGCATGCCAGATCAGCTCTGGGGCGCATGCGTGCACCGGCCAGCTGATTTTCGGGCCTTCTGGGCCCACCAGAAGTAGGGAAACAAGTTGTTTCCTGCCTCTGGAGGGCCTGGGGTGGGGGAGTGGGGAAGGCCCGTTTTTCTTTCTTACCTGGCTCCAGATCCTCTCTATGCATCTGGGAAGGGCAAAAACAGCCTTTCCCATTCCTTTGGAGGCCCTACGGAGGCTGAAAGGGCCCATTTCCCGACTCCCGGTGGGACAGGAAGTGACATTTTTTCCTGTCCCCAGCCTCCAGAGACTCCTAGAGAGGCTCCTAGAGAGAGTCCTAGAGACTCCTAGAGAGGTTCTGGAGGCTGGGGACAGCAAAAAATGTCACTTCCTGTCCCACCGAGAGTTGGGAAATGGGCCCTTTCAGCCTCTGAAGGGCCCCCAAGAGAGTGGGAAAGGCTGTTTTCGCCCTTCCCAGATGCATAGAGAGGATCTGGACCAGGTAAGAAAGAAAAATCGGCCTACCAGGCCATCAAGTGCCAGGAGTGGGGGTGGGTGGGTGGTTGGGTTGCGTGCACATGCGTGTGGGCACGTGCGCATATGACCCTCCGCCGCCCCCCCCTCTCCTGGCACGCGATGGCAAAAAGGTTAGCCATCACTGCTCTAAAGGATGCTTGCCTTGAAATGCACTTTTATTCTGGCATTCAATCACCACCTCCTTCTCCTGAAGTAATAAGTCACTCAAAAGGTTCTCAGAGTCCCATAAAGTAGGAATGACTCAGATCCCTGACCTTCATCTTTAGAGTGAAAGATAAGAAATTATTAAATCTCAGCTTGAACTGTACACATTGGATGACATACGATCATTTTAGAGAAAGTTGTTTTGGAAATAGATCAAATAGAATCATTTTGATGTAAATGTGTTGTGGCTTCTTGACTCTTATTTGGAAATCAGCATTTCTAATTAGATGCAATTGGGTCTAATTTCCTGCAGACAGCCATTCACAATCTTGACAAATGCTTTAGTACACTGTGACCTTTTCATTATTGCTTGGTCAAGACATCTGTCAAGAGGCATTTTTCCAGTTCTAAAACCAGATAAATTTTTCAATGAACTGAAAAATGATGTGACTTGTTCTGAGGATGAAGGCAAAAGGTTTTGACTAATGGTATACAAATGTTAAGATGGGCAAAAGGATATTACACTCTGAAATACACAGAGATTAAACTAATGGCCAACTGATGCTTAAGGAGAATGACAATAGACAGAAAAGCAAATCCAATTGTACTAAGTTTGACAAACAGTAGTGGATGCTCGCAATGGACAGAACATTGGATTAGGTCAGTGTTTTTCAACCTTGGCAACTTTAAATGGGAGGACTTCAACTCCCAGAATTCCCCAGAAAACATGTTGACTGAGGAATTCTGGGAGCTAAAGTCCACCCATCTTGGCCAAGGTTGAGAAAGCCTGAGTTAGATGATTCCAACTATAATATTGAATTATTTTGACCTTTTTGGGAGGGAATCATGTAGCCCTTCACCTGGAGATAAACTGAATTAATCATACACTATTCTGAGTAGATGTGTCTAACCATTTCATTATAAATTAGATTTCCAAAAAGCAGAGCAAATATGACTTTTAAAATAATAATAATCCAGTCTAAACATCTGATTGACTATAGAATGAACCATAATAATAATGATACCCCTTAAACCTGCTATTTTAAGTTTTACATATATTTTATTTATCCAACTCATTATACTACTTCTACAATGTTAAGTGTGCTCTTCTGCACACAAGTATTGTTTATATCTTCTCAGTGGGATTCAGCCCCTCTTTTTTCCATTACAGTTTTAGTTTAAACAATGTTATTATTTATTTGATATGTTTTGTTTGTGCAAGGCCACATTTTTTCCTAAAGCAGTTTATAAGATTAAAAAAACCAGTAATTTTCAGTAATAGTAGCTCTCTATATCATATGAGAAGATTCCCAGAAATCATAATAATCATATTTGAGGCAAACAGATTTAAGTAACTAATGTAGGAATAATGTCTTTATTCTATAGATTTAGCTTATTCCTGGACAGAGTTTTCTAAACTGACATAAATCCAATTTTAAAACGATCTTCAGGAGAAAAGGAAGTTGTTTTGTTAAATGTTCTTTACATTATGAAAGAAAATATAAGTTCTTCCCACCACATATGTAAACAACTGCAACAACATACATAGATGGATACAGCCCAGCAGTTCCATTCTTTGTCTTTTTCTGAAAAGATGCTATCTTCTCACATGTATAGTTATTATGAAGCACATAACCTTTTTTTTAAAAAAATAATAATATTCAGGTCATTACTTGTGGTCTGACTCAAATCCAGAGGACAAGCAATTTGTAGAGAATAGAATGGGTAGGTAAACTGTAATTGACATGTGAAGCAGTTCTATATACATTAATATATTGTGCTCCAATGAGCAATAAATAACCTTTTCACCTCTTAGATCAAATGAGCACTTCCAGATCAAAATCTGAACCAGAATTAAACCTCTTCAGAGGAACCTCTCAGTAGACAACTGGATTAGTATTGCGTTTTACTGCTTTGTATCTAACAATAAGAATTTTTATCCTAAAGATTTTCATCTTAATTATATTTAGGATAACCCATTTCTCCCATGCATTGGGTTCTCATAATTTTTGCCATAGGTTTGGATGAAGCAACTCCACTTTAACCTTTCCTTAACTTTGGGAGACACAAAGCACTCTGGCATCAGTGATAGTTAAACTAATAGGCAACAGAAATGAGAAGAGAGAACTTTTTCACACCTCTTAGGAATGGGATACTGGGTTCTGCATTCTAAGCTCATGCCCTGATTTATGGAACTAGAAAGCAATTTATTATGATGAGGCAGAGGCCAGAGGACAACCACCAGAGACAAGATAGTTAAGAGTTAACTGCCATGCAGCAAGTCACATTTGACCCAGCAACCTAACAGATCAACAAATGCCTGAGGTGATGTAGAAAAGACACTGCAGGCTAAGTATAAAGGAACAAGCTGTGCAAGTCCCAGTTGAAAGGTCTCATTATTTACATCTTACCTGGGCCATGCACTAGAACCCAGGCTATGTGGTATGTTTGTTGTGGGAGGGAACATTGCATAAGTTTAGGTTACCTATCTGGAGCCTGGCAGCCACCCCACTCCACCCCACTCATAATGGCAAGGTACAAGTTGTTCATTCAGTTGTAAAGAAAGCAAAGCTGTCTAATTATTTATCAACTTCAGAGAGAACTCATTTAATACCGCTTTCAGCCTCTTATATATGCTCAATCTACTTCTCTAACTATTCTTCAGCATTTACAGCTTCTTCTTTTCAAATTACATATCTTTCAAGGCCTCTTCAGTCAACAACACCCACAAACCTAGAATCACAAAGTTCTGCTCCGTCAAGTTCATGCTTTTCCATGTGGATTGACATCATCTGAGAGTTCCACTCCTGTTTACTATATATGCACAAGAATCATTCAACGTTCTTTAGCATAGTCAAGTAGGATATTGGGAATGAGATGAGTTACAGGGTTTTTCTTACCTATGGCTATACAAACATCTTGATTTACGTAGGAAAAACCCTGAACAGTAGGTTTTTCAGCAGTTTGTACTGCTAGAACAGTAATGCACATATAGACCTACAAATAAATAAATAAATAAATAAAAATAAATATTTGACTGTTACAGGGAAGAGTCATAAAATGAGGGTGTAGCTAAGTGATGAGGCCTTATAAGGCTGAAATAGATCTATCTTAGTCTCCCTTAAGTCTTGCAGCAGACAGCATAATGCTGCTTAAATGTCTGATAAAGCCTAGAAAATAGTGATTTGGGATGTCACTTAACTATGGCTATACAAACATTTTGATTTATGTAGGAAAAACCCTGGCTAGAACAGTAATGCACATATAGACCTACGAAAAAAGAACAAAATAAATAAATATAAATATATATTATGCAGCCCTAGTTCAGTGAACTAGGGTGTGGCTAACTGATGAGGCCTTATAAGGCCTAAATAGATCTAACTTAGTCTCCCAATGGCAGCAAAGGGTCTGCTGGCTGCCAGGAAAAAAAAAGCCCAGAAACTAGTGAATTGTGATTTCACTGAACTAGGGCTGCATAATATCTTGGTTTACCTAAGTAGAACCTGGCTAAAGAGAAATACACATAAAACACACGAAAAAGAAAGAAACACACACACACACACACACACACACACACACACACATATATGGTAGAACCTGGCTAAAGATATACATAGATAGATAGATAGATAGATAGATAGATAGATAGATAGATAGATAGATAGATAGATAGATAGATAGATATAGATATAGATATAGATATAGATATAGATATAGATATCTTTCCTTTGCCTTTCCTTTGAAGAGAAGCACCCTAAAAATAAATCTAATTTCAATTTTTGCTTTATCTGCCTGACTTAGAAAAAAGAATGCAGAACATGTACCAGTATCCTCAAATCTTCAAAGAAGTTTCAGCAAAGCTGTGAATATTTCTGTTGGTCACCTAGCCATCTTAAGTATTGGGCCTCTTTAAGTTAATTGGAAAATAGTAAAACTAAAATCCTCTCTTCACTGCCTGGCTGGAAGATTTGATATTTTTATCTGACATTTGCTTCACTTGGCAGTCCATTTATAATCAAAGTGAATTCAGAACTGAAATGATTTTCTTCTGAAGTTCCGAAATAGGATTTGAGAGTTGATGACTTAAAGTTATAAGCCATCCTTTTTGGTCCCTCAGCAATACATGTCCTGATGATGGAGCTGAATAATAACAGTTTTATAACATGCTATGTTGCATTACTAAAATGTAGTAATGCTTTCTCTCTGTAGCCTGTTTTTTAGATGGCCCATAAGTTCTGAAAGTCCAAATGTGATAACTCAGAATGTATTTTAGAAATTACAGACCTCAAGTTATGACAGTAATTGGGGCTATGATTTCTGGGGGCTAAGTAATGTGTTCGTAAAGTATAATGACATTTGTCCATCTTAATAATGGCAATCCAGGGTCTCCACTGCTGTTGTTAACTGAATCCCATTGGTTGTTAAGCAAAGTCCCACAATGATCCAAACCATTCCTAATTTGTTTTCTCCAGCCTTGAGCCTTGGAAAGATAAGGATATGCATCCTCTACCTCCTCTTCAACTCCCCCCACCTGCGTATCTCCACCCATCTTTGCCCTTTGGGTTGCCATGGAGCCTGCTGCCTCTGCCAGCCTTGGGCTCTGTTTCGCCTGCTGTCCTGGACTCCACTCAGCCTAATGCTCAAGTGTCAAAGTACACTTGGGCATTATATATATATAATCATTCCACTCCATTTTCTCCTCTCCTCTCCTCTCCTCTCCTCTCCTCTCCTCTCCTCTCCTCTCCTCTCCTCTCCTATCCTACTATTACCAGGAGGTGCATTACTCCCTATTTCTTTGTTTGTAACGCTTCCTAGAACACGGGTACCTCTTGCACTAGATAATTGATGAAATATCTCACTTTTAGATAAATACTCCATTTGTAACCACTCTTGAGGACTGATTATTTCTGCTATGTACATTTTCCATTGTGCTTTCCTTGTCTGATCATCTGTCATTAGGATGAGACTACAGAACAGTTTAAATTATATTTTATAATGAAAACTATTTTTCTTTCAGTTTTATTAGCACACCATTTTCTTGTCACAGAACTGGAGATATTTTCTCACAGTTTTATTTCATTTAAAATATGACAATGTTTAAGCATGTGTACAATGTAAATCAAATGTTGATCAACTGCAAAAATGTGAATTCTACTAATGTACATGGAATCAAATATGCAACAGATATTTTTGTTATAAATATATATGCAACAAATCAACAGACTAGCATATTGTAAGGAAAGTGGGGTACAGTCAATTAAAAGACATAGTTTAATTTCAACAGTTTAAAAAAAACTTAAAAAGGAAAAACATAAAGTATAAAAAAAGTCTAAGAATCTAAAACAAGGGATAGGAATACTAGATGGATATATGGGAGCATAAAAAATTAGTATGTGAAAGACTATATCAAATTATAGAGCACTCTAATATGATGACTTAGGTGCTCATTAAATCCAGTTTGTTGGTCCAGGCCACTGTCTGATAAATTTTGAATGCTGTAGCATAGAACTTGTCAAACATTGTAGCGGGTTTGGTATCTGAAAGCATCAGGGACACATAGAGTTATCCTGTGCATCCTGGGTTTTTATGCAGTAATGGAAAGATGTATACAAATAAATTGCAGAGACATTGTCTCTCTGGGTACGGACTTTTCCTCTACAGACAATCCTTGACCCAGGGATGAAATGCTCCTGGTACGGACCGGATTACCCGATCCGGTAGTGATGGCGGCAGGTGGTTCGGAGAAGCGGTAGCAAAAATCCCTGCTCCTCCCCACCACCATGCCCAGCTGAGCCGCACGATCATCAGAGGCTTTTAAAAGCATTTTTTCTACAACCTCTTCCAATGAAAAAATGCTTTTAAAAGTAAAAAAAAAAGCCTCTGATGATCGCGCGGCTTAGCTGGGATCATCAGAGGCTTTTCAAAGCATTTTTTTCTGCAATCTCTTGGCCGAAGAGGTGGTAAAAAAAATGCTTCGAAAAGTCTCTGATCATTCCAGCTGAGTTGCCTGATCGGCAGAGAGGCATTTTTTTAAAGCCTCTCTGACGATCCCAGCTGAGTTGCCTAATCAGCAGAGGCTTTTCAAAGCATTAGAAAAAATGCTTTGAAAAGTTTTTTAAAAAAAGTTAGCCACGCCCACCCAGTCACATTACCCCCCACTAAGCCACGCCCACAGAACCGGTAGTAACAAATTTTACATTTCACTCCTGCCTTGACCCACAACCTTTGTTCAGCAACTGGTGAGAATTACAATAATGCTGAACAAATTATGGTTACCTTGGCTTCTCAGAGCCATCTTAGCAATCCTGCAATCATGTGATATTGATCTGGACACTTGGAATCCAATTTGCACTTGTAGACGCCATAATCATATGATTGTCATTTGCAACCTTTCTGCTGGCTTTCCCAGAAAGTCAAAGGGAAAGCTTTCAGGGATTGTCACAAGTCGCTGGGGTAAACCTTCACCCTATCCAGCCTCTGTGCACTTGTATTGTGCCAGCCGCTTGCATATCTATCCACCTGTTCCAACCTCCATCACACCTTCCGTGAACTCTCAAAAACCCTCCCTGACAGCATACCGACAACTAGAGGAGTGAGGCAGGGCTGCCTGCTGGGCCCTACTCTTTTTAATCTTTATATAAATGATATTCCAGCACAGCTGGATGATCTTCTGATGCATAGCCCCCAAATAGGCTCTAGATTTATTAACGTATTAATGTATGCCGATGACTTAGTGTTGTTTTCTAGAACCCAAATAGGAATGAGGAGACTTCTTGACAAGCTCACACGTTACTGTACTGCAAACCACTTGACTATAAATGTAGCTAAATCAAAAGTTTTAGTCTTTGGCAATAAGAATAAAAAGCACAATTGGCAGATTAATGACACAAAAATTGAGCAAGTTACCCAATATACTTATCTTGGAATTGTTTTTTCCAGTGCAGGAGGTTGGACTCCGCACCATCAACACCTTTCTCAAAAGGTCAGAGCAGGAGCAAGCCTTGTATCCAAATTAAGTAAACGAATCCAACCAACCTCCATTTTACCTCTTCGTAAAGTCTTTCAGGCTAAACTTGTTCCGATCATGCTCTATGGTGCTGAAATTTGGGGTCTTACAGAGGCCCCCATATTAGAGAGAACTCAAAATAATTTGTTAAGGAGGATGCTTGGGGTAAACAATTCCACTTCAGCTGCAGCCGTCAGAGCTGAATTGGGACATTTCTCACTGTACACCTATACAATCACTAGGGCGGTAGCCTACTGGCTAAAAATGACCCAGATGGATGCCAGCAGACTCCCCAAAATATGTCTAGAGGAACAGCAGATTTCAAATCCTCAAAGGTATTCCTGGCTAACCCGGCTGTCAGAAATATTGAACGGTTATGGCGTAGGGTTCCCGTTGTGTGACACACTGAACCAAGTTAAACAACGGATTAAAGATATACATGGGCAAATGGACATGGCAACCCTTTCAACTAATCATTCCCTTAAACTGCTGACAGCAGTTAAAACAACTTTCACTCTGGAAAAGTATTTACATTTAGAAATGCCATCCGTGGAGAGACAGTTATTTGTTAAGTTTAGATTCGAACTTCTAGATACAAACGTTAGATTCGGCCGTTATCGGAAAATCCTGTATGACAAAAGAATATGCATATGTGGGGTAAACGTCATGGAGGACACGGCGCATATAATATTCGAATATAGTCTCTATCAAGAAGTAAGAAAACAATATCTGTCCCCAATTATAAATAAATTTCCCCACTGGAATATAAGCCAAAAACTAGCATTTCTGTTGAGGGCTGACTCTCCTCCCCTGGTAAGAGCGATCACTCGATATCTTAAAAGAATGACAGCAATACCAGCCAGTTATATCAAAAAAAATTTTATCGATTGTAAGGAAGATGAGCTCTGTTAGAGAGGAGCTATCCTATTTGGGTTATCTAGTCTTGGCAACTTAGCTATTGAAAATTGATATTGTAAAATTTTAATGTCATCTATCATATATTTTTAGATTGCTATTTTTGTAACTGTTTTACCTTTTTCCCTTTTTCTTTTCTGTTTTGTTTGAAAAGGCCTTCGGGCTATTCAATAAACTATACTATACCCTCCCTGACTTGTGCTACACCTTTCCTGCACCCCTTTGCACTCTGCATCCACCCAGACCTGCATTATGCCTCTCACGCACCCATTCCCACCCTTGCGCACGCATTCTAACCCACACTGTATCTTTAATGCACCCTTATGTACTTCCTGACCCTTCCTCAAAACTCACACACCCGCCCCAACCTGCACCATGCCATTTACACCCTCATGCATCCACAATTGTAACATCCACACAACCTCCCTCAAACCCTCTTACACCCTCCCTGACTTTCCTCTGTGCCCTCGCTTGTTCCCTCCTCTCCTAGCAGTGGCCACTTGCAACTTCCTGCCAGCTTCCCCACTGATATTTTTTTGTAGAAGGCAGCAGCCTTCCACAAACAGTTGTTCACCTAACAACTGTGAAATTTAATTAACAATGGCAACTGGGGACTGCAGGAATTGCCATCACTAAATGATTTAGTGGTGCTTTAGGACTATCACTTAGTGATGGGTATTCAGTAATTCAAGAATTATTGTATCATCCTTCAAGGACCAATGTGGAAGGAGAATGACATCATTCCAGAATAAAGGTCTTCTGGTGTTCAGGACTTCAAATTTAGTTAGGTATGCCATCGTCCTGTCTAGATCCAATCGAAACTCTGTGTCTGAACACTATTTAGTAAGTGTTTTGGCCTGATTTACCCCTTACTGAATGGAAGACAAAGTGAGTGAATAAACAAACAAACAAATAAACGAATGAATGAACGAACGAATGAACGAACGAATGAACAAATGAATGAACGAATAAATGAACAAATGAATGAATGAATGAATGATAAAAGAACTGATGTAGGTGGAACCAAAATGCAACAAATCTCCCCCCTCCCTTTGCTGGTTTATATTCAACAAAAGGTTTTCTCCAGGTTTTATGCTCTTGGATCTAATAGATTGGATCAGTTGCTACTTTGAAACCCATTTGTTATTATTGTTAATTATGCTGCTGAGAACACAATGTTAAATTGTAAATATGCACAATTAATTGGTGTTTATTCAAATAATAATCAAATTAAGCCTTACTACTTCTCTTAATTCTGCTTTTAGATTGGGTATAGTGTCAATTCAAAAATTGGCTGTCTGAGAATAAGATGGCACCCACTGGGGCAAAGCCTATTTTAACACTACAAATTAAAATAGGGCAGGGTGGCAAGTTAATTTGCATAAAATTGTCACGTTGTCCTCAACCATTTCACCTCAAATGGTTGCCCTTCTTTACTCAACGTTAGAACCAAACCTGACTGGAAAGGCAAAAGAAGAAACTGTAATAGGAAGTGTCTGCCTGCTTATCTGTCTCTATATATATTATTCCACAGACAACTTCACTCTTGCCTTATTTATCTCTTTTGCTCTTAAGGGAGACTTCAATACATTTTATTCTGAAATGAGAAGTAAGGAGAAAGCCACTTACATATCTGATGCTTATTCAAAGCTTATCTGAACTATCTCTATCTCTTAGGTATGAGGCATTTCTTACTTCCTTTTTAGGGATACATTAGGGAGTTATTCAAGAACAGATTTTATAACTAATGATCTTTTTGCTTCTTTTGTCAGCAGTGATCCAAAGATTAAAAAGTATGAAAAGATAAAATGTACTGGGACATCTTAATTAAAAATGTCTGCTCTGTAAAAATGGAAGGGCTAGATCTTTGAACAAAGCTAAATATATTTATATTTGAATATCTGCAACCTCTACAGTAGAAACCTTCCTGTCAGCCTTGACTGAATATGCAATGTGGAGAAAATTTATCTGCCCTATGTTTAGGCATTAAGGCTATTCTATGTCACTTCAGTTGCTTCCTTCAGCCCAATGAGATCTTACATTATGTAAGGGCTTGCGGTGAATAACACAATTAAGTAGAATTGCTTTTAGAAAGAATCAGAATCCATTTCAGGAGGACAGATCCTAGTTCTGTCAATTACATTTATTGGATTCATCATGATGAAACAATTTCAATGTTTTTGGCTATGCAGCCATATTCTCAGAGGATATCCCAATCTTACTTCAGAAGCTTTTAATAAAATTCATTTATTAAACATCAAATGCCATCAACTGTCAATGAGTTGATACAAACAGAATATCACATTATATGCAAGCAACTGTATCAAAGCAATGCACTTAAATACATTGCAAAACAGTGAAACATTTAAGACTGCATATGAATAATTAGGCGATTCAGAACATCTACAGTTCCCTGACAAGTTCATCACCATGCGATCTATTTCCTGAGAAAATTTTGCCCTATTTTCCAAGCAAAGGTCTACAATGCAAGAAGCCTTGTTAAAATTTAGTAAGGGAAAAATATATATAGGTAGTCCTTAACTTACAATCATTTAAAGTTAAGTTCTTGGAACTGGAATCAGATAATTCCTCTGGGCAGGCATAGGCCTCTACTTTGACACTTATGATATTGTTTTGATTGTGTCTTCTAAATCTAAGAGTCCATGGATTTTCTCTCTCTCATTAAATTCAGTATTGAGGAGAGAAAGGAATGGCATGGAGCTTTTTTCTACTTGTTCATAAGCCTTCTGACAAACCTTGCTTGGGTTTGGAAGTTAAGCATTCATGCCTGGTTACTCTTTCAATATGGAGAATCTGAGGAAATTCCATTGTTGTAGACGAATGTATGAAATATATGATAGGTTGTTTGCATCTCTATCAATCACAATAGAAGAACTGAACAAGGAAGAAAGCTAAATTTATTGTTAGTCTGAATCCATATAGTTATTCAGCAACGTTCCTAAATCAGCTCCCATAAATGCCACTGTTCATTTGTAGATGATAATCCACACAGGCCATGAAAAAGTTCTAAATTGCACAAATGGCGAACAAAACAAAGATATTAATTATATAGATTGATCATTTTTTATTGCAGTAGCAGTGGAAAAAATAAATGAAAATTCAAAATTAGGGAATTAACTCATACCACACTGCTCATATAAAAACATTAAGTATAATTCCCATCACAATTCAAATTACATTTCCTGAAGTATAAACACGTTACATATCTAGAAATTCATTAAAAATATGACTTTAAAAATCTTTGAGCATTATTATGACAACTTGAAAAACAGCGGTCCTCTCTGTCTTCCTCCCCCTCCCCCTCCTCATCTCTCTTTTAACTTCTTTTCTTAGCATGTTTATAGACAATCTGTTCTTGAGCAACTGTTTATACAAACAATGCTATTACATATTCCCCTGATATCTTCCTCCTGAGTGAAAGAAATGATTTCATGATCCTAACTTACAAGACTATTTTATACCAATAAAGCGGAACTAAAGCAGAAACTCATGAGATGGCTTCCAGTGCATAACACAATGGAATCCCCGCAGCATGTTTTGGCCAGATTAGGTTTATTCACTGATTAGCATTTAGATGACACTGTTCTTCTTCCTGTCAGATTCCTTTACTGTATCTGGTTCGATGTCCTGCAATTCACAAATACCTTTAGTAGTGTTTACGGGACACCATTAAAATGAAAAGGAAGAAAAAAGGAAGAAAAAGAAGGCTCATTTGGATATTTTGATACAGTTTGCCATAGATGATTATCCAGCATTTATGCAACCCAGCATGACTGGATAAATGCTCTTAATAAATGAATAATCAAATAGACAGTGAGAGGAATGCATTTTCATTGGAGCTTCTATTTTGGTGGTTGAGGCCATGGAAGTAAATGCTAAAAACAGCTGCTTTCCCATAATTCTGACAGGATAGAAAGCTTCTGTTTTCTCTTTCTACTCATGGAAAAAAAAACCATGAAAGGAATTGAATTGTGTTTTCAAATGATCTCTCTATTCAGAGATTTCCTGCATCTTTAGATGCCCTGTGCAGGTAATAGGAGATAAAAGATTGTGGGAAAGGCCTTTTACTGTGATAGATGGAGGACATCCAAGTACATAAAGAAAAATCATATTAAATATATTTAATACATGTAATTTAAAATTAAAATATAAATTAACTTTATTCTTCATCCTGGCCCTCTCTGTGTTTAGACTGAGCTTTCACATACTATTCAAATGTTGTTTTGAACAGCATTTACAATTGGTCCTTGAAGTTAATGACCATCACAGTACTTCCACGGTCATGTGACTGCAGTTTCAGAACTTCCCTGCCAGCTTCCCACAAGCAATAGGAAAATCAGCATGAAGTCAGAAGTCACAATTATGAGCCATGGTGATTCATTTAACAACTGCAACAGGGGACTGCTAGGATTGCCATTGCTAAGTGATGTAGTCATGTGAATTGTACTTTATAACTACAACACTTAGCAATTCCGATCCCATTTACCATCATTAAGCAAGACCTGCCTATATATGAAACTAACATACAAAAATAACATAACTTTCAAAGTTATGTTTTGAAACAAATATAAAACCAATTTTCATTTGTTTTCTGTCTGCATTGAGAGAATGTCCATCACTGTGGTTATTTTGACAAACTATTATAAATATACACAGACAAACATAAAAAAAATTATACTGTTTGGAAAAATCTGCCATTTTTCTCTATGTAATGATTTCATTTGTGCCATGATTTTTCACTATACAACATTTTATAGGCTTGGAATATGGAATATTTAAAATGAGTATGGAGTTTTACTTTTGTTCATTCTTTGAGAATATTTCAGCATCTTGGATTTCCTCTTACTGGATTAAAATTATTCAATAAAAGAGTGTTATACACTTGGCAAGGTACAGAGCATCTTTTGAAAACTAATTTTAGATTAGATTATTTAAAATTTAGAATAATTTTAGAAGTATTTTCTCTCAGAGATTTTATCAATGGATTTTTCCACAGCCATCATATTCTAAACATCAGTATTCCCGAGCCTAGAAGACCATGCTGTCCTTATCTATGATAGCATTCCTCGATGGTCAGGGTCTGTAATAAAGGGGACTCCATCAATAAGATGTATGTCACAATCGTTGAGCATATAATTGGACACCATCAAGGCATTTTGAACAAAGGGACACAACATATTTCAAAGTACACGGGTTTTGGTTTATACAGTTTTGAGGGTAATACTCAGGGGAAGCAGAAGAATGATGAAGAATGAAGTGAGAAATGCACGGTCTTTTTTAACACTTCAAAAAAAAAAAAAGAAGAAGAAGAAAGAAATGAAAGTGTCGTTGACCTTTTCATGTACAGCTGTTCTTATACAAGGGAGCACAACCTAAACCAATTGCTTATTTCAAATGATCAACAAGGAAAACAATATGTGCAGCCAAGGCTAAACAGCTTTACAATGGTACTAATAAATCAGTGCTATTGCTTTCTTCAAGGAATCCAAAGAACTAGCTACATCAATCTTTTACAAAATAAATAAATAAATAAATAAATAAATAAATAAATAAATAAATAAATAAATAAATTAAAATAAAATAAAATAAAATAAAATAAAATAAAATAAAATAACAAAGGGTCTTGGAGCACCTTTTATCTATGCATCAGTTTTCCCACATTGCATTAGATTTCATCAGATGCAGGGAATTTAGTCCTGAGAAAAGCAAAAAGAGAAATAAAGTGGAGTGAGGTTCACCCAAAATCTATGCAGTAATAGATTTGTCTTTAATGCTTTGATATATGCACTGGCAGGCTTGGGACAACCACAGTTTGAATACTTGCTTACCATTCATAAAGACTAGGATAAAAATGCACTAGCCATGCTCTTCCTCCACTGTTCCAGGGATAGAGTGAAGGTTAGTGCCAACTTCATTGTGCAAATAGCCAATCACTGAAGAATTAAAAAATATAAGCTGTCCTGTAAGTTCTAGCCACTGATACATCAGAGTAAGTCAAGCAGAGTGAATAGCCAATTAATGATCAAGCGTTAAAAAGTTAATCTCTGGTTTAGATTGCAATGTTTGGGATTCTAAGCACAAGATGATAAATGACAGGTTGCAAACATAATTTTCAAAACTTTGTTCAATTAGCCATTTATGCCTTGGATGCAGTGGTGGGATTCAGCCGGTTCGGGCTGGCGGTTTGGGTGCCCCCCCAGAGCCCATTTTTGCTCCCAGGAGGCTGCAGGGAGGCCTCCTAGGCCCAAAACTGGGCACGGGGGGAGCGTGTCCCCCCCATGGCCTGTTTTTGCTCCCAGGGGGGTGCAGGAGGCTAAGTGCTTCCTGTTACACCCCCTGGACAGCCGGTCATTAGGGTAGAGAACCAGTTTTAAAATTATTTGAATCCCACCACTGCTTGGATGACATAAATAACACCATATAGTTAATAGGAGCCTGGATAGCTCAACAGACAGAATCACTGTAATTTAACACCAGCTGTCTGCAATTAAAGTAAGATCGAATCTCGCCAAGCTCAAGGTTGACTCAGCCTTCCATCCTTTCTAAGGTAGGTAAATGGAGGACCCAGTTTGTGGGGGCAATAAGCTCACTTTGTATAAATATACAAAAGTATGAAGGCTATTGCTTAACACACTATAAGCTGCCCTGAGTCTCCGGAGAAGGGCGGCATATAAATCAAATAAAAAAAAAAAAATAGACAACTGATGGCTATTAGTCCTGGCCCTGAAATCTCACCCTTCTGTACTAGTGGTGGGTTTTAAATTTTTTTACTACCAGTTCTGTGGGCGTGGCTTTGTGGGCATGGCTTTGTGGGTGTGGCAGGGGAAGGATACTGTAAAATCCCCATTCCCTCCCCAATGCAGGGGAAGGTTACTGCAAAATCCCCATTTCCTCCCGATCAGCTGGGACTCGGGGGGGCAGAGAATAAATGGAGGCGGGGCCAGTGAGAGATGGTATTTACCAGTTCTCCGAACTACTCAAAATTTCCACTGCTGGTTCTCCAGAACTGGTCAGAACCTGCTGAAACTCACCTCTGTTCTGTACCATTCAACTTGGTTTTTACACAGTATTGGTGATGTTCTCTCTCATATAGAATTACATGTCTAGTTCAGAAACCACAAAGGTTAAAAGAAGAGATTCTGTTTTAAAATATGTTCCATAGGCTGAAGTTTGAAGGGCGTAGGTGGGGACTTCCTAGTCTCCATTTCTTTTTCTGCCTTGTTTGAATCTGACATTACAGTGATAGAATTTTGGCTGATCAAGAGTTTTATTTGCCTATAAGAGGCTACACAAAGACCTCTGTAAGTGCAAAGTCTCCCTTTAACTACAATTTACCAGGCATGGGGACTGGGCTGACAGATGAAACGATGCTCTCTCGGAGAATGTACTCTGACCATATGCCTCAAGAGGAGTGGCATTGGATAGGCGGTTGAATAGTTTTATCTCCTTTCCCAAGAGAACGCTGTCAGGCTCCAAATAATTTCGGGCTTGACAAATGCATTTCGATAATGACATTTACTCAGATGAACCAGAAAGCAGCATTAGTAAGAGTTCTCTTATCACCCAACAAGCTGCAAAGTAAGCCACTACCTTAAAATAAGGTCTCTTTTTGCTTGGTTAGGAAGGGAGGCTAGCAAGCTGTTTATTAAATCTTGATTAAATTTGGTTAGACTGCCAGGGGCCAAAGGCAATTGATTGAAGACTTTGTCTGAGCCACAACTGACTATTCCTGATACCTATAGTGTAATTGCATCTTGTCTAAAACTAAGCTATCTTTCTTTAGTAATTAAACTTTAAGACATGTTTGATATAGTAATCAAAGTGGTGCATAGTATAATTGTTTTTTGTTTTTTGTTTTTTTTTAAAAACATACCATAGATTTTTTTTGTCAGAAAAAAAGGCATATATACCAGTCAGGTTATATTTACAGCTCAGGCTGGTATATTTGTTGTTTTTTTTTTCATTCCATGCTCCTGAAAACTACTAATTATCCAATGTGTTTTTAAAATGAAACAAGACCACAACCTCCCCTGTTTTTTTAAAAAAAAAACATTGAAATGACATGTAGAATTCATATCTGTTCACATGCAGAGTGATAAAACTAAATTTTGGCTGCAATCTTGTGCAAAATAATCAATCAATCAATCAATCAATCAAATGTAAATGATAGGAGTAAGATTTACTGAAATTTACTTCCAAAATAATTTGTCCTTTCATATGATATAGCAAAAACATTGGTTTCATATGGAAATACCTTATATTGCATCATCTGCTACTGGAAGAAGTCTTAGTTCTAAATGTATGCAAGGCAATATAAGGACCTAGCTGAGATATCTTTGAGGCTGGCTAAATTGTGTCATATACTGTCTAGAAAACTATTGGAGGAATTAGGAAAATGTTTTGGTTCTTCGTTTGATTTAGTTGCTACACACACACACACACACACACGCATGCACACACACACACTGATCATCTCTCCAAAAGCTTCAGCATGATTTGCAGCGTGTAAAAAGCTGTAATGATAAAGAACATTGGCAATAAATAATTCTGCAGCAAAAAGCAATGAAAAAAATCAGGATCCATTAATATCAATTGACATTATGGTGACATAATATGGAAAAGCTGAAGTTTGCAAAAAATTATTACAGTCCTAAAAGAAAAAATTCCCATCATCTAGTATGGAAAACCTTAGGATATGCTTAAATTAGGAACTGAATCATTAAATCTTATAATTGACAATTACGTATCCTAAGGAGAAAACTATATGCTGTTGAGATATTCTCTTAGAATTTGTGGACTAGCAATGAAGCAATAATTTTTAGTTTCGTATATAATAAATCATAAATCTGTTCATCATATTTCTAAACCTTTCTACATAATTCTTAAACTGCAGGAACTTTTACACCCTTGTGTGCTACCTAATATTTCATTTTCCAATTTTTTTCTCCTGGGCCACTTCTCCACAGGAATGTCTTAAAGCATTTTCATAGCCTGAGTCAATCATCATTGAAATCATATTGTTATTTTGATCAAACAATGGTTGGGTAACTCTAGAAAATGATATAGATTGCTAGTAATGAAGTGACCTAAGACACAATATTTCTAAACATATGTATGTATAGAAATTTAATAAATAAATAATAAATAAATAATTGCATGCATTCTTTTTCCAGTGGGGAATTAAAAATTCAAATTCCTAGGACAATTCTTTTACAAAACATATAACAACTCACAAATGTTTAATAAAATCACACATTGCCCAAAGGGGTGGGTTCTACTTACCTTTACTACTGGTTCGCAGTGGGCCTGCACCCACGCTCTTCTGCACATGCGCAGAAGCATTTTGGTGACGTCGGGGTCAGTGGGCAGGAGCCTCCCACCAGTTTTACTACCAGTTCTATAGAACCGGTGCGAACCAGGGGCAACCCACCACTGATTCCCCAGCATCTTTATTACAGAGTATTTTCTGCAGGAGACACACACATTCTGATTTTCTCATCAGATTAGGTTTTAGTAACTGTATAAGCAATGCATCTCTTTCAAAATAAATAAATAGCACGATTACTGTACAAGTAGTTCTTGCTTAAAGGTCATTCATTCAGCAACTGTTCAAAGTTACAGCAGTGCTGAACTAATGGTTATTTATTTGTTTGTTTGTTTGTTTGTTTATTTATTGGTTCGATTTATATGCCGCCCTTTTCCGGAGACTCAGGGCAGTTTACAATGCGTTAAGCAATAGCCTTCATACTTTTTGTATATATCTGCTTAGTAGGGCTTTCGCCCCCCCCCCAAAGTGGTGTTCTATTTTATACAGAGTCAGCTTATTGCTCCCACAAACCGGCTCCTCATTTTACCTATCTCGAAAGGATGAAGGCTGAGTCAACCTTGAGTCTGGTGAGATTTGAACTTGCAGTAATTGCAGGCAGCTGGTGTTACTTAACAGTGCTTTAGTCTGCTGCACCACCAATTGAGCCAGGACTACAAAGTTATGGACATTTTAGTGGCTCTGCAGGCATATGACAAAATTCTGGTACTTGGCAGTCACCACACATTTATGGTCTGCTAGCCCTGATTACTGATGCAGTGGTTAGAATGCAGTATTGCAGGTTAATTCTGCTGACTGTCAGCAGTTTGATTCTCACCAGCTCAAGATTGATTCAACCTTCCATCCTTCTGAGATTGGAAAAATGAGGACACAGAATGTTGGGGGCAATATGCTGACTTTGTAAACTGCTTAGAGAGGGATGTAAAGCATTGTGAAGCACTGTATAAGTGTAAGTGTTATTGCTGTTGCTACTTCCCTCCACTTGCCCTGTACTTTGACACTTGGGCATTAGGCTGAGTGGAGTCCAGGACAGCAGGCGAAACAGAGCCCAAGGCTGGCAGAGGCAGCAGGCTCCATGGCAACCCAAAGGGCAAAGATGGGTGGAGATACGCAGGTGGGGGGAGTTGAAGAGAGATAAGAGGATGCATATCCTTATCTTTCCAAGGCTCAAGGCTGGAGAAAACAAATTAGGAATGGTTTGGATCATTGTGGGACTTTGCTTAACAACCAATGGGATTCAGTTAACAACAGCAGTGGAGACCCTGGATTGCCATTATTAAGATGGACAAATGTCATTGTACTTTACGAACACATTACTTAGCCCCCAGTAATCATGGCCCCAATTACTGTCATAACTTGAGGTCTGTAATTTCTAAAATACATTCTGAGTTATCACATTTGGACTTTCAGAACTTATGAGCCATCTAAAAAACAGGCTACAGATAGAAAGCATTACTACATTTTAGTAATGCAACATAGCATGTTATAAAACTGTTATTATTCAGCTCCATCATCAAGACATGTATTACTGAGGGACCAAAAGGATGGCTGACTTTAAGTCATCAACTCTCAAATCCTATTTTGGAACTTCAGAAGAAAATCATTTCAGTTCTGAATTCACTTTGATTATAAATGGACTGCCAAGTGAAGCAAATGTCAGATAAAAATATCAAACCTTCCAGCCAGGCAGTGAAGAGAGGATTTTAGTTTTACTATTTTCCAATTAACTTAAAGAGGCCCAATACTTAAGATGGCCAGGTGACTAACAGAAATATTCACAGCTTTGCTGAAACTTCTTTGAAGATTTGAGGATACTGGTACATGTTCTGCATTCTTTTTCCTAAATCAGGCAGATAAAGCAAAAAATTGAAATTAGATTTATTTTTAGGGTGCTTCTCTTCAAAGGAAAGGCAACCATAGGATCAACTTTATACAAAATCGTTGCACATTTTGCTTAAAGAATATATATATATATATATATATATATATATATATATATATATATATATATATATATATATATATATATATATATATATATATATATATATAAGAATATATATATATAATCTATCTATCTATTTATCTATCTATCTATCTATCTATCTATCTATCTATCTATCTATCTATCTATCTATCTATCTTTAGCCAGGTTCTACCACATATATATGTTTTTCTTTCTTTTTCGTGGATTTTATGTGTATTTCTCTTTAGCCAGGTTCTACCTACATAAACCAAGATATTATGCAGCCCTAGTTCAGTGAAATCACAATTCACTAGTTTTTGGGCTTTTTTTCTTCTGGCAGCCAGCATACCCTTTGTTGCCCATTGGGAGACTAAGATAGATCTATTTCGGCCTTATAAGGCCTCATCAGTTAGCCACACCCTTATCTCATGTATCCTCCCTGTAAAGGTACAATGTTTGTTTTTCTTTCTTTTTCATAGGTTTTATGTGTATTTCTCTTTAGCCAGGTTCTACCTATGTAAACCAAGATATTATACAGCCCTAGTTCAATGAAATCACAATTCACTAGTTTCTGGGCTTTTTTTCTTCTGGCAGCCAGCAGACCCTTTGCTGCCCAACAGACCCTTTGCTGCCCTTTGCAGCAAAGGGTCTGCTGGCTGCCAGAAGAAAAAAAAAACCAGAAACTAATGAATTGTGATTTAAAAATCTTGGTTTATGTAGGAAGAACCTGGCTAAAGAGAAATACACATAAAGCCTACGAAAAGGAAAGAAAACAAATACTGTACCTTTACAGGGAGGATACATGGGATGAGGGTGTGGCTAACTGATGAGGACTTATAAGTCCGAAATAGATCTATCTTAGTCTCCTTAGTCTCCCAATAGGCAGCAGAGTGTTTGCTGGCTGCCAGGAAAAAAAAGCCTAAAAAACTAATGGATTGTGATTTCATTGAACTAGGGCTGCATAAAAATCTTGGTTTACGTAGGAAGAACCTGGCTAAAGAGAAATACACATACAAAAAGGAAAGAATATATATATATATATATATATATATATATATATATATATATATATATATATATATATATATATATATCTGTGTGTGTGTGTGTGTGTGTGTGTGTGTTTTCTTCTAGCCAGGTTTTCCCTATGTAACCAAGGTTTTTCTGCAGCCCTAGCTCAGTAGAATCACATCCACTCGATTCTGGGCTTTTTTCTTTTCTGGTAGCCAGCAAGTTCTTCCTGCTAGGTGGGAGACTTATATAGATCTATTTCTAGCTCATTTGCTTTCATCAGTAAGCCACACCCACATCTTATGTATCCTCCCTGTAAAGGTATAGTATCTATTTTCTTACTTCTTCGTAGGGTTTATTTGTGGTTTACTGATGAAATCTATATAAGTCTCCCACCTAGCAGGAAGAACTTGCTGGCTACAATATATATATATATATTTTCTCCTATATAAATAACCAGTTATGTTTGGGACAAAGACAGGCCTTGTAGAATTTGCAATCAAGAAATGCACAGATTATACAAGATGGGACTAAAGCAGGGGTTGGCAACCTTAAACACTCAAAGAGCCACAAAGTTCCTAACTGGAAGCCCCCCATTTAATTCTGGAGCCAACCAGAATTCCAGTTCCCCCACCATAGTGTCTCCTCCTAGTGTGGTGTCCTTTTTCCTCTACCTGCCCTAACTGAAAGCCCTATCAATTGTGGAGCTGACCAGCAACAGGGAGCCACAGCAGAGAGATGAAAGAGCCACATGCGGCTCCAAAGCCACAAGTTGCTGACCCCTGGAGTGAAAACAAGGGGGTAGGGTTTAAAAGCTTGGACCAGATGGGGCTGGATAAAATGAACAGAGAATGGTTGCAGGAATTGGGTATGTCTAATTGAATGAAAAGAAGGACTAGGGGTGGCATGATAGCAGTGTTCCTGTTATGTCCTTATAAGGACATCCGCCCGGATTGGCTGCCAGCCACCGGGCGGGAAGATTTGAATCCCTGTCAGGGGGCGGTGCGTCTGCCGGAGCGAATATAAGGAGAGCCCCGGCAGCGCACAGCCAGTCTTGCTACTGTTTCTTTACTCAATAAAAGTTACTAATGTAACGAGCTGGTCACGTCTTCCTTTCCCTGCGCCGATCTAACACTGGCGACGAAGGACTGAGAGAAGAACGAACCTCGCAGCACCAAGCCAACAAGACAAGACTCCGGCACCGGGAACTACAGTAGGCATTTCCAAAGGCATGGCATCCATGAAGCTCCAAGCCCAAAAAACAAAACGGAGCTTCAGGCTTTCCTTGGGTTGCTCAACTTCTACGCCATTTTCTTAAAACAGAAAGCCACAGTTGCTGAGCCACTCCACCGCCTGCTGGGGAAATCGGCTTCCTGGAAGTGGGGCCAGGAAGAGGAAGCAGCGTTCCGGGCCATCAAGGGACTACTGACGTCCAAAAGCGTCCTCATCCAATACAGCGAGATGCTCCCCATCAAGCTGACCTGCGACGCGTCGCCATACGGGGTGGGGGCAGTCCTCAGCCACGAGCTGCCCAACGGCACGGAAGCCCCCATCGCCTACTTCTCGAAAACCATGTCCGGCGCAGAGCAGAACTACAGTCAGCTGGACAAAGAAGCCCTGGCCATCGTGGCAGGAGTGAAGCGCTTCCACGAATATCTCTATGGAAGGCGTTTCACCATAGTCACCGATCACAAGCCACTCCTGGGACTCCTCGCAGGCGACCAACCCACCCCGACTTTCATGTCCCCTCGGATGACGAGATGGGCCATCTTCCTGGCCGGCTACTCCTATAGGCTCGTGCACCAGCCAGGCACAGCCATAGGAAACGCCGACGCACTCAGCAGATGCCCATCGAAGAACCCGGTGGAAGACCCAACCCCCACGCTCCATCTATTCCACATAGATGACGACGCCAGCTGTCCAGTCTCCTCTGCAGATGTGGCCGCGCACACCCAGAGAGACCCCACCCTCCGCCAAGTAAGGTCCTGGATCCTCAGGGGGTGGCCATCGAAACAGACGGAGGAGAGGTTCAGCCCGTTCACCAGGAAACAGACGGAGCTGTCCACCTTAAAGGGTTGTCTGCTATGGGGAGACAGGGTGCTGATCCCAAGCACTTTGCAACGGCGGACGCTAGAGACACTGCACAACGGGCACCCAGGCATCGTCCGCATGAAGGCCCTGGCACGGAGTTACGTCTGGTGGCCCTCACTGGATAGAGACATTGAACAATGGGTCTCCAGATGTGACCCGTGCCAAGAAGTCCGCCCAGCACCGCCACAATCCGAAGTCACGAACTGGGAGACCCCCAGCAACCCATGGTCGAGGGTCTACATCGACTTCGCGGGCCCGATGCAAGGGTGGCACCTCCTCATCGTGGTAGATGCCTTCTCCAAATGGCTCGAGGTGATACCCATGGCATCTACCACAACAGAAGCGACGATCCGAGCCCTGCGCCGCCTGTTTGCCACACACGGACTACCGGACATGCTGGTCTCGGACAACGGCCCCCAGCTCACATCCCTGGCCATGGAGTCTTTCCTGGCAGGACTGGGCATCCGCCATGCCCTCTCCGCCCCGTACAGGCCGGCCGGAAACGGACAAGCGGAACGGATGGTCCGGCTCACAAAAGAAGCCCTCACCAAGATGGGCCCGGGAGACTGGCAAGAACGCATCGACAACTTCCTCCTCACCCAGCACATCACGCCGCATGCCACCACCCACAAGAGCCCGGCCGAACTCCTCATGGGCAGAAGGTTGAGGTCACCCTTGGACCGGCTGCACCCCCAATACAGCCCGGAAGTGACCGCAACCGCCAGCCGCCCGCTTCGCGCCTTCAGCAAAGGGAATTCAGTTTTCGCGCTGAATTTCAACGGCTCTCCTAAGTGGCTGAAGGGGAAGATTGCCAGCACAACCGGCCCCAAATCCTACACCGTCGAGTTGGAAGATGGACAGGTCGTGAGACGTCACATCGACCAACTCCGGAAAAGGTGGGGGGGAGCACACGAAAACCAGCCTGACGAGGTAGGCCTACAACACCCAAACGAGGTAGGCCTGCAACACCCCGGCGAGGTAGGCCTACAACACCCCGACGAGGTAGGCCTACCACACCCCTGCGAGGCAGAGCAACGCCATCCCGACGAGGTTGGCCCAGCACACTACCAGGCACTGTCACGTCGGCAGTGCAGCGAGGTAGACCGGGGCCAACCACACGGGGGATGGCAACACCAACCCGACCAGGAGGGCACCCGGCACAGCAGGCCCAGGGACCCCCGACCCAGCCCGCAGGTAGACCGGGACCTGCCCAGAAGGGGAGCACCGCACCCCACCAGTGAAGGCAACCCATGGCAGCCCTACCAGGGAGACCTCAACGCAAGGCGAGTAGACCGGGGACCTCCGCAGATGGGTACACCACAGCACATGGGCGAGGGTGGCACACGACTCCCCGGCGAGGGGGACCCCCGCCCAATGCAAGAAACAACCCGGCAACAACAACCCAACCCAGACGACCCCAACCACCAACTGGCGGTAGACCAGGGACTAGGGGGAAGGGAAAGCCGACAACAACCCGGCCAGGGAGGCCTGCGCCACCCCGGCAGGGGAGACCTCCACCAGCCCGAGGAGGAAGCCCCACAACGACACCCCGACCAGGTCGACCACCACCAACCCGACGGGGAAGGCCAGCGCCAGCCCGGCAAAGGAGACCTGCGCCACCCCTGCAAGGTCGGACACCGCTACCCGAGCCAACACCACCCACAGCGAGCAGACCGGACCCAAGGGCACCGGCCCGAACCACCCTCCGGACCACAGCGAACCGGGCCGCAGCAGAACCGCAGCCACCGGGAGACCCAGGAAGAGCAAGTGACAGCCAGGGTCTTACCGAGACTCAGACGCTCTTCCCGGGTCGAGACCGAACAGCACCGCCGAGGCGGAAGATCCACAGGCCAGGAGGAAGACCACCAGAACCAGCCATCCAAGATCTGCGGTCCGGCCGGAGGCGCTGAGGGTGACCCGCACACTCGCCAGCCGAACCGAGCCCGGTTCCGGGGAAGGAGCCAGGAGCCACAGGAACCCCGTCCGTCCAGGGCGGGGACACGGAAGAAATGAGACTGCGCAGGTCAAGTAGGGTGCCTAGGCGTCCTACGTATCTGCGGGACTACATCACGTTCATTGACGAACTCTGAACTGTTTTTTTTTCTTGGACTAGGGGGGAGGAGTGTTATGTCCTTATAAGGACATCCGCCCGGATTGGCTGCCAGCCACCGGGCGGGAAGACTTGAATCCCTGTCAGGGGGCGGTGCGTCTGCTGGAGCGAATATAAGGAGAGCCCCGGCAGCGCACAGCCAGTCTTGCTACTGTTTCTTTACTCAATAAAAGTTACTAATGTAACGAGCTGGTCACGTCTTCCTTTCCCTGCGCCGATCTAACAGTTCCAATATCTAAGGGGCTGCCACAAAGAAAGGGGGGGGGTCATCTTATTCTCCAAAACACCTGAAGACAGAACAAGAAGCAATGGATGGAAACTAATCAAGGAGAGAACCAACCTAGAACTAAGGAGCAATTTCCTGACAGAACAATTAATCAGTGGAAGGATTTGCCTCCAGAAGTTGTGGGTGGTCCAACACTGGAAATTTTTAAGAAGAGACTCGACAACCATTTGGACTAGATGACCTCCAAAGTCCCTTCCAACACTGTTATTCTGTTATTCTATAGATGGGGATCAGGTGAAGAAAATCTACAAGTGTCATGGAATAAATATGAAGAGGAAGATGAAAATAGGCTCCAGTAGTGAAGAAGCACACTTTGAGTAAAGATGTTGCAATATTAGGAGAAGCTGAACAGGCAAGTTTGCATGTAGCACACTTTTAAAATGTTGTGCTTCTAGTACCTTCTCCTCATGGACTGCCAAATTTCCATGACATGTTAGACTCCCCAGATTAAGACTCAGTAGTAAATCTCAGCCCTTCAACTTCATATGTCTCAACTTGAAAGCCAGGTTGAAAGACTTGGCTGAATTCTGACACACAACACTGCATGGGAAAGAGAAGAATGCTTATCACAAACCATAGTGTAGTGAATCACTGACAGCCATCTATCAGGCTGAGATTACAGTTCCTCCCTTATATCCTTGTGTGTTGTTAATTCAGATTTCTGCCTTTCCTGCCTTTCAATAGACTTTTTTTGGGGTGCTACCTGGCATTAAGTTAAGCAGTTGTTTATTGTTGTTCTAATTAACTGCTAGTTTGCCATCAAATTTCAACAGTGGGCTTGTTGATAGTGATGTACCTAATACCTCAATGTCTTATAGAATAGAATGAAACATATAAAAACATATTAAAAATGGCTCACCAGTATTTTTTCTCCATAACTGCATTTGCATTTGGTTGTTGGCCCAAATAATATTGGACACGTAGAGTATTTGGTTACTATAAGAATGATCAATCTTGCTGAAATACAAAGAAACATACTGGGTTCTTGACTCTCATTACTTTTATAGAACCATTGTGGATATTTTTTATTTCTACCGGATACATCTTATACTGTAAGTATCAGATCAGTTGTAATTTTAAAAAGTTTATTATAATTCAGACAACTTGCTTTCAATGTGTTTTCAGTTATTATTTTTCTAACATTTGATTTTTGATCAATTGGAATGTACAGGAGTTAGCATTGAAACTTCTCAAGGCCACCGTGAGGGCTATTCCTGTTTTTATATAGTTGGAAATTGATTTTAATCATTTATTTTAATTATAATTTATGCTACTCTCCTCTATGACTGTGACAAAGCTTTGTGTTTCTCAACCTCAGCAACTTTAAGATATGTGAACTTCAACTCCACATTTCCCCCAGCCAGTTTTATTGAATAGCACATAGCTTTATATAGTGGAAAGAAGGAATATAGAGAGGTAAACATTAGGAATCTAAACTGTTGTAAGTACACTTAAGGCTTATCTATGTTTTTACCTCCATCTGACCTTTGACTAAATCCTTTATAGAATACTGCATGTCTATAGCTAAATTAAATCACTTTAGAGGAAATACAGAATCTTTACACATTTATGTAAGGTTTCTTTGTCTGTCAGCTCTATAGCCTCAGATTTCCCAAATATTTTTAATTTATTAATGTCGCATTATGCTAGAAATACATAGTTGATGTATAATAAAGATTATTGGTTCTTATAAGACATAGTTGTAAAATAGGTGGAGAAGTACTATATATTATATATATGCCTCAGGCATAAGTTTATCAGGAACATATTGTGTACCTGAAAAAGAGGCATCACTTCTTAGTCTAAGGATGATCTGAAACAGGCAAATTGCATATGTAACAATTGAAAATTGTAAATCCATAATTAAGATGAGACTGAATAACCTATATACAATTTACTTGAATCTAAGATGACATTTTTATATACTATTTCCTGAATTTTTGGTGCCCAAGTGGAAAGAATAAGCACTCTTAAATTCTAATCTTAAACTATACTATTTATTTATTTATTTTATTTATTTATTTTAATTTAATTTGTATACCGCCCTTCTCCCAGAAGGGACTCAGGGTAGTGAACAGCCAAAATTAAAATACATACAATACAAAAGTTAAGATAATTAAAAGAAATTAAATCAATCGGCCTCCCAATTTAAAATCCCAAATCTATAAAATTTAAAAATCCCATTAAAACCATTTAGGCTAGGCCGGCTTGCTGGAATAAATAAGTCTTCAGGGCCTTACGGAAGGTACAGAGGTCTGGGATCAGTCGTATTCCAGGAGGTAGCTCATTCCACAGGGCGGGTGCCCCCACAGAAAAGGCTCTCCCCCTGGGGGCCGCCAGCCGACATTGCTTGACCGATGGCACCCTGAGGAGGCCCGTTCTGTGAGAGTGTATTGGCCAGTGGGAGGTTATCGATAGCAGCAGGAGGTCTCGTAAGTACCCTGGCCCTAAGCCATGGAGTGCTTTAAAGATGAGAACCAACACCTTAAAGCGCACTCGGAAGACCAACGGGAGCCAGTGCAGCTTGTGCAGGAGAGGTGTTACATGGGAGTGCCACGTCACTCCCATAATCACCTGCGCGGCCGCATTCTGGACCAGTTGGAGCCTCCGGGTGCTCCTCAAGGGGAGCCCCATGTAGAGAGCGTTGCAATAGTCCAGGCGAGACGTGACGAGGGCATGAATGACTGTGCATAAAGAGTCCCGATCCAGAAAGGGGCGCAACTGGCATATCAGGCAAACCTGATAAAAAGCCCCCCTGGCCACGGCTGTCATATGCTCTTCTAAAGACAGCCGTGTGTCCAGGAGGACACTCAAGTTGCGAGCCCCCTCTGTGGGGGTCAATGACTCGCCCCCAATAGCCAGCGATGGCACCAGCTGGCTATATCAGGACGCCGGCATCCACAGCCACTCGGTCTTGGAAGGGTTGAGTCGAAGCCTGTTCCTCCCCATCTACTCTAATAAGAGTAGTTGTGACGGTACTATAGAAATGATAATGATAAATACTACTACTACTACTACTAATAATAATAATAATAATAATAATAAGTATGTCCATCCAAGGAGCTCTACCTTGTCGTGGTGGAGGGGCTTGCGTGCTCTAGTGATCTTAAGGGCTATGCTGAACAGGTGCAACCATATCAGACAGACCTTAGGTGAAGGGCCAGACAAAATCTGCTCCACAACTCATTCAAACATGGTGAATACAGAAAAAAATGAAATTTATGCCGGTTGAACCGTCGCCCGGATTAACAAGGGTTCCGTTGGATGCTATGGCTCCTGGGCATTCTACGCAAAATGAGTTTCAGGGCTCAGCTCCCTCTGCTAGGCAACCAGGGCATGGAGCTGACAAGCTACTGGAAGAAAAACCCAAAAAGCGAAAAATCTGGACCAGGGAAGAAAACACCTCTATTATGGAAGCTTACTATCAGTCTGAGCCAGCAAAACATGGATTTCAAAAAAGAATGTATCAGATTTGGAAGATGAACCATACGGACTGTGACACCAGTGAACAAAGGTTAATGGACCAACGACGTGTAATTCTAAACCACAAATTTTTCACTACAGAAGAATTAACAGCAATAGAAGAGAACGCAATTAATGGTCTGAGTACATCAACAAAGAAGAGTAACATCAAGAATGATTTCCAGACTCAAAAGCAAATTGAGGAAGAAAGGGAAGAAGAGAATACTGAAATGGATGAAGATAAAGAACAAGGAAGCACTAAAGAACAAACACGAACAGATAGTGCTCAATTAGCTGGAAAAATAAAGCACCAAATGGAAGATGCTGAAAGAACATGTTTGCCAAAGCTGAACCAAGTGAACCGGAAAGAATTGAGAAATGTACTAAAAAAGGTCAATGAGGTTGTGAAAACTATTCGAACCACTACATTAGCCGAAACAAACCAACTGATGTATGCAGCAGCCGTCATAACCACCAAAGAACTGGGGTTGAAAATACAAAAGAACCAAAGAGGCAAGAAGGGAAAGCCTAAGTGGAAAATTCGGTTAGAATTGAAGATTAAAAAAGTACGTGGAGATTTGAGTAACTTGAAGAACCTAAGGCAAGGTCAGCTAAAGAACAAGCAGATCAAAAGCAGCCTGGAAGCAAGATACGATCTGAGGAATAAGGAGATTGCGGTAGTAATTGAAAAGCTGAAGCAGAGGGTTGTTGCCATCGCTGAAAAGATTAAAAGGTATGAAAACTGAGTAACTCAGTTCAAGGAAAACTCACAGTTCAGAGCAAATGAGCACCAGTTTTATAAGAGTTTAGAAAATGGAAACGGAGTAACAACAAATGAAAAGCCTGATAATGAGAAAGCTCTGAAATTCTGGAAGAATTTGTGGGAAAACAACAAGAAGCACAACAGAAATGCAAAATGGATCAAACAGGTTGAGGACTCTATTAAAGTGCATAAAATGGAAGATGTGAAAATAACAAAAGCAATGGTGCAAAGACAGTCAAGAAAAGTGAAGAACTGGAGTGCACCTGGACCGGATGAGCTGCATGGCTTCTGGTTAAAGGCACTTACAAGTCTGCACAAAAGATTGGCAACCCAGATGAACCAGATCCTAAAAACACCTGAAAATGATGAATGGATGACAACTGGAAGGACAATCACCTGTTTGCCAACAACATACAAGCCTCTTACTGGTATCATTGCAAACCAAATCTATGGATACCTGGAAAGAAATAACTTGCTTCCTGTAGAACAGAAAGGATGCTGCAAAAACTCAAGAGGAACAAAGGATCAATTGCTGATCGACAAGCTAATCCTAAAGAACTCAAAGAAAAGACGAACCAACCTGTTCATGGCTTGGATAGACTATAAGAAAGTGTTTGATTCAGTTCCCCATAGCTGAATTAAGAAATGCCTGGAAATATTAGGCATCAGCAGCAACATACAAAAATTCATGGAATCTTCAATGAACCTCTGGAAAACGAAACTTATGGCTAATGAAGAAGAACTGGGTGAAGTTGAAATTAAACGCAGCATTTTCCAGGGCGATTCCCTTTCACCCCTACTTTTTATACTCTCAATGCTACCACTGACAATCATTTTGAAGAAGATGAACTGTGGATACGAACTTGCAAAGAAAGGACTGAAAATCTCGCACTTGATGTACATGGATGATTTGAAGCTGTTTGGTAAAACAAAAGCTGAACTGAATTTATTAATTGAAAATACAAAAGAATTCAGCCAAGACATTGGTATGCAGTTTGGAATTGACAAATGTGCAACAATAGCAACCAAAGCAGGCAAGATCATAGAAGAGGATGGAACAGAACTAGAGAATGAAGAAATGATAAAGGCAGTAAAATTACAAGAAGGCTACAAGTACTTGGGGATTTTAGAAGCCTCTGACTTAATGCATAATAAAGTCAAGGAATTAATTTCAGCCAAATACATTTGGCGAATTCGTAAGATATTAATGTCCAAATTGAGTGGAGGAAACATCATAAAAGCCATAAATACCTGGGCTATACCTGTGATTAGATACTCTGCAGGAATAATTGACTGGACCCAGATGGAGTTAGACAATTTGGACAGAAAAACAAGGAAGCTTATGACAATGAATCATGCCTTGCACCCTAAAAATGATGTTGACCGATTATATTTACCAAGAGCAGAGGGTGGTCGAGGACTCCTACAAGTAAAGCAGACTGTGGAAGAAGAAAAATGCAGCTTGAATGATTACATCCAGAAAAGTGAAGAACCAATGATTAAGGAAGTAAATAAAGGAGGCCTTTTAAAGACAACTAAAACAAAAGCAGAATATAAGAAAGAAGTAATTGAGCAGCGAGCTGAAAATTGGAAACACAAAGCTCTACATGGCCAATACTTGAAAGTATTGAAGGCAAAGCTGACCAGAAACTAACTTGGAACTGGTTAAGATCAGGAGTACTGAAAAAAGAAACAGAAGCTTTATTTTGGCAGCTCAAGAACAAGCCCTAGCCACAAACTGCATGAAGGCAAAAATTCAACATGTTACCACCAACAGCAAATGCCGCCTCTGCAATGAGAAAGAGGAGACAGTCGACCACCTGATCAATGGGTGCAGCAAAATTTCACAAACTGACTACCTACAACACCATGACCGTGTTGCTAAGATCATTCATTGAAAATTGTGCCAGAAGTTTGGATTTGAGTACAGCAAAAACCACTGGGAACATCAGGTTGAGAAAGTTTTAGAGAATGAGAAACTCAAGATCTTGTGGGACTTTAGGATTCAGACTGACAGCCACTTGGTCCATAACACACCTGACATAACAATAGTTGAAAAGAAAAAAGTATGGTTCATTGACATTGCAATACCTGGTGATGCACGGATTGAAGATAAGCAGCAAGAAAAAAATCACAAAGTACCGGGATTTGCAAATTGAAGTTGAGCGACTGTGGAAAAAGAAATCGTGTGTTGTCCCGATTGTAATTGGAGCCCTTGGAGCAATACCCAAAGGGCTACCCTGCTTTCTCCATTGAGGGTGGAGACATCAGCCAGACGTGGGTTGTGCTCATTGGTCAGAGGTTGGACTGAGCCTGTAAAATCTTCTTAAATCCTTCCCCTGTTGCTAAGGCACCCAGTTTTTTGCTCAGTCGTCAGACTGGACAGTTGTGTGGAAAGTGTTCTCTAGTTCTATTGAGATCTTAGGTTTCTATTACTTTCTGATTGATTCTGGACTTTTGACTTGGATTCCTTATTGACTATTCTTTGGCCTTCTGGATTGGATTAGGTGTCTATTTCTTTCAGCAGCTCCCTGGAGCTGCTGACTTTTTCTCTTCAGTTGCTGTCAGTTCCAAACGGTTAGTTGGACCTTTGGAGGAGCCTTTCACTCCCTTTCTGGGGAAAAGGGTAGTTTCTTGCCCTATAACTATTAAGCGTTTACGTGCCTTTTTTTCTGGTGCTTGTGGAGCCTTGCGCCCCCCCCCACCTCTCCATTTCCTTTAAAGTTAATTTCCCCTTTATTATTATTGTGGAGTCTCGCGCTTTCCTGGGGTAGCCACTTGTCGGCGATTGCTTTTCCTCCTCCCCTTGCTGCCCTAGAAGCCTAATTGGTGCCAAAGAGTTCTTGGGGACTCTAATTCTTCGAACGCTAGTCGTTCTGTGCCCTCTCACCTGTCAGTGCTCGAGGCTTCAATTCGGAGCTGCGGCGGCTGCCGCCTGGTTAGCTCAGCTGTTTGGTGCGAAGCGGAGCGGCGCGCTCCCTGCTGTAGCCGCTTGTCGGCTTTAAAGACAAAGAGCTGCCCTGCGATCTTGTGGACGCTTTTTCTAGCGTCTTAAGGGTCTTCTGGCTTCTCTCTGGTTCTCCTTACTGGTTTAAGCTGAGCGAGTGCCCTGAAGAAGAGCCTTGCGCTCTAACAGTTATTCCCTAGGGCGCCATTTTGTAATTAAGACCTCGAGCCTTCCCTCAGTCTTCTGGGCGCCATTTTGAAGGCTACATTCAAAGGAGGGCGGAGTTCACTGGGAGCCATTCTGAATATTAGATCCAAGGGAGGGCGGAGTTAGCAAGACTCTGATCAGAGTCTCCTCCTCCCTTGCTTGTTAAGGGCTTGTTTTCATCATTGGAACTGTCTTTTCAAAAAGATATTTAGAAGCCTTACATCTTCTCATTCTACCCTTGCTGTCTTCTGTTTATCTGGGCCTCCTTTTGGGGCTTCCCAATTTCTACAGCTTGTTCTTAATTGTATCATTGAGCCTACCTGTTCTGGTTGTTGTGTCCTTCATCATGCCCAAAGCGCAATCTAAGTCTAGGCATGGCCGGAAGGCCTCGGTCCGTGAACAGTCTGAGGCTTCCTTGAGAGACAACCAGACTCAGGCTCTCAGCGAAGGGTTGCAGGCACCTGTCTGTTCCGCCAAACAACCCTCGCGACCTTCCAAGGAGCCCAAGTCTCAGGGTAAACCTGCCAATGAGGTGTCCAAAAGACAGACGGTTACTAGAACCCCTATAGATAGAACCAGGGGTTCTTCTGAGGACTGGAGACGAGATGTTTTTGTCACTCCTGATCAAAGGTCTTTACAAGACCTTCAAATAACAGTCCCTTCAACAGAAGTCTGGGGGTCAGCGCCTTTGACAGTGGTTCGTCCTCCAGTGGAGTCTAGCGCTCCCTTTCTACCTATGGTTCACCCTCCTGTCACTTCTGCTCTGGTCCGTGCTTCTATTGAAGCCGGCTCGGCTTCTGGTCAACCTCCGGTCAATTGGCAGCCTGAGGACATTCAGCGAATGATTTCCGTTGCAGTCCATCAGTCGTTGTCCACCCATTTTAATCCTGCTCCAGGCCCTTCTCTTTCTAACGCGGTTCTGGCAGAACCGGCTGCTTCTATGGGTGGCTTCGATATGGAGGATGCCATTTCTTTGACAGGCTCTGATTCTCCTTCTGTTTCCGGGGTCAGTAATCACTCCAAGGATGTGATCATGGAGTCTCAGGAGCCAGAGCTGTCAGAAGATGAGGGGTTGCCTCCGGACCAGCCTGCCTTCACTGGCCTTTTTCCCCAGTCTCTTTTTAAGTCTCTGTTGTTTAAAGCAGTAAACACAGCTCAACTGGGACCCACTTCTCTTCCAGAGCCCCCTCCATCTGCAGGTTCTTTAAATCCGTTGTTTGCCGAACAACCTAAGGCAGTGACAGCCATCCCTACACCTCCGCTTTTCCTGGAGGTCATCCAGAAGCAGTGGTCTGCTCCCTCCTTGGTCCCAGTGCTAACCTCCACTGACAAAAGAAATTTCATAGTTTCTTCGGATCTAGAGGCTCTGCTTCAGATTCCCTCAGTGGATGCTCCCGTTGCGGCCTTGCTCTCTTCTTCTTCCATTCCTGGTAATCCAGAAGAGGGTCTTCGTCCTGAGGAATGTAGAACAGAACAGGTTCTTCAGAGGGCCCATCTAGGTGCGGCCTGGGCCATTAAATCGGCTTCCACTGCATCGTTTTTTTAATCGTACAACGATCCTGTGGCTTAAACAACTACAGGAAAAGATGTCTTCTGAGGACTCTAGGCTGAAACAGGACTTGAATAAAATCATAGCTGCAGTGCAGTTCTCTGCAGATGCCACCTTGCATGCCACTCGATTTGCAGCCAAGTCTCTGGCTTCTTCCATTGCGGCCCGCCGTCTAGTGTGGCTTCGCCATTGGCAGGCGGATGCGAGGCATAAATGGCGGCTAACTTCGGTGCCTTTCTCAGGGTCAAAACTGTTTGGTGAGCACTTGGACAAGTTTCTCGTAGAGACCAAAGATAAGAGGAAAGTCTTACCAGCTGTTTTCCATAGAGGGGAGCCTAGGGTTTTTCCGTATCCTCCTCGTTCTCAATTCCGCCCATCGGAAGGGGGCACGGGTCCCCACAGGAACACGGGTAATTTCTACTCTGGGTCTTCAAATTTTAAGCAGAGGAATTTTCAGGAGAGACCAGCTAGGGGAAGAATTTTAGTTCCTGGCGGCCCTTTCGAGGGGGAGGGGGTCGTTCAATCTGTCGCCGGCGTTAGTAGTACCGGGGATCCTCCCATTGGCAGACGATTGGGCCTCTTCGCCAAGGTTTGGGAGGGTACTACTTCAGATTGCTGGGTCCGGGCTTCCATCTCGTCTGGACTGGCCATTGAATTTGTCTCCACCCCTCCTATGTCCTTTATCCGATGTCCTCTGTCCCACATGACCGAACATCGAGCCCGCATGGACTCGGCTATCCATCATCTTTTGGTCATTAAGGCTATTCAGCGGGTTCCTCGCGATCAGGTGGGACAAGGGTTCTATTCCAGGGTTTTCCTGGTCCCTAAGTCATCGGGTGGGTGGAGACCTATTCTGGACCTTAAACGTTTGAACCAGTTCGTGGTCTATAGAAGGTTCAAAATGCAATCTTTGTCCTCAATTCTGGCCGGCGTACGGAGGGGCGATCTCCTCTGTTCAATAGATCTCACGGAGGCTTACCTCCATGTCCCCGTTCGCCCTTCTCATAGGCGATTCCTTCGTTTTTCTTATGCTGGGGTTCACTACCAGTACAGGGCTCTGCCCTTCGGTCTTTCCTCCGCACCCTGTAGTTTCACCAAGATTTTGGTGGCCTTAGCGGCCCATCTCAGGCTTCAAGCCGTGCGTCTCCAGTGCTATCTGGATGATATACTTATTATGTCATCTTCCCATCAGCAAGCCATGTCTGATCTTCGTCTTACGATTCAGACACTGGCGTCACATGGTTTCTCTGTTAACATTGAGAAGAGCCATCTAACTCCCTCTAATAGGATCCTTCATTTGGGGGCTATAATTGATTCGTCCCTGGGTAGGGTTTTCCTTTCCCCGGACAGACAGGCTGGCTTAAGATCCATGGTGGCCAAGGTGTTGAGAGAGAGAAGGGTTTCTCCTCTTTTTCTATCCAGACTACTAGGGAAGATGGTTTCGGCCATCTCCATCGTCCCATGGGCCAGGTTACATCTTAGAGACCTTCAATGGTTTCTCTTACCTTTTCAGAAAGCGGGCAAGGGGTCCTCCTTGACCAGGGTGGCAGTTCCACGGGGAGTGCGGTCATCCATTCGCTGGTGGACGTCTCCGGCGCTCTCCAAGGGCTGTCTATTCCTGGAACCCCAGCGGGTAATGGTCACTTCCGACGCCAGCAAGTCCGGCTGGGGGGCCCACTGCGGGACTCACTTCGCGCAAGGGACCTGGTCTGCCATGGAGGGGGCCCGCAGCATAAATTGGTTAAAGCTGAGGGCAATTTACCTGGCTCTTCGGGCTTTTCAACATCTGCTGTCCGGCGAACATGTGCTGATTCTGACCGACAACACCTCGGCCAAGGTGCACTTCAATCGCCAGGGCAGTACCAGGTCTATCTCGCTGATGAGGGAAGCAAAGAGACTAGGCTTTTGGGCAGAGAGGCATCTGGCCTCCTTGAAGGCGGACCATATATCGGGGGTCTCGAACGTAACAGCGGACTGGCTAAGTCGCCAGCACTTGGACCACGGAGAATGGAGCCTTCAACCGCTCCTATTCCGGAGGATAGTGGCTCATTTCGGAAGCCCTCAAATAGACCTGTTTGCTTCACCTCAGAACAACCAGCTACCACGTTTCTTCTCCCGCTTCCCTTCCCATCAAGCGGAAGCTGTGGATGCTCTGCGCTCCCCTTGGCCGCAAGGTCTACTGTACGCTTTTCCTCCGATTCCCCTCATCCCGAAGGTGATTCGGAAATTATTACTGGAACAAGCGGAGATTGTACTGGTGGCTCCGCATTGGCCGAGGAGGTCATGGTTTGCAGACCTCATTCATCTCTCAGTATCTCCTCCTTGGAAGATTCCATGTTTCCCGGATTGTCTCACCCAAGGGTCAATTGTTCATCCGGAGCCTCAGTGGCTTCAGCTGACCGCTTGGCGGTTGAGTGGGCAGCTATGCAGCGAGACCACATCCCCTCAGACGTGATCCATACCATCCAGGCCTCACGGCGTGTGTCGACGGAACGGATTTATTCGGCTACTTGGCGATCCTTTTCCTCGTGGTGTTCTTCCCAGGGGTTTTCGCCACTTCAAGCTTCAGTCTTGCAAGTTCTTCGGTTCCTTCAGTTGGGATTGGACAAGGGTCTGTCTCCTAATACCCTCAGGAGACAAGTTGCGGCAATCTCTTCCATTCTAACGTATAATTCCATACATTCATTGTCTCAGCAACCTATGATTCGACGTTTCCTCCGAGGTGCTACTAATCTCTGCCCTCCTGTTCTACATAGGTATCCCTCTTGGGATCTTTCTCTCGTGCTGGACTCTCTTATGGAGTCACCATACGAACCTCTTGATTCGGTCAGCTTGCGTTTATTGTCTGGCAAGGTGGCCTTTTTGGTTGCAATTACGTCGGCGCGTCGAATTTCAGAACTAGCAGCATTGTCGGTTAGAAATGATTTGTGTGTGTTTCATGAAGATCGGGTGGTCCTCAGATTGGATCCGACATTTGTGACTAAGATTAACTCTCCTTTTCATCATTTGCAGGAACTAGTTTTACCAGATTTCTATCCTTCTCCTTCCAGTCCTGTGGAGATCCGTTTTCACACGTTGGATGTCCGGCGGGCACTGAGTCTCTACCTTCGGAGGACTGCTGATATTCGGCGGACAGAATCGCTATTTGTTTCCTTTCTGCCGTCTTCTTTAGGTCAACGAGTGACTTCTTCCACGGTGGGGCGGTGGATCCGCTCGACAATTACGACTGCTTATGAACTTCGGTCATTGCCTCCTCCTGCGTCGATCACAGCTCACTCTACAAGAAGTGCCTCTACCACGGCGGCTTGGACCTCGAGGGCCTCCTTGGACGAGATATGCAGGGCGGCAACCTGGACGTCGCCCTCACCCTTTGTTAGACATTATAAGCTAGATAAGTTCACCTCGGCGGAGGCTGATTTTGGGAGGCGTGTGTTACAGGGTGTGGTCACTCGGGAGGGGTATTCGGCCCAGACTGTTCCCGCCCGTGATTTGGGACAGTGATCTTTGGTATGTCCCACGTCTGGCTGCTGTCTCCACCCTCAATGGAGAAGGGGCGTTGGTCCTACCTGATACGCCCCTTCTCGTTGAGTGGAGACAGCAGCCAGCCCCATCCTGGTTCTTTTTCAGTCTGGTAATGCTATTGTCGATTTTATCTCATTTGTTGTTTCCTGTGTTATTTCCACACACTGAGTCTGTTTCCTTCTCCTTCGACAAAAACTGGGTGCCTTAGCAACAGGGGAAGGATTTAAGAAGATTTTACAGGCTCAGTCCAACCTCTGACCAATGAGCACAACCCACGTCTGGCTGCTGTCTCCACTCAACGAGAAGGGGCGTATCAGGTAGGACCAACGCCCCATTTAGAAATTCTAAATTTGCCGGACTTGAACATTTTGACTCTACAAAAAACCACCTTACTTGGAACAGCTTACATCCTCCGACGATACCTTAACAGTTCCTAGGTCCTTGGTTAGGACTCGAGCTGCTGAACTATTAACCAGCCTCAAAGGCTGTGAATCTCACTAAAGATTAATCAAATAATAATAAGTACTTGGTTGATACCTAGGACACTGGCAGCAACTCGTATCAACCATTAGTACCAGTCAATGGTATTTGTGATGCATTTTTTAATGTTCAGTTGACCGAGTTTCAAGTTTAATGAATAAAGTAAATAATAATAATAATAATAATAATTAATAATAATAATAATAATAATAATAATAATAATAATAATATCGATGTTCCAGGAGATGCCAGAGTAGAAGAAAAAGAACTGGAAAAAATTACAAAATATCGCGACCTGGCCATCGAAACTTACCGGCTATGGATGAAACATGTAACAGTGATACCCATTGTCATTGGGGCACTTTGTATCATGTCCAAAATTTTACAAAACACTTCAAGAAATTGCAGCTTCCTGCAATAACACCAGCGGAACTGCAAAAAAACTGCACTACTCGAAACATCATATATTTTAAGAAGGTACTTGGTTGATACCTAGGATGCTGGCAGCAATTCGTATCAACCATTAGCACCAGTCAATGGTATTTGTGATGCATTTTTAAATGTTCAGTTGACTGTTTCATGTTTAATGAATAAAAGAGATAATAATTTTTTTTCTTGCATTTTAGCATGCTCATGTGAAGAGATTCTATCCATTATCCTAAACAAACATAGTATAAAGAACTTAGTTCTGTAATAGATGACCCCCTTCACTGAAGGCATCAAACTCTGAAGGCACCAAACTGCTGAACAGGCCTAGTCTGGATGTATATCAATCTGGTATTTATCAAAATTAATGACACTACTGTACTCACATCATTTATGAATAATGATTCTAGTAATGTGTGTTGACTTCCACTGAAATTGTAAACTAAACCAAGGAAAGATTTCTTGTATATAGCAGAAAAAAGGCATTACTAGACTACACAGACTATTGCAATCTTTCAGTAAAAATCATAAATCAGCATTGCAGTAACTCTGAAGTATAATTTCAGGCTAGAATGGTATACACATTCTTTTAGTTCCACTTCTATAAGCATTTCTGCACTGAAGCCAGAAACATATTTTTCATTTATATTGTTATTAATACCGTTAGACAAAGATAATCCGCTTCAGAAATAACTTTTCCTTCAAATTTCTTCTCAACCTTTATCCCAAGGGTTATAAGGGTTATACCTTATATTGTTATGCATAAGTTTAACTTTATATTTACAAATATATAACAAGTTTAACTTGTTATATATTTGTAGGTAGGGGCTAGATTGGATCCCTGATTAAAAGGGATGAAGATTGGTGCCTCTGTGAGTGTCATTGCTTGAAACTCTATTTTATTATGGTGAGATATTAATATACATTTTCATTTGATGATTAATCTATACCAGAGATATATATGTGACCAGGGATGGGCTTCAAAAATTTTAGCAAGGGGTTCTCTGCCCAGTTGGTGGGTGGGTGTGGCCATGGTGGGCATGGCCTAGCCTCCCTCCTGCACCATGGTGTGTGTGGGGGGGTGTTTTTGCCCTCCCCGGGCTCTTGAGGCTTTCCTTGAGCCTCCGGGAGGGTGAAAAAAGTCTCCCCAGGCTCCGGAGACCCTCTGGAAGCTGGTAACAGGCCCATTTCCAGGCTTCCTGAACTTCCGGTAGGCCTGTTTTTCACTGTCCCTGAGCTTCTGCACACACCCTGCACTTACCTGCATCCAAAACCGGGCACGTGAGGACTACTGGGAGTGGCAGGGCAGAGTGGCAGGGCCAGCCAGGAGTGGGATTTGAGGGAACTCCGAACTGCACAGAATCTTAGCTAGAGGTTCTCCCAAACCCCTGCAAACCCCCAGCAGCCCACCCCTGCATGTGACCTCAAAACCCTTTCAATTTAATTGGTAACCTACATATCCTATCATATTTACAATATTTATCATATTGTATTTTTTTAGTGTGACAGAATAGGAAAAATATTCAATGTATGCTTAGAGAGTAATTATATTTAAGTAATTAAACTATTTCCTATATCCTAGCACCTTCGTATTCATTTACAGAGCATAGCCTCTGCATAAAACCAAACTGCAGTTCTTGGTATGGAAAAGTTGTGTATCTCTGATAACCATACTGTACATATTGAAAGTTAATATGTACAGTATATTGTCAATGCCTAATGATTTATATTAGCATATGGAGAAAATGCAGTTTTATCAACTTCTGTGTTTTCTAAGATACTGTATGTAATTTTCTTTCCTATCTTAACAAAATGAGATAGTTTATAAAACAGTATTTTCTGATCAACTATACCTTGTTAAATATTCTAAACAAAATAGCAGAAAAGTACAAAAAGTGTCTTGAATATCTCTGGCAATAAAATATTACTAAATTATTCTTATTTGAGCAGTAAACTTGTTAGCCTTTAGCTCTCCAAAAGTTGTGCCAAAACCAGTTTTTTTAATACCATATTATGTCTGCACCTAATGTTTTCCTAATGGGCTCTGGATTCATTCTCCAAGATCATCTTCCTGGGTCTTTTAATATTCTTCTTATCAAATTATTGCTTTAAAACTTACCTTGATTTGATTAATAAGCTTACACTGATGCAATAGACAGCTTAGATAATTTAGTATATATAACACCAAAGTCTTATCCTGGAAAACAACACATGTTTTCAATATTAGACTCTAATCTCTCTCCTCTCTGCTATCAGTTAATACACAATTCCATACAAAGTGTTTGATGTCACAACAGCAAATAAACTTGTGCTATATGATTCTGATGTACAGGCACCCCAAAATGGTTGACACATAACTTGACAACAAACTTTTTTTTTATTTGTCAAGCATATATAAGATAACAGGTAAAAGTATAAACATAATTTGAATACATGAAAAGAGTAAGAGTAAAAAGGAATATTAGGACAGGGATGGTAGGCATACTGGTGCACTTATGCACGCCCCTTACAGACCTCTTAGCAATGGAGTGAGATCAACAGTAGACTGTCTAAGGTTAAAGTTTTGGGGGTTTGGGGAAGAAACCACAGAGTCAGGAAGTGCATTCCAGGCATTGACCACTCTATTACTGAAATCATATTTTCTGCAATCAAGTTTGGAGCAGTTTACCTTGAGTTTGTATCTATTATTTGCTCATGTATTGTTGTGGTTGAAGCTGAAGTAGTCATTGACAGATAGGACATTGTGGCAGATAATTTTATGTACTACACTTAGGTCAGACTGAAGTTGACATAGTTCTAAGTTGTCTAAGCCCAAAATTTGAAGTCTGGTGGCATAAGGTATTTTATTGCAGGTAGAGGAATGGAGGACTCTTCTCGTAAAATATCTCTGGATTCTCTCAATTGTTTTTATGTCTGATATGCAGTGCAGGTTCCAGACAGATGAGCTGTATTCGAGAATTGGTCTAGCAAATGTTTTGTATGCTCTAGTTAGTAGTACAATATTACCAGAGAAGAAGCAAGATTAGGTTAACAACTCTTAATGTCTTTTTGGCAATGTTGTTACAGTGGGCTTTGGCACTTAGATCTTTAGAAATGAGTAGTCCAAGGTCCTTGACAGAGTGAGGGTCATCTACAAGGTCATGTCCATCTAATTTGTATTTTATGTTTTGATTTTTTTTTTGCCAATGTGCAAAACAGAGCATTTGTTGGTTGAGATTTGAAGTTGCCACTTGTTAGACCAATCTGACACATAGTCAAGGTCTTTTTGAAGGGTAGTTGCATTGTCGGTGGTATTGAATAGTTTAATATCATCAGTGAAGAGAACACAGTTGCTTTTAATATGATCACAAAGGTCATTTATGTAAAGTATGAAGAGTGTTGGACATAAAACACTGCCTTGGGGAACACCACTATTAACAGGTACAGGATTTGATAGAGCACTTCTATTTTGACTACTTCTTGTCTGCTTGACAGAAAGGAAGGAAGACAGATCGTTATGAGAAAAAAATGCGGAAATGCTGCTTTTACAGTATGCAGTGTTAACTGTGTTTTGTCAGAATCACAATCTTTTTTCCTTTTTCATGGTGACTTTTCAAATTTAATCCAGAAAGGTTAACCCTGTACACACAAAGCATTCTAAATGAGGAGATGATACTAGTTATGGCCAAGAAAGTGAACCCTTACTGAGTGACATTGCTGTGAAGCTGGTCTTAACAATTTCAAGTGTCTCCTAATATCAGTAACTTTGCCAAAAGGCAGAATTTTATGTAAGTCCTCTGGTGCCCGAGCATGCATTATTATGAAAACCTTCGATTAAGGCTTGAAATGAATATCTTGCTATGGATCTGTTTTATGACCGCACTTCAATTTTTTTCCCCATCTCTGTTTTTTATCTAATTTCACTGAAATCCAGACACCCTTTTTGCCTTGGTTACTAGAAGAAACAGATTGCTTTTATCTCTTTTTATTACTAATTGCATAGTTACAACCGAATGAAAGAGAAGTGACGGTGAAATGAAATTACCCAAAGGTCAGTTGTAATGAAGCCTTTTATCTTCCTGGGGCATTTGCTTCATGCTAACTTTGATTAAGGCTAGGAACAAGAAAAGGATGTGTAAGACAAAAGTGAAGGCAGTCACAGACAAAATAAAAGGGGTTTTATGCCCCAAATCCCATTTCTTTTAGCACAAATGTCTTCATTATTAGGAACATGCCATGACCGCCATGAAAAGCATGCTGACTCCTTCATTTGAGATTTAGTAAAATAACATGGCTTATATCCAGAGCATATTTGCCCTGAACATTTGCTCCCCCCCTCTATCATCAGCCCATCAACAGTAGTCAAAATTTAAGGAAATTGTATCTAACTATTTTGAGGACAACAAAGGTATTCAAATACACCTGTCATTTGGGTGCTTACTCTTACTTTCCAAGGCTATTACTTCCATTGTTAGATTTCTATCTGACGGTGGTTAGGATAAATGAAGTTCACCGACCTTGAAATCAATTTCTTAACTTTGCATCTACTGTGAAATTGCTGGTATTTCCCACCCGCATTTATCTCTCTTGGAGCACTGTGTTACAGAATAACTAGCATCCTACACCTTCAATGAACCATTGTTTCTGTATCAGCCTGACAGAACTATTTTATATCAAATAAAAGTCATAATACATTGTCAAATATTAGTCATAATACTTTGTCAATCTACTTCTCTCTCTTCCCTTTGGCTTATTTTTCAGCCTTTTATATTCAATGCAAAATTATTTCCAAAATGAGTTCTGTCCTTCTTAGCCTCTTTTCATTGGCTATGGTACCCAATTTTTTAATAGCTGCAGAGTTTACCTCAATATAAAGTACCTATCATGTAGTTATATATCTGCATAAAAATTCTATTCTTTTAATCTGAATATTCAATTGAAAATTCTTGTGATTTCCCATTTCTATCCTTTCTATTGGTCACCTCTTTATCAAAGAACAACAAACACAACATCAGTGATGACAACTCATATAGCACTAACTTTTGCTTGCCAAGATTGAAATCCTGGAAAATACGAATCATCTTTATCATGAATATTGTTCAAGTATATCCTTTTAAAAATTAGTATCCTTAGAATGCTGTAAAATGCAATTTGTGGAAGTAAAAAAAACCAAAATATTTAGAAACAAGTCATTCAGTTCAAGGTATTTAAAATAAAATAAAAACTCATACAGACACATCCAAACACAGATGCAGGCACAGCAACTGTCCATTTTGGTTTCTAATTTTTCCAGACTCTTGCAGATAGGTCCCATCTTATTGCATTTTCTGCAGGTTTGTCTATTAATTCAGAGAGAGTGTGTGAAGTTCTGCTACAATAGTAGCACAGTTCATTTCAATCTGTCAATCTGTTTTGCAAGCTTATTCACATTTGCTTTGCTCCTGACTGCAATTCTACAGTATGTCCAGCAGACATTTGTCTAGAAATAGCAATTTCAAGCGACGTCTTAAAAGTGAATTCTTCCTCTCTTCAATCTTTTAAAAGTGTTTTCTTTCCGAATCTTACAGTCTGGCCAATCTCTCTAAGCATCATTTAGTTAATGCCAGACAGCTTTATAAGTTCAGCTGCATGTACCACCCCATGGACTCTCTGTTCTGCTTGCACTTAAGAAACTTGAAAAACTGCAATCAATAACAAACATTACTGCATTATTTTTACTACTTCTGCGAAGAATGTCTTTATGGGGTAGTTAAGTCTCTTAATAAACTGCATGTGTTGCCTCCTAAACCACACAATATAGCAGGCAACTTTTTTTTGTAGCAGCCATGTCATTTGCCTCAAAAAACCTGTTCAAGTCTCTCTCCACATAATATTCAGTCATCTATGGCATTTTCAAAAATATTAACCTCCCAATCAGGGGTGGGTTCTAAATTTTTTTACTACCGGTTCTGTGGGTGTGGCTTATTTTGTGGGTGTGGCTTGGAGGTCATGTGACTAGGTGGGCATGGCTAGCTGGTCAGAGTCATTTCTGGAAGGTCCTCGCACTTACGACCAGTCCTCGCACTTACAACTGACTCATTTGTTTGCTTTTAACACTGATCAGCTGTAGGACGGCCCTTTGAAGCCCCGCGGCAAGAGTTTAAACAGTTTTTTTCCCTCTAGTCATCAGCTGGGACTCAGGAGGCAGCAATAGATTGGGGGTGGGACCAAATAAAAGGTAAGAATAATGTGGAGGGGGGTGGGACGGCGGGGGGGAGAACCGGTTCGGTGACATCATATCGTTACCGTTACCGGCTCGGCCGAACCGGACCGAACCAGAAGGGACCCACCACTGCTCCCAATGAAGTTTGTCATTCTGTTGTGTTCTTTTCTCCTCTTTGGGTTTATGACCAATTTAACATTCAGTTCATCTTTCCCTATTAGTTTTATTTTTACTGCCCTTTCTCTCCTTTAAGAGATAAAATGAGGCTGTAAAAGCTTTTTTCCTCCAATCCCACTTTACTACTGTAAAGTTGTTTTTTTTTTAAAGGGCTCAGCAAAATATGCTAGAATTGCTTTCCTTGTGAAACTTCCAGAAAAGCTAACTTCTGTGACTCTGCAAGAATGATATCAACAATACAGTGGACAGCCCAAGGTAATTGAGTAACCATATAAGGCAGTGGTGGGTTGCTACCGGTTCAGCCCAGATCAGGCGAATTGGTAGCAGCAGTGGCAGGAGTCTCCGCCCACCCGCCCAGATGCTTCTATGCATGTGCAGAAGTATTGCCCACCCACACAAGCGGACGCGCACCCATGAGCAAACCAGTGGTGACAGGTTTTGAAACCCATCCCTGATATAAGGTCAGAGATACAGCTATCAACCAATAATAACAACATACGAAAACACCTTCAAATTGATCCAGGTTAGCAACTCTCACAGAAAATAAACTTTTTAGGTAACTAACTGCAAAGATATATTCTCTCTTTCTCTCTATGTGTGTGTGCGTGCGTGTGTGTGTGTGTGTGCGTGTGTGTATATACATATATACATATATATATATATATATATATATATATATATATATATATATACACACACACACACACACAAATACACACACACACATACAGAGAGAGAGAGAGATCTAGATATCAATATCAATATTGATATCGATATAATCCTTTGTATCTATTCAAAGAAACAAACAGCACTATGGACATTGACAATATTAACTTCTGATTCTATTATTCAAAACACATCCTTCAGTATTTTTGTGGTTAATAATGTTTTGCATCGCTGCTTCTATCATATTTGTTACACTTGTCACACATCACATATCTTTACTCTGGACACATACAGTTTTTGCAACTCTTTTACTGATATCTCTTTTTAGCTGCCCCTCCTTTAATATTTTCAGATTTGTTATTTGCCATTCTACAACTTTTTCCCAATAATTCTTATGAATTTACAGATCTTTAAGGTAATACTATGGAATTGTTAAAAATGGGCACAAAATTTCCATTTATATCTGTTCTGATTAAGATTTCCATTCTGATCTGAATGGAAAACTTAGTTGGTACACCTTTGTCTGCACATGTATATATGTTCTTGGTTATATTCATTAATAGGAATATTTGGGGGTGTTCTGAAAGTGGAGTCTATGATGAATCTATAGTAAAAAAAAAAAGTTACCAGTACAAAGATTTGCATAGTAATTCTCCTTCAACATGCTTGTCACCCTTGATTTAGCTTAAAAAACTCAAAGACGGCTGCCTGCATGCACCTTTGTAACATATTTGATTACTCTGATAAAGTATTGCTCAGATGTGGATTTTGAATTGAATATTTATATCAGGGCTGTAAAGAAAATCATGCACTGTTTCAAGTTGAAATGAAAAATAGGTCTTCTTTCCAGAGTTTTCTTTTTTCCTATTTTTGTCAATATATAATGAAGCTAGCTAATAAAGATAATCTTTATTATAGTCATTGACAAGTGAATTAATTAGTCTACTCCACAAAAAGTATTTAAAAATATCAAAGGAGCAAAGCTTAGGAAGTCATGACATAAGAAAGAAAGAATAAATATTATAAAGAAAATGCCTTGAAGTTTGAAATATTTGTAAAATATCAACAAGAATGCATATTATTATAATACAGAATAATCCATAATAGGTATAGATAGCAAGATATTAAAAATAGAACCAGAGTGATAAAACCAAGATGACTTATAAAAATACTTTAAGAGTAAAATACTACAATTCTGTCTATTGGATTTTAGACTATTGTGTGAATTAATAGACACAGGTCTATTATGTGTATGTAAATGAATTCATTCATTCATTCATTCATTCATTCATTCATTCATTCATTCATTCTAGCCATTGTCTGTCCACTGCAGGATGAAGGCTTCTTCTGCATGTTTCCAACCAATACAGTCTTGAGCTTTCCTTTGCCAGTTGGGCTCCAGTACTTGTTTATGTCATCGCTCCATCTTGTTTTAGGTCTCTTTTGTGGACACTTTTTATCAAGTAGAATCTATTCTATGACTGCCTTAGTCCATCTGCCACCAGTTCTTCTTGCTATGCGACCAGCATATATTGGTTAGTTATAAATAAGCTATGACAAAACAGTATCCTGTATAGGCCAATGTCAGTTAATAGAGATTTTGTAGCTCTCAGTGATATTATAGTTCTGGTATGACAGCAAACAAAAGAAGAAGAAGAATGTGTTTAAGACAAAAGAGACTTCCATTGATGGGTGAATTAGGGGATGGAATGTAAGTTACCTTAAAAATGGCACAAAGGAGCATATGAGTTAGGGTCTCACATTCCTCTAGAGCACAGGGATCAAATCATTCTGCAATAGGAAAATATTATATTTTCCCTCCAACAAGCAGATGGCAAGATATTAAGTTGGACTAAAGAGAAAACTCTGCAGATGATGTGTGTTGGCATGAAAGGTCTCCTATTTATATTACCCTATTATACCAAAGAGCTGTGATAAACAACCACTGTCAGATTACAACTCTCATTTTTGGAAGCCCCAGAGCTAGGAGCTGTTACTTAAGAAACCACACTGACATGAGACATTTGGAACCCTAACTTTTCAAGAAAGTTAGGGGTGGGTATTAAAAAGAATCATGGCAACCAGGAAATTATTGCAAAATGAGCCTTAAGACAAAAATAAAGCTGTCATAAGCAGACCCTTAAAATTCCCAGGAAATCAATTCTTTTCAAGCGTTAACTTTTTTCATGAAGACAGAAGTTTAAATAATTTTCCTTGTATCTTTTCAAGAAATGTTAGCAATTTCCTTCCTTTGAAAGTCCCCATGTATTGTCATATTCAATATTGTCAATATTCATAGATTCATCCATCATATTCATGGATTCAATCCATGCTGTTATATGTAGCTTATAACTGGAAGAATTCTACTTTTCTAGTGTTGCCTGGCTGGTGAATCAAACTGGCAATGGCAGTTCAACATGTCACTCTGCTAACAAAAAGCCCTGAGTTTTCTCTAAATTCTCTAGTTTTTCTATTTTGCCCATCAGTAATGATTAGAAGCATACTATGAGTCTTGGAAGATCAGTACATGTATCCATCCAAACAGGGATGAAATGCTCCTGGTTCGGACCGGATCGCCTGATCCGGTAGTGATGGAGGCGGATGTTCGGAGAACCGGTAGCAAAAATCCCTGCCCCTCCCCCTTGCCCAGCTGAGCTGCGCAATCATCAGAGGCTTTTTTTTTAATTTTTAAAAACATTTTTTCTACAATCTCTTTGGCCAAAAAAATGCTTTTAAAAGTAAAAAAAAAAAAAAAAAAAAAAGCCAAAGAGGTAGTTAAAAAAATGGTTTTAAAAGTAAAAAAAAAAAAGTTGGCCACGCCCACTCAGTCATATTACTCCCCCCCACCAAGCCATGCCCACAGAACCGGTAGTAATAAATTTTACATTTCACCACTGCATCAAAACCTGGCTTTTTCTGCCCTCAGCAGTTATGATTAATACTTGAGGCTTCAAAAGAAGAGGTGGAAAAATAATATAATGATGTTCCACCATTTGCAAGTTTACATCTGCCTACTCCTTCTGAATTATTTGGTTAGCATGGATAGGAAACAATAGAAAGTTTGGACAAAACCTGCTACTTTTAATTGGGGAACAATGATTCAATACATACATATTTTCCTTCCAGAAACAATCCAGGGGAATGAAACTTCTTTCTATTACTTGGAGAAATTCTTATTATATCACTAGATGATGTAAGATATTTATATTTTCCAACCCAATAGAATGGTTGAAAATGTAAAGGAGATCAGATCGCTGTGTATCTATCAGTAGGTATAAAAACAGAATAATAAAGAACAAATTTAGTGAAGAGGGAGAAGCCAAGAAAAGAAAATCAAATTTAAAAACAGGCTGAATCATTCCATAGTCTATAAAGAGAAAGGGAAAAACAAATGATTTGGATGAGGAGATAGAAGGGGAACTCATCAAATTTGTAGACAAAACCAAGCCAGGGAGAATAGTCAAGATAAGCTCAAGATTCAGAAGGATCTTAACAAACTTGAACACTGGGCCCTATCCTACAAAATGGATTTCAGTGGTGAGCACTGTAAGGTCTTAACAATTAGTCAAGAAAAACCGAATGGGCAGATATAGACAGGTGGCACCTGGCTCAGCAGCAGTAACTGTGAGTGAAATCTATAGTAGATGTCCAAGTGGACAGCCATTTAAGTATGAGCCAGTGGTGTGGAAAAAAAAATGTAGTCCTAGATTGTATTAAACGGAAGGATGTTTTAAGATCATATACAGTACTAGTACCACTTTATACTGCACTTGGTAAGACCACACTTGAACTCCTGCATCCAGTTTCAGTCACCACAATACAAAAGATGTTATGATTCTAGAAAGAATTCAGAGAAATGCAACAAAGATGGTTAGGAGACTGAAGGCTAAAGCATATGATGAATGGGTGCAGGAAAGAGAAGGATTAGGGATGACATTCAGTAGTCTTTGTGGGGTGGGGGGTTGGATTCTGTTAAAACATCCTTATAGGATAAGCAATTGGGCAGCAGCTCAGATCATTGCCATCTGCTCAAATCTAATCCCTCCCAAACATGTTATCAAGACTGGTTTTATTATAGAGGAATTGAAGCAAATACCAGATGTGATATCCTGCCAGATCTGAGGTACAAATATCCAAAGGCAAACAAACAAATGGCAAACAAAAGATAGAGAAAAATCTACTATTTTGGCTATCATTTAGTGATCTGAAGTTTGATTTTTGCAATCCATTTTTGGTAGCCTTACGTATAACAAACAACTGATGGAACTCTCACTAAGGAAAGAAATAAAAGCATCTATGAAAAGAAAGGGTTGTAGTCTTTTACTCACACAATCCCCTTCCATATTTATAGTGAATGCATAAAGGATAATTAGTTGAGTCTGCTTTTTTGGCAGGGGGTGGGGGTGGGGGTTAAAAATGAAAATAGATCTTGTTACGGTCATCTTTTCCAAACAGAGACAGAAAATAAATGCAGATACTTTTACAGTGGAGAGGTCAGATGCACACATAATAACCCAAGACTAATTGGGTTATTTTCATTTTCTCTCCGTGACCTGATTTGCAGTTCACACTATATGGTTTATTTAACCATGGTTTACTAAGCAAAGCACAACTCCATTTACTGATCAAGTAGAAATAATCTATTGTGTTCCATGTCTACAAATAGAGTAGAAACAATAGTGAGTTAATCACAATTTCTAGATATAATTATATCAACAAAGAATGCCATAAAGAAGTCAGGGTCTCCAATTCTCCAACACACCTGAAGGTAGAACAAGAAGCAATGGATGGAAATTAATCAAGGTGAGAACCAACCTAGAACTAAAGAGAAATTTCCTGACAGAACAATTAATCAATGGAATGACTTACCTCCAGAAGTTGTGAGTGTTCCAACAATGGAGATTTTTTAGACAAGATTGGACAACCATCTGTCTGAAATTGTATAGGGTTTCTTGCTTGAGCAAATCAGAAGACCTCCAAGGTCCCTTTCAATTCTGTTATTCTGTTACAAATTTCAAATTTGGGTAGGCCCAATTAAGCTTTTCTTTTCCAGCATTACTGATGTGGCAAGCTTTAAATCTGTGCTGTAGCTTATTTATTCACTAATGCTTAGGAGAACACTGTACCTAGTTAACAGAAACAAAGTCCAAGAAAATTAGAAAGAGAACCGTTAGTTTATTTTAAGGGCTCTTTCCTATATATCTTTCTTCAACTTCTAGGTGTTACTTAAGCAGTCTAACTTTTGTAACATTCTGTTCTCAAAAAAGAAAAAAGGTACCTTGAAAAACACACATGAGCATGCAGCTTTTAAAAAATGTTCTCTGGACAAAATATTTCCTCTGTTATTTGTGAAAACCATCCCTCGGGCTGTTGTCTTTATAGTCATTTAACTAATGCTTTCCCCACAGTAATCCTCTTAATATTCCTTTCCCTTACTTTAAGGGACCACAACTGTTTACTCCAGAGATTTAATTGAGTAATAATAAATATGTTCTGAAGTTTTCAATTACTGAATGTTATTTTTGTTTTGTGCTGCCTTTTTTAAAGGCAGTACTTGAAAACATTCACAATGAAAGATGACATATATCAACAATGAAAAAGTAAGTTTATGTGTCTATCTGTGTGTGAGTGTGTGTGTAAAAGTTATGTGACAAGCAAAAGCTCAAAATGTCCTCAAAATTGTTGCCCTGTTGAGAAAAGTTTTTCATGCTCAGCGCTCAGTCACATAGTATCTTTTGACTAGTTACCAAGATGCAAAACTTTCTTCAAAGCATAAAATTGTTCTTACTGTTCTTTTTGTCCTAATACAGTTTGTCACTTGGGGAAAAAAAGGAAAAAAGAAAGGAAAAGAAAATACCTGGCAGTAACAACAGAGTGGTTGCCTAGCACAATGTCACCAGTTGAAGATTTGCTTACAGAGTAAACAGAATGATAGGCAGTTTGGCTCTTGAAACATCGATCTAATAACATTCCAAAGATATACAGGTCCTTCCTTCAAAATTCACCGAATTCTACAGAGAAACTTAAAAGCCAAGTTCTGCATTAATGTTACCTCCAAAGAATCTCATGAAATTTCAAATTTATTCATTTTCCTCGTCAAAAATGTAAGAAATATATGTGACAGATAAAAAAAATACCCCCAAAATATACTTTCTATTCTGCTTCCTATGAATTTCTCTAATCTCCACCTTTGCCATAATTTGTTTAGAATTTCTGGATTTATATATGCTTTCTCTCCCATTTCAGGAAGGTTTGTAGCTGACTCATACAACCATATTCTCACAACATTTTTTTTTTTGTACTGCCTCATGGAAATTATTCATTACTCATCTTAATGGTGGACTGCCTGTATGCTTCTCCACCTTATTGTCATCCAGTCAGATGAGCCAAATCATAATGGAGGTAGAGAAGGATTAAATGAATTCAATCTCTATTATATGGCTGTGAAAAATCATTATATATAAAAGCTTCCACTGTGAAGTCCTTAGCGCTCTCTGACCTTTGATTGATTTCTTGCAGATCTTTCATTACCCAACTAGGTAACATATTCAGCATGTTACCTGAATTGGGTAATGAAATATCTGCAAGAAACAAAACAAGCAAACTCAGACTACCAAAGCATCTGCAGTTCAACCCTGACCTATAAATATTCTCTTCCACTGGAGCAGGGATGTCAAACTGGCGGCCCGCAGGTCGAATGCATCTCGTGCAGGCCACGCCTACCCTGGCTCCGCAAAGGCAAAAAATGTCATGATATCACATGATGTGATTGAGTTTTATACCCATGCAGTGGAGTCTCCACTGCCTGCAGTTTGTCACATAGACAGTACAGATTGTAACCTAAAATTCCCTCAATAACCCAGTAGTAAGATATCTATTCTGATACAGATCCATCTTGACAAACAATCTCTGGAAGCTTAGCCATGTGATCATATATCCATGAATTTATTACTAATTTTGTACCCATTATTAAAATTCATGTTCTGAAAGACCTTACTATTTTAACATGGAGAAATTAATGGAGTCTTTAAAAGTATGATTCATATCATTATAACAACATTGTTACAATGATTGTGTTTATTCTTAGATTTAGAAAGACTTGTGGTAAAGTACACATAGAATTTCAAGAAAACACATGATAAAGTCTACGGTGGGATATGCAAGTGAGATTCTTCAAGCAGAGATTCCTTAGACTTTTCTGATAATCTTGGTTATGATTTGCCTCCATCTATTCCTTTACAATGAAAATCCCTCTCTGCACATTAATTCAGAAAGAAGAAATTAATTAAATCTTCCCTTGGCTTCTTCCCTTTCTGTATATAGCAATCACCAAGATGTGCCTAATTCTCTGTCAGAATGAGACTACTGATTTCAAAAAAAGATACATGCAGTGTATTATATAAATTAAAGTTTGGGAGCTAATTGAATTAATTGAAAATTATAGACAATGGAAGAAAATATAAAGGAAAATTCCACAGGCTTTGTAGGCTTTAACTCACATTTAATTTTCCAAGCATACACAATATAGTTAGAAAGGGGTGGGTGGGTGGGAAAGTATACAGTACATCAGATAGATAGATAGATAGATAGATAGATAGATAGATAGATAGATAGATTCACACATACATACAATAACATCTAGTCCTACATTTCCCTAGATGGCCATTTCTTCTGATTTCCCAATTCATTACCAAGTTGGCATAAATTCCTTACTTGGCAAAAGCCAGAGTGGGAATTTAGATGTCTGTTCGTGATGAAAAGTACAAGAAAACAAAGGCAAAATGAAGCTTGTTCTTTTACCCTGTAAAAGCTCATGAGGTCAAGCTTCCTACATTTTGCTGATCTCTGCTCTAACTTTAGACTAAGTCCTTTATGTCTGAATCCCTTGGAATGCTTTCTCCAAAGAGAAAGGATAAATGCAGTTAGGATTCTTCATAGTGATTAGCAAGAGGAAAGCTTTAATTTATTAATCAGGTATCATAGAAAAATAAGTATATGTAGTTCCAGTGCGAGGAGGACAACAGAGGGGATAGAAGAAACTGCTCTGATCTGCAATGGATCATAAGGTTGTAACCAAGCTTTCTGGGGCTCAATTTCTACCTCATTGCAGTTGCTGGATAAGATACTGATAGCTGAACTGTATGCTCTATTACATGTAATTTTGTCTGGTCCTGGAGCAAGCTTGGTGAGCCAGAACAAATCTGTGCTAGCAGTAAAACATTTCACGACATACACATTTTAAAGAATTCCTGATGGATTACATTTGAGAGCTGACTGTGATGAACACCTGTCAGACCTGAAGAAGGACACTTCTCAGCACTTCAGCTTAAAAGTACTTCCCAAGCGCTAATTAAACACTCTGGTCTGGGTGGCAGGTGTGCAATTGTATTCCTTTGAGAATTTTGCAGATGCAAAACAGTACTTCATTATGAAATGAGAAGAGCTTTGGTAACTTTGTTGACTTCTGGGGAAGAAATAGTGAACTAAAGACATCTCTATTGAAAGCAGAGCCGATGACTGTGGTGGAATGAAGAGCCAGCAAGTAGACCCAGTCTTTGTAATTTTTCTCTGGACAAGGACCAAGTTTGGTATTGCTCACTAGTGCTATATACAGTTGTTCCTATGAGGAAACCATAAGACAGCAGGTAAATTCAAATTTAAGGACTTATTTTTTTTCTGCAATAAACAAAAAATGGGTGATTAAATCTTTGATTCTATAAAGTTACAAATAAACTAAAATTCTAGATAATTTTAAAATAAGATTTGGAATTAATTTTAAGAATCTTTCCTATGGGAAAAAGCTTTTGTTCTGAATTATTTAAAGACATATGATAGTATGGGACTTTAAAGATTGGGCACTACAGGGAACTAGAAGGAACAAAATATTACAATTAAAGGAGAAAAATACTTATATTTTACTTATAAGTAAGTCAAAATGGAGCTAAAAATTTTAGCATTGGACCTTAAAAAATTAAGGATTTTTTTAAAAGAAGTATCCAGAAGTTATTTTTACAAGTGTCTGTCTCTATAAATAGACTATGTTTAAAAGATGTTATGAACATTTTTTTCCCTGAAGATAGAGACAGATCAGAAAGTGGATTTTAAAATGACAAGCTATAAGCATGATGTGGAAAAAAAATACTACACTGGATATGCATGTCTGGCTAAGAATTAAAAAGGATATATTAATAACAAAACAAGAGAGTGATCTGGGTAATCTTCCTGTATGAGATGTACAAAAGAGGCTTGTTAAATCTCTGAGGAATCTTATGAGAAGGGACAAAAGAAAAATGAAATCAAGATTTAGAACATTATTTGAAGGGACTAACAGTCAAAATTGTTAAAAGTAAAGGGAAGGAATAGACAGTTTATTTGATTAAGGTTAAAATTTTGTTACCTCTAGTAACTCTTACTAGACTGTTGCTGATCAGGACTATAATGACAAGGTTTTAAGGATTTGTTTATAGATAGGAAATGGGATATGTAAAAAAGAGATCATATGAGATGAGAAGTAATATTTAAGAGAAGGTGATAAAATTGTTTATACTTGTGATAAAGGTGAAAGTCATTTCTTTAAATATTTCTTTTCTTTTTCTTTATTATTTTTCTCTCTTTTCTATTTTTTCTATTTTCTTTTCTACATGTTCTTTTTTTCCCTTTTGTTCATTTTTTTAGTTTGCCTTAGTTTTTTTAAAATATATTTGGTACATTTGTGAGATGTAGTTTTCTCTTCAGTTGTACATAGGAAAGACAACTTAGCCTATACTTCATTCTTTTATTACCGTACATGTTGTCCATTTTTCCTGTAGTGCAAATATAATTTCTTATGCAAATATATCCTATTGCTTTTGCTCAGAAGTTTTCTGAATCTGTTCTTCAGACTTAAAACTTCTGATTGCTTTTTTCTTCTAGATAATATTAATAGCCTAATTCAGATCACCTAGAATTTGAAGAATTTGACTGGAAGGAATTTAACATTCTCCCTAATGTTATTGTCTCTTGAGATATTCTCAGTAATATTGTCACTTCTTGGACAAAAGACTTTGATTGACGACAGAGAGTCAGAGGGGAAATTGAAATGAGGGAGGAAGAATCTGAGTAAGTTTTAAATTGCTAGAAATACTCTAATGTCTTATATCAGTCCAAAGAGTTTCTATTTTTCTTATCATGACAAAGTTGTCTAAAAAGGAAATCCCATGTATGTAAAATACAGCAATATGATTAGTTTAAAACATGACAGAACAAATTACAGTATGAAGTATGTAACAAATTACAAATTGAAGTATGTTGTAAAATTAAGTTTCAAGATAAACTTGTGTTTCATTTTATTATAAAATAAAAAAAAATATTTACAATAGCAAACAGAAAGAAAATAAAAACAATCAACAATTTAGTACAATACAAGTCCAGTAGTAAGCTACATTGGTTATGGTGGTCCTTATTCTATGATAAGAACTCATAGGATTGCAGTCAAAAGCTAATATATTATAAATTATAAATGTCTGGTTATAAATATTGGATTGCCAACATGATTGCCAACATCCGATGATGGATATGGCACAACAAGAAGAAGATGGTTATAAATATGACAAATAATAAAACAATTGTAATTCTTGGGCCACTCTTGCCCAACTCAATAACCTCTAGTAATGTAGAATAAGAATGTGTTAAACACAATTATATACAGGACCTTAACACAGTGGAAAATGCTGATCAAAGTCTTACAGGTATATAGGGTGGGTTGTACAGTTCATATCAATTTCAAAATGAATAAAATTGCTGTTTTATTATTTATTTCAAGTCCAAATGCTTGTTTAGACATCATTTTGAATGGGTTGCGAGATTGAACAATAAAAATCCTAAATGCATGGAATCCACACATACACATACACACACACAGACACATACATACACTATATGATTACATAATATATGATATATAATATGCAAACCTTGCCTAAAACATAGGTGAGATTCAAGTGATTTCAAATAAATCTGTGGTCTATTTATTGAAGGGAAAGTGCAATAATTACTGTATATTTATATAACCCATATTACCGGTATTTTTTCCTGTATGAGGGGTTATGTATATTTATCACTTGAAAACAGATGAAGTAAGAATCATTAGTATAAAAAAAGAAAAAGTTTATTGCACAGGGAGTATTCAGTTAGAACTCAAGGTATTTATCATCATTATAAGAGTTTGGAGGGAATTGTTTATTTGTAAAAGATTTGGCTTGCTACAGAGGGATGACAAAGATTTGGCTCTGGAAAAATAATCTGTGTTGGCAGTCTTATAAAGAAAAGCTTGTAAAGCACCTGCTTCACATCATGCTTTTTCTCTAACTAGCAAGCTCTGCATTGCTAGAACTAAAATTTAAGACATTTTGAGTTGGGTTTCTTGAAAGAAAGACATGATTGTATGAAAAATGTTGGATATTGTGTTTGTCTAGAATAGATCATGTTTGCAATTTAGAAGAAATCAGATGTTGAAATAAAACCAACATACATATCCACACACTATATGCAATAGCTTATAGTTAAGTTTTTAAATTTTTGGTTTTGTTACGGGCTGAAATAACTCCGATAAATATCACAAAGTAGAAACACAGTCACAAAACACGTCAAGTTATGAGCAACTAGAGGGTACAATTTAAAAAAAAATCATTTAAAAATAGCTTATTTTTTAAAACAATTTCCTTTAGTTCTTCAAAGGAAAAATGCTTCAGAATTTTTAGTTTTCCAGCACCTCTACAGTTAAATAATTCAATTTATTATTATTCAAAATAAATATTTTGAAACTCAATTTGCTGATTTCAGTGAGCTCTACTCGAAGCTGAAATTAGTTCAAGTTTTGGCTAATATAAAATCCAGATATTCATTTGATATCTGAATCTAGATGTAATGGTTACTATTTATATTTCTTTTGGTAAATTAGTACAAATTTATTATTGTGTTAATACTAATATCAAAGTAATGGTTATTATATTACCTGCTTAGGCCTGTTTAACTGTGAGCATGCTTTCTGTCAAAGGATAATTCATGTCATAAAGCATATGGACTTGTGATATTTTAACTTTTCCAAAATTTGTCACCTTTGCTTAGGGTACCCTAAATATATCCTTGTTTGGTTCATGGAAGCATTTTTAAAAGTTGTAACTAAGGAACAATATATTGTAACGAATAATATCATAGCAATTGGTTATGGGGTGGAACTTTTGTATTGAGATTTTAGGCTTAAGCAACAGGATACATTGATAGTACTATGTCATCAGTAGCTTAAAATTGTTTCTCATGCAAATGGCAGCACAAACAGGAGGCATAACAAATTCACAGAATAGTTAGTTTTGCAGAAGTATAAATTTTAAGGGGAAAAAACCAATCTAAAGAAGCCCAAAAAGTATTTAATACCAAAGGAAATTCAGCAATCATAACATATTGATCAAGAGAGGGAAAAATCTTGACAATTGAATGGAGAAGGAATGAAATGATATTACTAGAAAAAAGTAACAGAACAATGGATGTAGATGTGAAAAGACACAGAGAAAACTGCTTTCTGATAATTCAATGACAAGTTAACCTTGTAAAATTATTTTATAAAGACCAAAATGTTGTAAGCAAGGATTACCCATAGAAATAAATGGCAAACCCAATGTATAAATGTGGAATTGGACAAATATATGTACACTTAATAATTTTTTAAAAGAAAAGTTCAATTTGAAACTAGCATCTGCAATATTTCTTCCAACCTCCATAAGAAAATTGTAACTTTGGTTGTTTCTTTTCTTCAACACTACCAGTTAACTTGAAGAGTTATAGTTTCTCTTCATGCTTGCTCTTTCACTATTAATTGTCTACCTGGACACCTCCCCCTTCTGGCACTACATTTTTCTCTAGATTCCCTGACAATCCCCATAACTAGCATATTTTGAGGCTGGAAAAATCCCCTAATGGGAACCTACTTAATACTGTACAAGGTAAATTATGGAACAGGATGGGTTGAAGGATCCTAACCATAGTAGCCAGTTTGCTGCAGTGGTTAAGGTATCAGGCTATAAGCCAGGAACTTGTGAATTTTAGTCCCACCTTAGGTACAAAGCCTATTTGGTGATCCTGGGTTATTTTCTCTCTCTCAGTCCTAGGAAAGAGGCAATGACAAATGACCTGTGACAAATCTTCCCAAGAGGACTTGTCCTGCAGAACCTTGTCCCGACAGTCACTGGCAGTCAAAAAACAAGCAAAAAACAAAGAAACAAAAAAACACCTGCCAGTCAAGCCATCATATCAGGGAGAAATGGTCACTTGTAGTGGGAATGAAACATTTTTAAAGAAAACTGATAGATACACACATGCATCCCACCTCCTAAACACCGGATATCATAAAGCCTTCAATGTCAGAGAGACCCTGTAAAACAACTAGTTTTTATAAACCATAACAGTGTTTAAAAGAATCACCATATTGTTCCAGTGATAAAGAGCTGGAACAAAAGAAATTTAGCTTTTGCTTCTCCAAAATCTGACTTTCATGTAATCCCGTTTATATAGTGGCAAACTGGTGAGGCATGATAATTAGATCTTGTGCCATTATCATTCTACCAAGTATTTTGGGAAGATGGATTCAACCTTTAAAGAATTTTTGATTTGCTGGCTTAATTCAGGACATCAGATGGAAGTTCTGCTTGATTAAATAAAGCAAAAGTCTGCTTCCCTTACTGTGTTTGTTGCCTTCTCTTTTTTCTCTCTAGATTTTCTTTTTCCTAATAAACTCCTTTCTATACCTAGATATTTGGCTTGATTGGTTTAATGAGTGAATTCTCATTGCAATCTTCCCCATGCACAATAGTGCATAATCACAAAACCACACCTTGTATTTCAGAATTCACACAATGCTTGTGAAGTTTTATATTCCTTAGCTATTTTTTTAAGAACTGGGCTGAATGGAAAAATACTATATAGAAGGGCTCACAATAGACTAGGACATGTAAGGACTGATCAGTAGCAGCCTAATTAACTTGAAAGAATGGATCTACCGATGAGTTTTTAAATTATCTCCCTGTTTGTAGCTACCTCTTAAAAACAAAGGTAAAGCTTGAAAATTACATTTTCTTTCCCACAAAGATTCTTGTTGCCTTCAGTATATTTGCTAACTCTCTCAAAGAATTTTTGTTAGATTGCACAAGTAGATGGATACAGACACTAGATGAATATTAATGTGCCTTCTTTTTATTAATGCCACAAATTCCACAGGATTGTTACCTAATTACCATGCCTCTAACAACTTCTGAACCAGAAATGTAAATGTTCAAAGCTACCTGCCTTACTGCAGTAATGCCATCATGAGATATGTAGGTGGAAAAAAGAAAGAACACTATGACCTATTTCTTGAGAAAGTGCTGAACAGCCTCTAGAGTCATACTCCTGAACCATTTGCGCTTACAATCATTTTTCCTGGATAACAGTAAAAACATTGAGGCAGTTGTTTTAAAAAGCAACACAGATGGAGATTTTCCTTTCCATTCCATCTTCAAAAATATATAAAAGGGTTGGGTACTGGGACTCACTGTAACATACAAGAGACCCTAAAGGAAATGATGCAAAAAGTATTTCCATGCAAGATTCCTGGAGCTGAAAGATTGAAAATTGTAAGTCTCATAATTTCTGGCATAAAAACATCTGATACTGTTTCTTTTTTTCTTTTTTCCCTTCTGCTATTCAGACAGGGGACTGAATTTCTGTGGTTGCTTAAGTAATTGTTTGATGGCTGACCACCAAGGCAACTTACGAAAAACAAAACAAAACAAATGAAGGGTATTGAAAAAAAATGGAGAAAGTTCTGGTTTGCCCTGTCAGTTAGTTTCAAAATGACAGAAACATTTGTGGAACCTTGTTTTCCAAGTGGAGACTTTATATTTTGATCTCCTTCCCTTTAAAATTTCATATTATTTTAGTTGTTACCAGAATTTCAATTTAAAATGGAAAGCGATATCTACCCCCTTTGTATTCTAGAGTTTTAATGAAAGAGATCCTCTGGAACACGGGTGAAATCCAGCAGGTTCTGACAGGTTCTGGAGAACCGGTAGTGGAAATTTTGAGTAATTCAGAGAACCAGTACAGGAAATTTTGAATAGTTCGGAGAACCTGCAAATACCATCTCTGGCTGGTCCCAGAGTGGGGAGGGAATGGGGATTTGCAGTATCCTTCCCCTGCCACACCCACCAAGCCATGCCCACCAAGCCACACCAAGCCACACCCACAAAACCAGTAGTAAAAAAAAATGAATTTCACCACTGCTCTGGAAGTTATTTTCACTATTCAAAGTACATGTACTTAAGTGGCTTCAGTATTTGGTTATTGTTTGGGGTAAATGGGACTATTTCTGGTGTTTATTATTTAATATTATATTAAATATTTTTCAATTAAAGGAATGTGCTTATTCTAATTAACTGATGTGAATCTTATAAGATTTGGTGACATATAATTTAATACATAAATAAATGTAAAAAGGAGCATGCAGTGAGTACATGTGTGAATTCAATATCCTTTCTGGCTCTGAGTTTGACCTTAAGGGAGATCTTTAGGTATTAAAATGAACACTTTGAAGATCTTTCATATAACTGAGAATATTGGATGATCTACTGCTCCGCAAAGGGTAGCATGTTTATCTGAATACATTTTGATTATTTCAAATATTCCTACCGAAAATATGAAATTCAGATGTGGAAGTGCAGGAGATGGGAATATTAGGAACAGGCCTGCTTAGTCCTTCTCTATGTAACTTTAGGTGCCTAGGGATAATAATATCTGAAGATGATTGTTGTACCATGATAAACTGCAAACAGAATATTAATAACAAGACTACATTGAGAAGCTAATAGGATCATTGTTATTGGTGATTTACATTCATGAGAATATTTATTACAACCCTATTTCAGATTTTTATCAAGGGAACAAAAAGACTTTGGTGTGGGAAGATAGTCAATCTGGTTTAAAATCTCATTCCATAATACTGCTTAATACTAAAAATAAGAATACTGATTATACTGCCTAAGATTTATAATTTGAATTTTGAATACATCTGAAATTGCACTAAAAATACAGTTTGATTTAGAGATTTGTTGTTTGGAGTATTTTCAAAATTCTTTATCATATTTATTTGTAAAGTGTCCCAGTTCATTGAGATGCTGGATACCATACAACAACAATAACAAAAGATAAACATAATTTATTGTTAAGGATGCTTCCATAAAGGAAGAATGCATACATTTTATATATGTAGCCCTTTTAATTATTTGTAAAGCCCTTTTAATTATTTGTAAAGAAGTGATGATATGAATCAGTGAGTTGCAAACAGAATGCAATGTTGTTGAATAATTCATTTCACCAGGTCCAATTCTAAAACAAATGGAAAATAATGCAAGATATCTTTTTTTCTCCTTCGTTCAATGATGTCTAATTCTTGGAGATTTCCAGGACAAGTCTCTGCAGTTTTCTTGACAAGGTTTTTCGGAAGTGGTTTAGCACTGCCTCCTTTCTAGGGCTGAACAAAAATGACTGGCTCAAGGCAGCCAGCTGGTTTTGTGCTTAAGGTAGCCTTAGAACTCACAGTCTCCCAGTTTCTAGCCTGATGATTTAACCATTGCACTAAGCTGGCTCTCATTACAAAATATCTACTCCAGTGGTGGATTTCAAAAATGTTTACTACTGGTTCTGTGGGTGTGGCTTGGTGGGCGTGGCTTGGTGAGCATGGCAGGGGAAGGATACTCCATTCCTACCCCACTCCAGGGAAAGGAAACTGTGAAATCTCCATTCCCTCTCCAATCCAGGGAAAGGTTGCTGCAAAATCCCCATTTCCTCCTGATCAGCTGGGACTTGGGAGGCAGAGAATAGATGGGGGCGGAGTCAGTCAGAATTTTTACTACTGGCTCTCCGAACTACTCAAAATTTCCACTACCGGTTCTCCAGAACTGGTCAGAACCTGCTGAAACCCATCTCTGATCTACTCTGATTAAATTGTTCTGGGAATATTAATGTGAAAAAAGATTTCCCATTTGTTTTTAAGTAATTATGCTATTTTGTTTATGGAAAGACTTTAGCCTAAGCGGCTGTGCTGAGAGAGAGGGGAGGGGTGGGGAGGGGTGGGGTGAGGTGGGGTGGGGAAGAGAAGAGAAGAGAAGAGAAGAGAAGAGAAGAGAAGAGAAGAGAAGAGAAGAGAAGAGAAGAGAAGAGAAGAGAAGAGATTGCTGTCAGGAATATTTACATTATCATTTTCAAGATGGTAAATTACAGTTGCTCTTAAACTGTGCCAAATAAGTATGTTGGCACAGAATCTAGTTGTTTGATTATATTTTTTTCAAAATTCTCCTCTTGCCCAAATGAATTCTGAAATGGCTTATGAAATTAACCTATTATATATTTGACTACTGTGCAATAATCATGTTCTCCATCTAAAAATCAGGTAATTACATTATATGAAGTATCCCATTAATCCTTCTGGGTTTTGAATCACATTACTGAACTAAAAAAAATGTTGAAATCACCCCTTTCACAATATCTCGGCTTAATTTCAAAACCTTCAAATAATGAACATGGAGTCTGTAATTCACTAAGGAGAATACTAATTTCTAACAATTATCATTGTCTTCCAACCTTACCTATGTAGAAACTCAAGGCAGGAGTACAATTATAGCAACCTCAGTTGGAACCAGCAACTTGGTTGTTAAGTGAAGCAGTCCCTAAGTAAAACTGCAATTGTATTCCTGTTTTATTTCCTTCCTTTCCTTTCCAGAACTGTGAAGGTCATAAAAGTGAGGATTGGTTCCATCACTGTCATATATGGGAACAGCTGCTGTATGAGGCAGCCACTCAACAAGCACAAACTATACAGCCAAGGTACCTGAACAGATTGCTGATAGAAATGCATATCCCAATAATATGCATTGGGATTAATGTTCAATTCTTGTCACATAAGGCTGATTGTACAGCTATGTGTTCCACATATGTATGTAGGAATAGCAATTGCATTTAGACTTATATACTGCTTCACGGTGCTTTATAGCCCTCTCTAAGTGGTTTACAGAGTCAGCATATCACTCGCAACAATTTGGCTCCATACTGACCTTGGAAGGATGGAAAACTGAGTCAGCCTTGAGCCAGTGAGAATTGAACTGCCAAACTGACTGCTGACTCATTCTGTAAACTAGTTAGAGAGGGCTGTAAAGTATAAAGCACTGTGAAGCGGTATATAAGTCTAAGTGCTATTGTATTGCTACATAAACAATCCTATTTTATCTCTAGTCATATAGCATGAAGCAAGAAAGCAAGACCAAGCTAAAATAGTGCTGAAATCAATGACCAGAAGGCAATTTGGCATTATTCATTACAGAAACAATCTCAAACCTACTTGTAACACTGGGCCTTTACTCTGCATCAAATCGGTCTCACTTCCTGATAAGAGCATGACTAGGTGGCTCAGTGGCTAACTGAGCTTGTCAATCAGAAAGGTTGGTAGTTCGGCGGTTCGAATCCCTAGTACAGGTCTCCTGCATGAGCAGGGGGTTGGACTAGATGACCTCCAAGGTCCCTTCAAACTCTGTTACTGTTTAAGTTGTATGCTTGGATTTTTCCATGCAGGTAACCCAAATACCACCAATGGGACTTCCATGAAGATGTATTTAGAATGGAGGTACAATCTTCATCATTATCTCTTCTGGAAATGTAAAAATACAAATATTTGTAAAGAAATAAATCTTTCTGATTGTGTTGTTTTATTCTGTTTCATATTTTATCCATTACTATTTGCTCAGCCAACCGTCTTTTCATATTGCCATTAAGAGTTGCATAAACAATGCATGAGTCACTGGCTGCCTTCTGTATGAAAATAAGCTTGGTATAGTACTTTGGAAGCTACAGCTCCATTTTGGTGTTCCCCTGTAATAATGATTAAAAGTTGCAATAGCTTACAAGATGAGGGTCTAGTTTAGTATCTTTCCAAACAAGAAAAGAAGGATACAAGTTTTAAATCTCACAAGTTCCAATTGACTTCCAAAACATAGATTTAAATGAAATAAGAAGATGGGAAAACAAAAATAAAGTACTGCTGGAATGCCTGTGATTACGAGTTATTATATGTCATAAGCGAGTTGGCCTGTTTGAGAAGTAATCCTTGGATTTGACCTTGTTTTATTTTAACTTGGCTTTCCATTTGTTGTTCTCACTCTTGCCTAATATTTTAACCTCAATGTTTTGATTAAAAAAGAAACTTACTAAAGTTACACCTAGTATTCATCTATGTTAACTTTCAAATTAAAATATGTGGGGGTTAGAATAGAATTCCTCATCAATTAAATTTGCTGATGGCTATTTACTAATATTATGCTTGGTCCCACAGTCAACCAGATATTTAGGTTGGATTTGACATTTTTATCCACCTATTGAGTCCCTTCCCAAGGACCCATGATAAAGCAATGTTGTTTGATGGTATTAAAGGTATCATCACAGGATATAGGCTGTTCCAAGTAAAGATGCCTTTTGCAATTGATTAAGGGGATCTTGTCAATACCAGTGGCATTCAAATGGTGCTCCAGATGTTTTGAAATTGTATCCAATGTGCCTATTACAATTGGCACTATCTTTTCTTTCTTTTGCTATAGTCATTCTACCTGTGTTTGCAAGTCTTCTTATTTTATTAGTTTCTTCACTTCTTTCTCTTCTATTCTGCTGTCTTCAGGTACTGCAATGTCTAACATCCAGCATTTTTTTTTCTTATCAGCAATTATGGGGTGTTATGTGGCAGTGCTTGTCAGATTGAATTGTAAAGCCCAAAAGCACTTTAGCTTTTTCATTTTATATTACTTTATCTATTTTGTGGTCCCACTTGTTGCAGCCAGAATTAGCCCTTCTGTCTGTTTCTTCAACTTTCCTACTCTTAGTTATTGCCAAGTTCTTATTTATTTTGTCTGCTAAATTTATATGTACTGGCCATGTAATACTTTGCCTTGCCATACCTCTTTTTTATTCTTCATTTGGTCTTTCTTGCAGGCCAGTTTGGTTTTTCTGGTATTTAATAAATCTTCGTGTATACTAGTTTCAGTGAATCTCCTTCACTGCACTTCAGATATTTTTCTAATGCTTTTTCTTTCCTTTAACTGTCTGATGTACTTGCAACATTCTTTGCCCACTTATTTCCCTTGGTAAGTAGAGTCCATCAGGATCGCTGCATGGACAACAGCATCATTATTTCTTGGTCTTCTTATCCAGTGTTTTTAGTTCTTCCTGAATCCAGTCCACTATTTCAACTGTGTATCTAATGAGTGGAATTGCCCAGATGTTAATTACTTTGATGGTATTTCCTCTACCAAGCTTGGACTTTAAGATCTTCTTCATTTGGTGGTGCAGTGGTTAGAATGCAATACTACAGGCTACTTCTGGTGCCTGCCTGCTGCTTGCAGTTTTGACAGTTCGAGTATCACTGGCTCAAGACTGACCCATCCTTCCATCCTTCCAAGGTCAGTAAAATGAGGATCCAGATTGTTGAGGGCAATATGCTGATTCTGTAAACCACTTAGAGAGGTCTGCAAAGCACTGTAAAGTCTAAGTGCTATTGCTATTTGCATGAAATATTTACTTCTAAACTTTTGGCTGAGACATGCTTGGCAATGAATGGGTGTAGAGCAGTCAGCTGTTTCAACCAAAAGCCATTCAATCCGTCTTCACCTGGCCCTATTCTTGATGTTCCATGACCTTTTCTCCATTATTTATACTGTTATTGCAAGTTCTTTTAATTTGGCTTTTTTTTTATTCCTATCCACTTTCTTTATCCTATCTCATTCTTGTTGTATTACTTTGTTATTCCCATATCTACTTCTGTTTCTTCTTTCTTAGGTATTGACTGGTTCATTGCAGTTAATCTTCAAGTAATTAATACAATGCAATTAATATGATTATTTTGTTAGATGAAATATGAGTATTTCATCTAACAAAAGAGTAGAATGTAAACTTTTAGACTGAACATTCCAATGAAATGGATAATCACTAAAAATTATGAATGGGCTAATATTTTGCTCCTTTGTAAAGAAACTATGGCAAGACACAAAACGTTTGTTGAAAGGATTCTGCTTTTCACTCCTGCATTTTAAGAAAATTGTCATTCTTTATATTGTCACGTCCCCTTTCTAGTGCTAATTTCATTTTTAATGGAATTGTCATAATGCTTGCCAAAAATGTAAGTATGTACATTTATATACATATATAAATATGTAAATAAATATATATTATATATATATAAATGTAAATATAATAGAAATACTATATATATATATATGTATATATATATATATATATATATATATATATATATATATATATATATATATATATATATATTAGAATATATATATATATGTATGTATGTATGTATGTATGTATATGTATATGTATATGTATATGTATATGTATATGTGTATGTATTTTTCTCTCAGCCAGGTTTTTCCTACATAAATCTGTATATATACAGTATATACTGTATATATATAATTTTAATTTCTCTCTGAAAATTTCTATATAAAATAAACTTCTTGGGGTTAGACACAGATAAGAATTCTATTGTATGACACGTGAAACATTTCTTTGATACTGAGATAAACTTCTTGGTAATACAATAAATAAAAATATACATATGTACATATATTATATATTAAATAAATACAAAATATGTATTTTATGAAACAGCTATCAAAATAACCAAATATTTTACAATTTTGTTAAACTAGGTAAATCAGAATTAAAAATGGAATTTTGAGAGAAAGATGAGAAGGATATTTGCTCATCCTCAAATCAGGAATAGTTCTTTATTATTTCAATACTATGATTTTTTAAAAGTCGTGGACAAAATGTATTAATTCTGTGAAACGTTAATTTTATCATAATTTCTCCTTTTGCGGGAGCCTGTTAAAAATATGCAGTTTTCCATCATCAAATATATATGAAGGCTTTCAATCTGTAACATTAGTAATGGTGATGGCAATGCCAAATTAATATGCCACCAACAATTATAATACAGGTAGTCCTCCACTTACAACAGTTCATTTAGTGACATTGAATGTTACAACAGCATTGAAAAAAGTGACTGAGGACCTTTTTTTCACACGTAAGACTGTTCAACATCCCCATGGTCACATGATCAAAATTTGGATGCTTGGCAACTGGTACATATTTATTAGGGTTGCAGTTTCTCAGGTCATGTGATCAGCTTTTGTAACCTTCTGACAAGCAAAATCAATGAGGAAGCCAGATTCATTTTACTAACTTAACAATGATCCATTTAGCAATTGTGGCAAGAAAGATTGTAAAATGGGGCAAAACTCACTTAACAAATGTTTCTCTTAGCAACATAAATTTTGGGCTCAATTCTGGTCGTAAGTCAAGGACTACCTGTAGTGTTCAAGAAACACTATATATAATCTTATGCAAATTCTCTTTTTCCTTGTTAAGGATTGTCCCTCTTAAACCAAATATGAGTCTTCATCTTAAATATCTTCTCAGATATCACTTTATTACATAGCTCTAGGAGCCACTAATAGTTTACCATCTAATATTGTGTTTCTAACCTAGCACCTAAAAGATTACTCTTCACAAAGCAGTATTGCTTAGAGCAGGGGTCCCCAACCCCCAACCCCCAACCCCCGGTCCATGGACCAGCACTGGTCTGTGGCATGCTAGAAACCAGGCCACACAAACAAGCAAAGCCCCATTGATGGGATGCAGGCAGCACATGAAACCACACCCCCTCCAGTCCACAGAAAAACTTTTCTCCATGGAACCAGTCCCTGGTGCCCAAAAGGTTGGGGACCGCTGGCTTAGAGCTCATACTCCAACAGTTCCTCATTACTTTCTCTTCTTGTTTCCTTCAAATCCCTCCACAAAATCTATAAATCTTATGAAGCATTTGGCACAATCCTTTAGTTCCAATATTTCAACTCTCTCTATTCAGAAAGCAAAGGTATTTTGTTAGCTTTTTTTATATGCTGCTTTGCACAAAATGGTTTCTGTTTGCGGTTCAGAAGATGTAGGATTTCTTCAGCAATACTTTCTGAGCAAGCCTGAAGAGGGAAATTTGACACTGGTTTGGAATACCAAATCTTAGACATTCCATTATGGATTTGTAGATCCATAATCCTCCCAATCTATATTAGCATCATATGCAATAGAAATTGCAAACCTATTCCCTCCTGTTTGCAAATGAACAATACCATGGTAATTGAGAATGAAGAGGGAGAAATATTTGCTTTGTGAAGCTGCAGTTTTAATTTTGGATTTCTAGGACAATATGTTAGTTGTTGAGCATAGTTTACATTCTCTTGATAATGCATTTGAAATTATATGTGTGGTCAATGAATGCATCATATTATCTCTATTGCGAATCTCCCCTTCCTCTGATGTTTTGTCTGCAAATAGCTTTATAGTGTATATGGATAGAATCAGTTCTTTTGTCTCCACTGCTATCATCTCAAAAGCAAATTTAGCAGAAGTAATATTAAATAAAAAGGGGATTGGGCTTCTAATCTGGGATCTTTAAAACAACACTGCCCTATTTTGTAAGTAAGCATGCATTCTTACCAAAACTATAAATGTAGAATTTGGCATGAGAGCAAAGCACAATCTGTTTGATAAGCACACTATTGTTAATTCCACCAGCCGGTATTAGTCTTTATTCTTTTTCAACATTTTTAACATACTTTATCTGTGGTTCAGTGAGACAGTTTCAATACAGAACTTTTCAGCTTCTGACTTCAAATGCCAATAGTAATCTGCTATCAGCCCAGTGCAGTTGTTTATTATCTTACTAGCTATATAAATTCAATATAAAACCTGATCTCCACCAAAAAATCTATCTACAGTAGGAATAAAAACCAGGAATAGAAAAAAGAAAAGCAAACCTATCTTCTGCATTTAATGTGCTGAAGTCTAACTCTAATTATTACTGTGTAAACTTTGTGACCCAGTAAGATAAACATAAGGTTTTTCAAATATAGGAATGTTTATAGCCCTTTCTGCCAGGGAAACACTGTTAAAAGAGAAAAGATCCTTCCTGTTTGCTTTTAATATTTATTTATTTGTCAGATTTATAGAACCTCCCATCTTACAAATAAGTGACTCTGGGTGGTGTATAACAGAACTAGAGATAGACAGAAAGACAAAGAGAAGAGAGATGTATGTATGTGTATGTGTGTGTATAATTGTTATTGATTAAAAAATGCTTTATGACTATAAAAAGTGCAAAGATAAAAAAAAGCAATGGCAATGAAGCCACCTCACTATTTTACCAGTCATCTGGAGTCCCTAGACCTGATGGCATTATCAGGTTTTTAGGAACTATTTTGCCATTCCCATCACCACTGCAATGTCTTCCCCTGCTCTCTTCCCTTTTTTACTGTTCATTTGCCTCTCTTTATCTTTGCCTTTTCCCAGGACAAATGAACTCATCCTAATAGCCAAGAAACAAAAATAGATACAATCCTGGCCATTGGCAGTAGTGCCCAGTGGTGGAATTCAAATTTTTTTTACTACCGGTTCTGTGGGTGTGCTTGGTGGGTATGGCAGGGGAAGGATACTGCAAAATCTCCATTCCCACGCCATTCCAGGGGAAGGATACTGCAAAATCCCCATTCCCTCCCCATTCCTGAGGGAAGGATATTGCAAAATCTCCATTCCCATCCCACTCTGGGGCCAGCCAGAGGTGGTATTTGTTGTTCTCTGAACTACTCAAAATTTCCACTACTGGTTCTCCAGAACCTGTTAGAAACCCCTGGTAGTGCCCCTCCTGCTCAGGTCCTTCCTAGCCAAATACTTCAATTCACCTTCCTAACTCACTCAATTCAGGTTCTGCCAAATAACCTTCTTTCATTTGTACAATTGGGGGAGGCTCACCTCCAATGGCTTTTGCAGATAAAGCCCTGCATCCTATTCCTAACTCTCTCCAAGGATGGGAGCAAGGCCCAAAGACCCTGAGTGGTTCCTGATGGAGCTTGGGCCATTCCCAGAGACTCTGACTCGTGACTCGGCTGAGGAACTGGTGGCCGCCTGGGATAGGGCAGCGGCTGAAGCCTTGGACCGCGTCGTGCCTCTGTGGCCTCTGACTCGGTGCCGATCTCAACCAGCTCCTTGGTTCTCCGAGGAGCTGAGGGAGATGAAGCACCGGAAAAGAAGCCTAGAGAGCGATTGGAGGTCCAGCCTCACCTAATCTGACCGGACACTGGTGAGGTCTTATATCAAGACCTACCTAGTGGCGATAAGAGTGGCAAAATCCAACTATTTTTCCACTCTTATTGCATCTGCAGAGAACTGCCCAGCCGCCCTGTTTAGGGTGATCCACTCTCTCCTATGGGTGGGAGTGAGGGACGATCTGTTGCAGGGTAAAGCTGAGGATTTTGGACAATTCCTGCATGATAAAATCGCTCAGATTCAGACCAGCCTAGACTCCGATTGGATAGCCTCAGACGGGATGACGGAGGTGAGTCTTGAGAGTGTCATCTGGGAAGAGTTTGACCATGTGACTCCTGAGGACGTGGACAGGATTTTGGGGAGGCTTAACACTAACACATGTTTACTGGACCTGTGTCCCTCCTGGTTGGTGCTGGCCTCCCGGGAGGTTACACGAGGCTGGTTTCAGGAGATTACCAACACTTCATTGAGTGAGGGTGTCTTCGCATCTGCCCTTCAGGGCGGGTTATAGCATGGAAACGGCATTGATCGCATTGGTCGATGATCTCTGGAGGGCCTGGGACAGGGCTTGCTCCTTTGTTCTGGTCCTCCTAGATCTCTCAGCGGCTTTTGATATCCATCAATCATGGTATCATGCTGAGGGGGTGGGAGTGGGGGGCACCATGCTATGGTGGTTCTCCTCCTTCCTCTCTAACCGTATGCAGTTTGTGTTGATGGGGGGGCAGAGGTCGACCTCAAGGTTCCTCACTTGTGGCGTGCCACAAGGGTCGGTCCTCTCGCCCCTTCTGTTCAACATTTATGTGAAGCCACTGGGTAAGATCATCCGTGGCTTTGGGGTGAAATGTCAACTGTAGGCCGATGACACGCAGTTGTACATTTCAACCCCAGGCCACTCCAATGATGCCCTTGACATGATGTCCCACTGCCTGGAGGCCGTGCGGATCTGGATGGGGAGGAATGGACTCAGACTCAACTCCTCCAAGACTGAGTGGCTGCGGCTCCCGATGGCCCGATATATCCAGCTGACACCATCGCTGGCTATTGGGGATGAGATCTTATCCCCCTCAGAGAGGGCTCGCAACTTGGGCATCCTCCTGGATTCACGGCTGTCCTTGGAGGATCATATGATGGCTGTCGCCAGGGGGGCTTTTTATCAGGTTCGCCTGATCTCCCAGTTGTGTCCCTTTCTGGATCGGGATGCCCTGCGGACAGTCACTCATGCCCTCGTCACTTCCTGGCTGGACTATTGTAATGCTCTCTACATGGGGCTCCCCTTGAGGAGCACCCGGAGGCTCCAGCTGGTCCAGAATGCAGCCGTGTGAGTAATAATGGGGGCAACTTGTCACTCCCATGTAACACCCATCTTGCGCAAGCTGCACTGGCTCCCAGTGGTCTTCCAGGTGTGCTTCAAGGTGTTGGCTATCACCTTTAAAATGCTCCATGGCTTAGGACCTGGTTACCTACAGGACCGCATTCTGCCACCGATTGCCTCCTACCGACCAATACGCTCCCACAGAGAGGGCCTCCTCAGGGTGCCGTCAGCCAAACAGTGTAGGCTGGTGACTCCCAGGAGGAGAGCCTTCTCTGTGAGGGCCCCGGCCCTATGGAATGAACTGCCCCCAGACATACGAAGGATCCCCGACCTCCGTGCCTTCTGTCGTGCTCTGAAGACCCTATTATTCCAGCAAGCTGGTCTGACAGGATAAAGGTTTTTTAAATTGAGTTTTGATAGGGGTTTAAAAATGATTTTAGTTGGATATTTTAAATTTGGCCGAATGATTGAATTATTTTAATAAGCTTTTAACTTTTGTTGTATATTGTTTTTACCATGGCTGTTCACTGCCCTGAGTCCCTCGGGAGAAGGGCGGTATATAAATATAATAAACTAACTAATTAACTAACTAATTACATTTAGCCCGGTCCCCAACGATCAGTCCATATGGTGGTTTTGGCCAATCCAGCTGGGTACCAGCAGCCACAAACATTATCCAGGACAGGTGCCTTGGGATCTCCATTCCACTGCAAACTCCATGCAGTCCAAAGCATCAAACAAGAAAGGAGGACCACTTTCCTATGAGGCTGGTCAAGTGACAGCTGTAAGACACAAATCAGCTTTTACAATTTACAAATACCTCCGCAGGCATCATTGCAGCCCCAAGACACCTTTGCAATAACCTGCACCATTGTCTGGTCTACTAACCCTCCATCTTCTCTTCCCATGCAGTTCCAAAATGGAGGGAAAAGCTGTTTTACAGTTTTCCCTGCCACACCGCCATGCTTCTGGGAAACAACTCACATTATGATTAGTCTGGGAGCTGATATCTACTCACCAGTTGAATGAAAAGCAGCTAATCTTTGGCACCACCAAGCTCCCTCAACTGCCAGTCAGTTTCCTTCATAACCCTTCAGCAAAGAAATTGCTGCCAGCTGCCACTCTATTCTTTCATCACCCAAGTAGGGCCCAATAAGGCTGCACTTTCATCTGGCAGCCAGGTAATCCACTGCTGCTCTGAATGGCAGCATTGCTCTTCCAGCTGAAATGCCCCACCGTGGAAGAGTTCCAGGTCCTCCCAAATCTCCAGAGAAACTATCATTGCCCCCTCCCCCACTATTTTAGACTCTTCTGTTTGTTATGGCCATGAGGCCAAGGAGGACAGTATGGCTGAATCTGAGCACTAACATCCATTTAGCACTACCCGGGGAGCATATATAGCTTAAGGCAAGGGTTCCCAATTCCAGGTCATGGCCTGGTACTGGGCTGCAGCCTGTTCAGAACAAGGCTGCATAAGCAGCGGGTGAGTGCACTGCACACAGCTCCATTTGCACAAGTGGCAGGCGAGCATGTGCCTGAAGCTCCATTTTTGTGAGTAGCATGACTGCGCACCTGATGCCTGTGCAAATGGAGTTGCGTGCATGTGCTCACCCATCAATTGCTTGCAATCATTTGGTTTCCCTCCCCACAACCTCCACTGCTGCTGCTGATCTCTGGCTTAAGGAATGCTATGGACAAAGGCAACTTTTGCTCCTTAGAGCTTCACTGCTTCAGATCATCATACATCGCCACCCGCTTGCCATAACATACTCTGACCCTCAATATGTATAACCACATAACTCATGTAACCACCCCTGTGCCTAATATTGAGCGTTGTCTTCATTTTTAAACAGGGCTTCCTGTAAGATGTGTTGCTTGTCACTGTAACAGAACAGAATCTGATGCTTTTCTTTCATCTGTATTCATCTTAAATTTACTTCCTTAGGCTTCTTCTGTTCTTACTGAATTACTACCATTTGCAGCCAATTCTGTTTATAATTCAGGCTTCATAAAAAAGAGTAATTCAATAACAAGGAGAAAAGTGGGATTCCAGTTGCTTCTGGCATACAACCATTGCTCCAACATCACTCCAATTTAGATTGATAGAAAAGTATAATCTTCAACGGAATGCGTAGATATGTACTCAGCATCCTATGTATGACTTTGAGAGATGAGATGAGCTGGCAGATTAAGACAGAAAGACAGACAGATAGACAGACAGACAGACAGACAGACAGATGATAGATAAATAAAATATGATTAAACTCAGATTAAGATGAATTTGCTACAGTACATGATCACAACTCCTATTTCATTCAATACTGACCAGTTGAGCAATAGATTGAATTTTATAATTTGTACCCTATGACTATCATTAAGTGTTGTACCTTATGATTCTTGACGAATGTATCTTTTCTTTTATGTACACTGAAAGCATATGCACCAAGACAAATTCCTTGTGTGTCCAATCACACTTGGCCAATAAAAAATTCTATTCTATTCTATTCTATTCTATTCTATTCTATTCTATTCTATTCTATTCTATTCTATTCTATTCTATTCTATTCTACTCTACTCTACTCTACTCTACTCTATTCTATTCTATTCTATTCTATTCTTTCTCCCATATCAAGACAAAAAAAATTCTTTTTCCCAATTTAGTGTAGATATAAAGATCTATCTTAGTGTTTCTTAACCTTTCCTTTATCATGAACCCCCTTTAAATATCTTTTGTGGGCACAGACCATGGCCACAGACCACCAAGACTTAACTCAAGATTTAAATCATAGCATTTCTTCAAGCCTTCACAGACCCATTTGTGATGACATTGTGGCTCCCCAGAGGTCTGCGCACCACAGGTTGAACACCCACTGATCTATCTTATTTAATTAACCACTATCCCCAGCAGCTACTTAAATGAGTAAAGATGAATCTCTTATTAATTTCTCCCAAATGGACCCTGCAATCAGCACTGGAAGAATTAGATTTCTATTTTTACTTACCAAAAAGCAGTTTTTGTCATAGAAATCTAGATGCTTAACTAATGGTATTAATCATTTTTGAAACTGAAATGTGTTACAGGAATAATATGGGGTAACAGTATATGTACTACATTAAATATCAATAAATAAAGAGTTCCAATAAAACAGAACATCTGTAGCTCAGGATTGAACAGCAGAATCCTTGCTGCTTTCTGAGCTTGATTGACAGTTTACTTGCAGATGTTCCATTTCCCAACTAAACAATCTCATCAGTATTGAGAGAGTGTGCAAACCCCATTCTTACACTGATGAGATTACCTAACTGGTAATGAAATGTCTGCAAGCAACCAACCAACAAGCTCAGAGAGCACCAAGGACTCCTCATAAATGAAAGACTTTTTCATCTCAGACAACTTAGTTTTAAATATATATGCCATCCTTCTATCTTTTTAGTTTTATGTACTAAAACCAAGAAAGATGTACATTAAGAAAAATGATTACTTTCCCTGCAATATGGTAGTCGCATATATGGAAAACTGCCAAAAAGAAGTTCATCTATCTAAACTCTGGACCAAAAGTTAAGGAATAAATTTTAAAAATCCACAATATTGTCAAAGAAACTATTTATTAAAGTCCTTGGCATCTTCTTTGAGTCCCTTGCTACTGCACGCTGGTTGTCATAGAAACAAGGTTTCATAGCATTGCATGCTTTATGAAAGCAATGAAATCCATATTAAAATTATAAAATAAAGGATGCACATTTTTATATTCTTCAGGCTCAATGTTTATTTGCCAAAGCTGCATATTTCTGCAACAGGTATCTAAAAAGCAGCACAGATTAGACTCTGCCACATAGTAAGCAGTTTGTTTGTTACTTAGTTGTTTATACAGATTATTCAAATATTTCATGCACACCAGGATAGCATGTCTGAAAATTAACAGGAATTCAAATATGTACTTCATAATTAACTGGAAAAGCTGAGAGGAATAGTTTACCACTAGATGGCATAGAAGAAAAAAAAATTTCTAGGACTACATGAAAATCTCTTGAAGTTTTGTATTTAAAGTCTTACATGGTCTCCAAGCGAACTTAAGTGCTAAAGTCTTTTTCCTTTTCTCATCTTTATCTTTCAGTCCCCACACTTATTTAAAAAAGTGGAAGGAAGAACTATCATCACAATTAAAGCAAAATAGTAATGTCTGAGATACAGCATTTAGGTTTGCTTATGTAAATGACTACAATCATCATTATTGTTTGTTTAAAATGTGGATGTATTACATTTAATGTTCTGTTTATTTTTTCTTTTCTTTTCTTTGTGTCTGTATTTTAATTTTTTGAATAAAAATAAAAGTTAAAAATATGGATGTATTACAGTTCATTCAAAAATTTTGATATATAAATCTTCTCTGTTAACTAGCCTTATACATATTGAGAAGGGACTAAATGTTTCTTATTACTCAACATTAAAAAAGTTTTATTCCCTTCCATGCCATTTCTAATTATAATGAGTATTAGTTGGCCGTAAATATTTTCCTCTAAATTTTTTCCTAATTTTAAGAGTATATCTTAACAAAGTGAAATCAATTGCCCTGTATTTTTAAAATATTTATATTAAATAATTGCATCTTTTAAAATATTTTTATTAGTCACTTGGAGTGTTTTTAACAAAGGAAATACAATTAAAATAGTTCACATAAACAAGATTTAAGTGTAAAAGTAAACTTTGGGGGCAAAACTGGAGAGGGAATGTAAAGGGCCATGTATATTGGCCAAGATTTAGAGTGAAAGAGAGAAAAATGTTAATGCTAAAATCAGGTTCCTATATGAACCTTTTATTTGAAGCAGACATACAAAAACAGGAAGAATAACAAAATTAATTAGCAAAGGTTCCCATGGGAGCACTGCATTTAAAAATTTAATGCAAGTCACTGCTGCTGTATATATACAGTATGTAGAAAAGGCTAGGGATGGCTGTCACAAGAATATGCCTCTCTCCTACACCAATTGAAAGCAACCTGAGACGTACATTGATGTCATTATCTAAATGCACTTTAAGTCAAATTTAAATCAGTTTATATAGAAATCAGAAATAAAGATACAGAAATCAGAAATAAAAAATAGAAATACAAACTAGTATGTATACTCCACATTTCTGTTTTTCTGCTCCTAATTTGCTCATATATAAAAAGAAATTCTTCAAAACATCGTACAAGTTCTGTTGAATGGCATTGTCCTAAATTTATGATGTTACTATTTTACTTTATAAGGATTATCCATTGTCCTCCTTTTATACATTGATATATAATTCGAAAGAACATATTTACTAAAAAAAGTTAAAAAGGAAGTCGTGACAACACATGACCATATCATATAAAGCAGTGTTTCAATTTGAACACTAATTTTCCAGCAATTATTGAATCTGTCAATTTCTCCCTTGATGAACATGACATGCTATTTAATTGAGTTAATTATATTATGTTATTATGTATAATAATTGGTAAGTTTGATTATACTGGTAAAAATATAATATTTCTGCTTATGTATCAATACCACATGTTGATCAATGGGAATGTTTGTGTTTATATCACACATGGTCAGTGCATGGACTCTTAGAAAGCACTGTTTAATTATATTAATACATAACCAACCACCTAAAATAGCCTTGTATTTTTCTTCTAAGGGATTGCCACAAAGAGGCAGGAGTAGACCTATTCCCCAAAGCACCTGAAGGCAGGACAAGAAGCAATGGATGGAAACTAATCAAAGAGAAAAGCAATCTCAGAAGAAGAAATTTCCTGACAGTTAGAACAATTAATCAGTGGAATAACTTGCCTCCAGAAGTGTAAATGTTCCAACACTGGAAGTTTTTAAGAAGAGATTGGACAAGCATTTTTCTGAAATAGTATAGGGTTTTCTGCCTGAGCAGGTGGTTGGACTAGAAGAACTGCAAGGTCCCTTCCAACTTAGTTATTCTATTATTCTAACGTCTTCTAATCTGGGTGTTCTTCTGAACATGTCTCATAAACGTATCATCATGTGCTTAAAATACTGCAGCACAATCTACATGAGACCGCCTTTGAAAATGACTTTGGTAAATGTAGTGGATTCAAAATGCAGCAACTTAGTTGTGGCAGAACGAAGTCACTTATATGTAACACTTGTGCTGTAATTGGTGCATTGGTTGATGAAAGGTTTGTGAACCCAATTCAAAAATTTAATGTTAGCCTCTAAAGCCCAAATATCTTGGCTCCTACTTACAGTACATTCAAACATGCTTATTCTGACAAAAATATGCCTGTCCTTGTTAATCATCTTGAGAAGCTAATCTACTTGATGAGCAGGAAAAGAATCAGTCTATTTTAGATTTAACCTTGAGTGAGGGACGTTTTAACGACATTATGGGCCTTGGGCAAAGCAGTATACTGGGGCCCCTACGACAACTACTCACAGGAATAAAAATGCAAATGATCAATAAAGTTAAACATATATTTATTTTATTGGCACTTCCAACAAAATCGGTGTTGAAAAACACAATAATACTCAGGAAGCCACACAGTTGCTGTATTTATATGATACAAGGTGCATTGAAGGATTAACATACACAGAGTAGTATGGGGCCCCTATGCTTGTGGGGCCCACCGGCAAGTGCCCATCAGGCCCATGCATTAAGACAGTCCTGCCTTGAGTTGTGTTTGTCACCTTTCAACCATGCTGGCATTCTGGAAAACTATAACACCTCTCCTATTGTAATATAATGTATTTGGACATTACAAGGTGATCTTGGGCTGCCTTTTTGCTCTAGTTGGATTTGAAATTCAGTTATAACTTTTAAGTCTAAGATGGTGGATTTTTTTTAAAGATTGAGAGACAAGTTTGTAAACTTGTATCAGTTAATATTTGTTTTTATTAAATGATTATTAATGATTATTAAATGAAATAAATAAATAGTCTGCTGAGCCTTGGTGGTGCAGCAGACTAAAGTGATGTTAAGTAGCACCAGCTGCCTGCAATTACTGCAAGTTCAAATCTCACCAGGCTCAAGGTTGACTCAGCCTTCCATCCTTTCAAGGTAGGTAAAATGAGGACCCATATTGTGGGGGCAATAAGCTGACTTTGTATAAAAAAGAACACCGCTAAAGGGCCCCTGAAAGCCCTACTAAACAAGTATATGCAAAAGTATGAAAGCTATTGCTTAACGCATTGTAAGCCGCCCTGAGTCTCCGGAGAAGAGTGGCATATAAATCGAACCAATAAATAAATAAATAAACAAATAAATAAACAAATAAATAAATAAATAAATAAATAAATAAATATAAACTACCCAGAGTCTTTGTAATTAGACTCTACAACGTCACCTAAAAATAAACAAACCATAACTCCTGAAGTATGTGAAGATGATTAGGTTTAAACATCTATTAGGAAAAAAAATACATCTATTTCATTTAACTTTTGTTTCAGCAACTGTAAAAGATGAGACTAGACACCAGCTGAGGAACAGATCCCCCTTGACAGAAATTTCTCAGCTTTATTCAGAAGTGTCTGGCAGGATAATGGAAATTATTGAATTGCACAGCTATAAAACCTATGTACATTGCCAAACTGGAGCCCTCAGGGAAGCTAACTTCATAAAATAAAAGAAATATATGAATCCATTTAAAGTACACCTATATTTAAAAATGTTCAGCAAACAGAAGACTGTGCCTAGGATAGTCATAAAACAAAGAGAAAGTATGACTACTCATACTGGTTGCAAGTCTTCATTCTCATACTCTGTACCTCATTTCTTCCTAATGGAATAAAAATAAAAGATCGCAGGCTTTAATTTGAATATTTCAATCTTTTTCTTTTAAATCAATAATCAAATGCCAAGTATAATTTCAAATAAAAGAATCCCTGTCAATTAGACATAGTGGCCAATTAAAAATTCAATTTTCCCATCAAAAAATATTTCCAAATATTTTTGTTCATTTGGGTTCCTGCCCCCAAATTCGGTCAATAGCAATTTCTTTTCCTTTCTACCTTTTCCTTTCCCTTTCTCCATCCTACCAACTTCCTAAAATCATCAGGGTCCTCCAGATTTCCAAGCACAAATTTAGTTCACAGTGATCAACCATAAAGATGTTGAAATGCTTATTAGCTGCAGAAATCCAGAAAAGAATCTAATAATAATCTAACCACATTCCTGCCATAGTTAATATATTGTGTCATCAAAAGTCCTTAAATATGTTTATCCTTCAAAGTGATCCTGAGGTAACCTTCCTGCTTTAGATTGCTTTGCACTTAAAGAAAATTTTTAAAAAGTCATTGAATTAAGAACAATTTTCTGTTTACTGTTATTATTTCTTTTCAATGCAATGGAAAATTGGAAAGACATTATGTAAATGGATATATTTTCTGCCCCTCAGCTGATGATTCTAAAATAAGCATAGAACTTAATCAAATTTGGTTGGAGAGAAGAAGGCTACAAAAAGATGATTAAGCTTTAAAATGGGGCAGATCAGGCCAAGTGTATGGAGAAATTCTAAGCTATGTTGCAGATACCACAGCCCACCTTTGATTCCCAATGCATAATGCACAAAACTGTACACAGATACAACCCAAAATAGGAGTAGAAACACAGAAATAGTCTCCATGTTCTATTTTATTACACAGAAGAACATATAGAGGACTCCTAAGGGCTTTGATGCTGAAGTACTATAGACTAGGAGAAACTTGGCTTAATGCCAGTAATTATGAGAGGTATCTTGGAGTCCTAGTGGACAATCACTTAAATATGAGCCAACAGTGTGTGGCAGCAGCCAAAATAGCCAATTCAAACCAGGGGTGAAATGCTCCCGGTTCGGACCGGCTCGGGCAAGTAGGTAGCAATGAAAGCCGGTGGTTCGGAGAACTGGTAGCAATGGAAGCTGGAGGCTCCACCCACCTGCCCACCCGCTCCATTCCCTGGAGTCCCACCTTTCTCCCACAGCTGGCTGTCAGGGAAGGCAAGCACCCGAAAGGTACCGGAGTCGCTCACTCTCCTTCTTGAATGAGCCGCTCTGGTCCACGTGCCGGCTGCGCAAGCACACATCCAACCTGCCACTGAATTAAATAAACAGTGTGCGCTTGCGCAGCCGGCGCGTGGACCAGAGTGGCTCATTCAAGAAGGAGAGTAAGCGACTACCTTTCCGGTACCTTTCCGGTACCTTTCGGGCGCTTGCCTTCCCTGACAGCCAGCTGCGGGAGAAAGGTGGGCAGTAGGAGTTGGGGAATGGTGCATTCCCCGACTCCGAGGAATGGGGCGGGTGGGCGGAGCTGCGGGAGAAAGGTAAGGACATGCCGGCAGAATAGAAATTTAAAAAGTTTTCCTACCGGGTTCTGTGGGCGTGGCTTGGTGGGAGGGGGTCTTGTGACTGAGTGGGCGTGGTGAGTGACTTTGAGTTGGCCATGCCCACTCAGTCACAGGAAACCCCCACACACACCAAGCCATGCCCACAGAACCGGTAGGGAAAAATTTTAGATTTCACCCCTGATTCAAACCTAGGTTTCATTAACAGAGGGATAGAATCAAGATCACATGAAGGACTAGTACCTCTTTACAAAGCCTTAGCAAGACCACATTTGAAATACTGCATCCAGTTCTAGTCACCACAATATAAAAAAGATGTTGAGACTCTGGAAAGAGTGCATAAAAAAGCAACAAGAATGATTAAGGGACTGGAGGCTAAAACATACGAAGAATGTTTTCAGGAACTGCATATGACTAATCTAGAGAAATGAAGGATTAGAGAAGACATGATAGCAGTATTCCAATATTTGAGGGGCTCTTACAAAGACCGGGTGTTTGTATGAGTGTGTCAAACTATTTTCCAAAGTCCCAAATGGCAAGACCAGAAACAATGGATGGAAACTAACCAAGGAGAGAAGCAACCTAGAACTAAGGAGATATTTCCTAACAATGAGAACAATTAACCAGTGGAACAGCTTGCCTCCAGAAATTGTGACTGCTCCATCACTGGAAGCTCTCAAAAACAGACTGGATAGTCATTTGTCTGAAATGATATAGGATTTCCTGCTCAAAGAAGGGTTGGACTAGAAGACATCCTAGGTACCTTCCAACTTTATTATTCTATGAGATTAGTTAAAAACAATCCAGAAGTTATGCTTTCCTGTGTTTCCTACCTTATTCTTCTTTGCACTCACTTGTTCCATCTCCCTTCCAATTCCACACCATCCACAAAATAATACTGCTAGCATTAGCTTGGGCATCAAATGGCAGAAAATTCTGTTGATTTTGGGCAAACCTAATGAGCAACATAGTCTTTGAAAGTCTCAAACACTGGCTTAAAGAAGTTCACTTACTTTTTCAATTAATAGGTACATGCTTGCTATTGAAGTAAGTGTACTTTTTTTTAAACTGTAAATTCTCCAGATCAGGCAAAAATTTCTGGCTTGGGATGTTCTGTTTTTACGAAGTTGAATAAACTATGCCATTTGTATTTGTTTTGTTATCTTTTCTTTTTAATGGAACAACAGTCAATATATGCTATAAATAAATACACAAGCTTGGGTTGAAAGAATTATATCAAAAACCTAGCCAGGAAATGCCTGAGTGAAGAAATTTGAGGTCATTGTGAAGGGATGTGTTTTAACAGCTAGCAGCTTATAAATATAAATCCTATTTTGTGAGATAACATATAAACCTGCTTCAGCAATGCTTTATATATAAAATGTGCATAAAGAAACAAAAATGTGAATCGGTGTTATTATTTACCCCAAATGTATCAATTTACTTTTCTCTAAAAGAAGGATGCTAGCAATTTTTATTTCTTTTCTTTTCATTTGTTCATTCTCCCAAACTTTTTTGAGGCAATACAATATAAATTAATATATAGAGTAGATTAATATACTACACAGGATTTGTTTAAAAAGGTATGATAAGGTCAGTCTAATATAATTGTTTTGCCAATTGTTTCCAGGGTTAAAAGAGGCAGAGAGATGTAAAAGTTATTACAAAAAGTAATGAGCTCCTCTAAACTGAGCTCACTGTGCCAAATAACACTTTTTAAAAATCTTCTGTAGCCAAATAAATTATTGTACCTGGTTTGGTAACTGATTTATATTTTTATCAATTCCTCCATCAGAATACTTATTCCATGTTAACTTTCTGTATTAATCTGTAGAAACTCAGTTCAATACTCTTCCAGCTTCCGTAACACAGAGCCTAAAACCGTGATGGCAAACCTATGGTACGCGTGCTACAGGTGGCACGCAGAGCCCTCTCTGTGGGCATGGGAGCCGTTGGCCCAGCTCAACTCCACCACATATGTGTGTGTGCCTCCTGCCAGCCAGCTGATTTTTGGGTCTCTCCCGCACATGCATGGTGAGTGGGGTGCATGTGGGAGATGTGCATGCGTGCATGGGTGTGGGGTGTTGTGCATACATGTGTGGGGGTCACGCATGTATGTGCAGGGGTGGGGGAGCATGGGGGGGTCATGCATGCATACGTGGGGAGGCTGGGGGAGCACGGGGTGGAGGGAGTGTGGGGGGATCACACGTGCATGCGCAGGGGGGTGGGGGAGCATGGGGGGGTCACATGCACATGTGGGGGGACAGGAGGAGTGTGGTGGGTCATGTGCACATGAGCAGGGGTGTACACGGGGGGGTCACACGCACATTGCATTATGGGTGGGAGCATGCACACGCTTTTGGCACACAATGACAAAAAGGATCATCTAGATTTTCTCCCCATTCATTTTTTATTGCATTTCACCATTATTATTATTTTTTGGCTTATACTTATTAAAAATATTTTAAAAATACAAAAATAAAAAGTAATACAAATAAAAAGACAAAAAGAAAGTACAAAAAAAATAGAAAAGAAAGAAAAAGTAAGAATATAATAAAAAAGGAAATATGTAAATTTGAGGTCAGCCATCACAGGTGTAAACAATATTAATAATTAAAATACAACAAATAATGTCTTTGTCTCATCTCCCTTATCTACAAGCAAATTCTTAAAGACCTAATGTTTCAATCCTGATCAGCAAAAGTTTATTAAGTTACCAAAAGTTTTAATTTTGATAAAATAAATCACCTGCCTATTCCTTCCTTTTACTTCTAACAATCCTTATCTTCAGTCCATTCAAATAATGTTCTAGACCTTGATTTCATTTTTTTTAATTTATCCTTTGTCACAAGTACTTTCAGAGCTTTAACAAACCTCTTTTGTATTATCCTGCTCACTTTTTTGTTTATTTGTATATCCCTTGTAATTATTAAGACATCAACTGGTTTCTTCTGTATAGTAGTGCAGCATCTTTTTCTGTATCATTCTTGTAGTCTGACATTTTAAAATCAACTTTCAGATCAATCTTAAGTAAAAGTTTTTTCTCTTTCATAACATATTTTAAACATAATCTATCTATGAAGACAGACAGCCTTAAAATCAACTTCTAGATCCATTCAAATTATCCTTTAATACGCCCATTGAAAAAATGTTTTGCTTCATTCTTTATTAGCCCATCAAATTTAAGTGTTCTTCTCCTTTAATTATAATATTATTTCTTACTGGTTCCCTCTAATACCCAGCCTCATCATATTCTTAAAAGAGAATTCAAAATAAACACATTTTGAAAAGAATTATTTTAATTAATTCCAAAATCTTATTTCAAGTCCATCTGACCCTTTGTTTTTTTTAACTTTCCAGATTTATTTATTATTTATTTATTTATTTATTTATTTATTTATTTATTTATTTATTTATTTATTTATTTATTTATGCCAAGAAATTTCTGAAAGTGGGCAGAAGCGGAAGTGTGCTAGCCCTTAACGGCGCCAATGGTGGTTTGAGGCTTTCCCCTAATTTCCTAGAGTTCTAAATCAACTGAAGACTACTGCCTTGCAAGGAACAACTGTTTGGAGCACTTGTGAGTGATCTTGCTCAGAGAGGAAGAGAGACAAAGAAGTGGTATATTTGCCAGCTCTTCATTCCACTGCAGACATCAGCTCCATTTTTAGCAGAGCCCTCTTCAGTTCACCATTTCTTCCTGGAAGTTTCACAGTTTCTTTTTTTCTGCCATATCTATGGAGAAGTCGATCAGTGCAATTATCACACAATGGGAAAAATTATCTGCTTCTGTTGTGACCTAGGTTTACTGAGTTATTATAAGACACAATTAGTCCCAAATAAACCTATTTTATTGTAACAGCTGAGAATTATGTTCATTCCCAGCTGAGTCCCAATTAGTTGAAAAACAAGTTCTTCAGAAGAAGTCCTTCAGGCTAATCACCAACCTTTATCTTCTTTGACACCCTGCCAAAGGCCTTACTTGGCTAAGCCCCACAAAGTTCAGTAACAAACAAGAGATACCGACTGGAAACAGTTAGCAATGTTGCTTTCCTGTAAAAGGCCCCAAGTGCCTTTGTTTCTCTTTTAAGCCTTATGGAAGGGGGCAATCATCTCCTGGCCTTACTCCTGAGTCATCCCTTTTGCTTTAGCTGCTCTTGCCTTCTGGCAGCTCTTTGCATGCGTGCACTAGGAACAGGCTCCTCCTGTTCCTCTGCCTCTCTGCTTCTGACTCTGGGGGCTCCGGAGTCCGTGCATCACTCCCAGATTACTCTGGCCCCATCTCTGCCTCCAACGCAGAGCCCCCATCAGGGCCTTCCCCAAACTACATTGTTCAGAAACAGATATTTTTATTTCATGGAAGAAATAGTGTGATAAATGAATAACTTCAGTTTAGCATTATTTCCCTTTGTAAAGATGTCTCAAATCAAACATATTCAGACTGTCAAATATATGTTTCTTATATCTGCAAGTCTAGGTTGACACAAAATATATGTTTCTTGAGCTCCCATTGAGCTATGCTGTGTTACTCATCTGAATTTTATTCTGCTCAGTCTTTCATAAATTATGGAAGTGAAACTTTTGATATTTCCCATTTCAGTGGCAAAGAAATCTACACATCTCTCCAGTTCACATTAGTAGCTTTTCCTGTCCTATTGATCATGATGTGAAGTTGCACTGAAGCTGCTTGTTGACATCTACGGCAAATTCATGCTTGGTTATTTTTATGTATTTTATCATGAAATGTGTTAATTCTTCTCAGTGTTAAATCACTGCCAACAAGTACTAATTAATCACTTCCCCTCACCCAAGATGCAACACTATCTTCTGCAGATTCAAAAATCAAAATGCTGACACATGAATTTGCTCACTGTCAGACATAATGATTTCCTCCACAGTTAGCAATTCTTAATTACCATTCTCCTGCAACTCATAATTTATGTTGCCAAATTATCATCTGACATGATTTAACACTTCCAGCTGCAGCTACAATAAATCTTGTGAGCTGTTATAAACTCCTGGAATCATTCTATTCCTTCTGTTTCTATTTTCCTGGTATGCTGCTGATGGTGTCACACATGCCAGCTGTAAATCTGGTCTTTTTGTTTCAACAGTTGCCAGATTGATACAGAAATCTGTCCAGTGTGACCCCTGGAGAATTCAAGAAGAAATTCATTAACAAGGCAATAGCAGCAAAATCAATTCCATAGAGATTGCAAAATGGAATTAAGACAGTGCGGAAGGGAACGGAATATTTGATTGTGAAGATAATGGAAGAATAGGAAATTTAATGACTGCATAGAAGAGTAGCAAGTTGATGAAATAAAATCAGTATGAAAAGGAAGCAAAGGTAGAAGATTCAGGAGCTGCTCATAAGAAACTGTGTTAGCAGATTGGAAGAACTTTTTTGCCTTAAAATACTTAAGCTCCAAGCTCTCCATTTCAATCTCTACAACTTGTAAATTGTTATTAATAATAATCTTTAACCTTCTGTTCCATTTTTAGCACCTCACTTGCATCTTTGCAAAAAATGCACTTGCTCTATAAAATATGCCATGTAACTAGACATATGTCTTGGTCATTAAACTGAAACTGAATTTACAAGCCCATTCACATATTTATGCTCGGTGCTCTTTAGCTAATGCTAAAGCATTTAGCTAATGCTTACATGAAATGAGTCATTTAACATCAACATTCTTGTTCATGATCAACACATGAAAGAAGGCTTACAAATATGGCTTCTAGCATCGGTATGTTAGACCCCAGTTAGCTACCAAGATAAGGAAGATCATTTAATTTACCATTTGGCACATTTAAGCATTCAAGGATTCTCTTTTTACAAGAGAGAAAGGACCCCAAATAATGGCTTAAATTTATTTGGTTTGCACAACAAAGAAACATCAAAGTTGATTGGTTTAGGGAAAAAAACATCTGTCCAGTTACTTCATAAGAATCCAATATTATGTAAGAATAAATATTGACCAAGCATTGTATTCTGAATAAAAGTAAAAGAAACATTTGCAAGGGAAAAATGTCAGACTGGATATGGGTAAGATACGTTCACAGTGTTTTCCTAATGTTGGGCTTGAATATTTATCCTTTTCAATACTTGTGGGGCAGTTTTTCATTCAACTGGTTATGCAGAATCAAAATAATACCTGCACATGAGTGCATCAAAGCATACCAGTCTTAGTGGAATCACTGCATTTCTGGGGGGTGGGGTGGGGGTGGGATATAGCAATGATGCTGTAGTTGCTGAAACACCATCTGATTTGTAGTAGTGGTGGAAGACAAGATGATGTACAGTAATGGCAACTTCTGCCTCCCTCCTTCCTACCCTCCCTCCATACCACTTTTCTGGTATGGCTCTCATGCAGTGACTAGGTTTCTTAAACAGGTGGTCCTTGTTTAGTGACCACAATTAGGACTAAAAATCACTTGTTAATTAGAGTAAAATGTATACTGTCTATTATTTGGGTGTAGGGTCCGCCATATATCAGTTAAATTTAATCCTTCCACTAAATCAAAAAAGGCTCTCGGTAATTTTGCCCTTTGGTTTTTATTAATTTTATTACTTTTATAATTCTTGTCTGGGTCTACTATTCCATTAAAATCACCTATTATACAAATTCAATTTTCCTTTGATTTACAGACCTGTGAGGTAAATGTGAGGATTGATCATAAAGTTACTTCTTCATCACCTTTGTAACTGTGAAGAGTCACTAAATGAAGCAGTTACTCAGCAAGGAATACTTATACAGAGAAAACAACTTTACTGTTTGTACATCCTGACTGAATTCATAAGCAAATGTGTTTGTAGATAAAATGCAATTTATCTCTTTGCACTTAATGATTGACTTCTATGCCTGAGTAGCTTTGCTTCTGTAATTTCATACTTTTCAATACATTTGGAGGAAAGCTTTGAATGTAAAAAGTGAGGATTTTGAGTTTGCACCCCACTTTTTTTTTGCCGCACAGGCTCTTAAACACTGCCAACAGGATGGGGTATGCTAAAGAAAGTTTACTGGTTTATCTTTGGAAGAAAGGCTTTAAGATAAACTTCGTTGCTGCATGCTATTTTTATGAACCCCTAATAGTGTATAACTCAATTATACTGGGATATTTTAATGACTTTTGCCCAGTTTTATTGGAGTGAAGAGTCTACAAAAGAAGAAACAAAGTAAAAGTATATGTGAAATGAGCAAAATGAAACTGTTAGAGATATACAGTTACATTTCCCTTCTAGACGCATCTTGGTATGAAGAGAGAAGAGATTAATTTTATATATCTGGGTTTTGGGGGGGGGTTGTTTGTTTGTTTGTTTTTGAGGAGGAAGAACCAAGATTTATTGGAATCTGTGGAAGTGACTAAATTCTGCACAGTTGCTATTACAGAGTGCTGATGATAGAACAAATTGATATGGTTTGCAATTCCTGGACTTAATGCTTTCTACTATAAGTCTGTAAGGTCTATTACTTCAAGAAAGGAGGAGGTAGTATCCATTAAATATTTAAATCCATATATTCTCCCTTTGTCCCGCATCTCTTAAAGATCTTAAGCAAGTTCATGGGAAGGAGAAAAGGAGAAACGGGGCGTTGGTCCTACCTGATACGCCTCTTCTCGTTGAGTGGAGACAGCAGCCAGACATGGGTTGTGCTCATTGGTCAGAGGTTGGACTGAGCCTGTAAAATTTTCTTAAAACTGCTCCCTGTTGCTAGGGCATAGAGCTTTTGTCGAAGGAGAAAACAGACTCAGTGTGTGGAAAGAAAAACAGAAAAACAACAAATGAGATACACTAATAACATCAACGACCAGACTGAAACCAGGGTGGGGCTGGCTGCTATCTCCACTCAACGAGAAGAGGTGCATCAGGTAGGACCAACGCCCCTTCTCCCTTGAGGGTGGAGACAGCAGCCAGACGTGGGACATACCAAAGATCACTGTCTCAATTCACGGGCGGGAACAGTCTGGGCAGAAGACCCCTCCCGAGCTACAACACCGTGCAATACTCTCCTCCCAAAATCAGCCTCCGCAGAGGCGAACTTATCTAGTTTATAGTGTCTAATAAAAGGAGAAGGAGACGTCCAAGTTGCCGCCCTGCAGATTTCTACCAAGGGAGCCTTCGAAGCCCAAGCTGCCATGGTCGCTGTGCTTCTGGTAGAATGAGCTGTGACAGTAGAAGGAGCAGGCAACGACCGAAGTTCGTATGCAGTTGTAATCGTCGTTCGGATCCAACGCCCCACCGTGGAAGAGGTCACCTTTTGTCCTAAAGAAGACAGCAAAAAAGAAACAAACAGTGATTCTGTACGTCGAAAAGCAGCAGTTCTCTGAATGTAGAGTTCAAGAGCCCGGCGGACATCCAGCGTGTGTAAACGGCTCTCCAAAGGATTGGAAGGACAGGGATAGAAATCTGGTAGGACTAGTTCCTGTAAACGATGAAATGGAGAGTTAATTTTGGTTACAAATGTAGGGTCCAATCTGAGGAACACCTGATCTCCATGAAACACACATAAATCATCTCTAATGGATAATGCTGCTAGTTCAGAAATTCGATGCGCCGAAGTGATTGCAACCAAAAAGGCCACCTTGTCCGACAACAGGTGCAAGCTGACCAAATCGAGAGGTTCGTATGGAGATCTCATTAGAGAGTCCAGCACGAGAGAAAGATCCCAAGAGGGATACAGATGCAGAACTGGCGGACAGAGATTAGTCGCACCACGGAGAAACCGCCGAATCAGAGGTTGTTGAGACAACGAATGTATAGACCTATACGTTAGGATTGAGGAAATTGCTGCAACCTGTCTCCTGAGGGTGTTAGGAGACAGTCCTTTGTCCAAACCAGACTGTAAGAACCGGAGGATGTGCAAGACTGAAGCTCGAAGGGGAGAGAACCCTTGGGATGAACACCACGAAGAAAAGGACCGCCAAGTAGCTGAATAAATCTGTTCCGTCGACGCTCGCCGGGAGGCCTGGATGGTATGGATCACGTCAGAAAGGATTTGGTCCTGCTGCAGAGTTTCCCACTCAACCGCCAAGCGGTCAGCTGAAGCCATTGAGGCTCCGGATGTACCATTGTCCCTTGGCTGAGGCAATCCGGGGTACATGGAATCCTCCAAAAGGGATACACTGAGAGGTGCATGAGGTCTGCAAACCATGATCTCCTCGGCCAATGTGGCGCCACCAGAATAACCTCCGCCTGCTCCAGTAATAGTTTCCGAATCACCCTCGGAATGAGGGGAATCGGAGGAAAAGCATACAGCAGGCCTTGCGGCCAAGGGGAGCACAGAGCATCCACAGCTTCCGTCTGATGGGAAGGGAAGCGGGAGAAGAAGCGAGGCAACTTGCTGTTCTGAGAGGAGGCAAACAGGTCTATCTCTGGGCTTCCGAAATGAGCCGTTATCTCCCAGAATAGGAGCAGGTGAAGACTCCATTCTCTGTGATCTAAATGTTGGCGGCTCAGCCAGTCTGCCATCACGTTCGAGACCCCGGATATATGGTCCGCCCTCAAGGAGGCCAGATGCTTCTCTGCCCACAGGCCTAGTCTCTTTCCTCCCGCATCAGCAATGGGGACCTGGTGCCGCCTTGGTGATTGACATGCGCTTTTGCAGAAGTGTTTTAAGTGAGAACCAACACATGCTCGTCGGTCACCAGTAGCTGAAAGGCCCGAAGTGCCAGATAAATGGCCCGCAGCTCCAGCCAATTGATGCTGCGGGCAGATTCCGTGGTGGACCAAGTGCCTTGAGCGACTCGAGCCCCGCAGTGAACTCCCCAGCTGAACTTGCTGGCATCGGTGGTCACGGTCACCCGCTGGGGCTCCAGGAACAGACAACCCTTGGAGATCGCGGGAGATCGCCACCAGCGAAGGGATGAGAGTACCGCCCATGGGACTGCTACCCTGGACAGAGAGGATCCCCTGCCCGATCTCTGCAAAGGTAAGAGAAACCATTGGAGGTCTCTAAGGTGCAACCTGGCCCAGGGAACAATCGAGATGGTCGAGACCATCTTTCCTAGCAGTTTGGAAAGAAATAAGGGAGAAACCCTCTTGTCCTTTATGACTCTAGCTACCATGGATCTCAACCCGGCTTGTCTATCCGGGGAGAGGAAAACTCTACCCTGCGCCGAATCAATAACGGCCCCCAAATGAAGGATTCTAGTTGAGGGTACCAGGTGGCTTTTCTCTATGTTAACAGAGAAGCTGTGGGACACTAGAGTCTGAATTGTAAGACGGAGATCAGACATGGTCTGCTGATGGGAAGATGACATAATAAGGATGTCATCCAGATAGCACTGGAAACGAACGGCTTGAAGCCGGAGGTGGGCTGCCAGGGCCGCCAAAATCTTGGTGAAACTACGGGGATCTGAGGAAAGGCCAAAGGGTAAGGCTCTATACTGGTAGTGAACCCCAGCAAAACAAAAACGAAGGAACTTTCTATGAGAAGAGCGAATGGGGATGTGGAGATAAGCCTCCATGAGATTGATTGAACAGAGGAGATCGCCCCTCCGTATGCCATCTAGGATCGAACATAAGGATTGCCTTTTGAACCTTCTATAGACTACAAATTGGTTCAATCTTTTAAGGTCCAGAATAGTCTCCACCCACCCGATGACTTAGGGACTAAAAAGACCCGAGAATAAAAACCCTGTCCCACCTGGTCATGAGGCACACGTTGGATAGCCTTAATGGCTAGCAGATGATTGATAGCTGACTCCATGAGGAACCGACGTTCTGCTATTGGGGACAGAGGACAACGGATAAAAGACAAAGGGGGGGTGGAAACAAATTCAGTGGCCAGCCCAGATGAGATGGAGGCCAGGACCCAACAATCTGAAGTAGTACCCTCCCAAATGCTGGCGAAGAGGCCCAATCGTCCACCAATGGGAGACTCCCCGGTACTACTAATGACGGCGACGGATGGAACGACCCCCTCCCCCTCAAAAGGGCCGTCAGAAACCGAAACCCCTACCCCTGGTTGGTCTCTCCTGAAAGCTCCTCTGCTTAGAATTGAAAGACCCTGGATAGAAATTACCCGAGTGGCGGGGAGGACCCATCCCCCCTTCTACAGGTCGAAGATGAGAGCATGGCGGATAAGGGAAAACCCGAGGTTCTCCTCTACGGAACACAGCCGGCAGAATCTTCTTTTTATCTTTGGTTTCCATGAGGAACTTATCTAAGTGATCTCCAAACAGTTTTGAGCCTGAGAAAGATACTGACACCAGACGCCACTTATGCCTGGCGTCGGCCTGCCAATGTTGGAGCCACACTAAGCGGCAGGCTGCGATGGAAGAGGCTAAGGACTTATCTGCGAACCGCGTAGTGTGCAATGTGGCGTCTGCAGAAAATTGTACCGCTGCCACAACTATATTCAAGTCCTGTTTCAACCTAGAGTTCTCAGAAGCCAACTTTTCCTGTAATTGTTTAAGCCACAGAAGCGTTGTTCGATTAAAAAAGGATGCGGTGGTCGCAGATTTAATGGCCCATGCCGCCGCTAAGTGCGCCCTCTGAAGGATTTGTTCAGACCTGCGTTCCTCAGGCCGAAGACCCTCCTCAGGATTTCCAGGGATGGAAGACGAAGAGAGTAATGCCGCCACAGGGGCGTCGACAGAGGGCACCTGAAGCAGGGACTCCAGATCCGAAGAGACAATGAAGTTTCTCTTGTCAGTGGAAGATGGCACTGGAACAGAGGAAGGAGCTGACCACTGTTTCTGGATGACCTCTAGAAAAAGTGGAGGGGTAGGGATGGCCGTCACTGTCTTAGGTTGCTCAGCAAATAAGGGATTCAAGGCGCCCAGCAGTTGGTAATGGCTCAGGCAGAGCTGAGGGCCCCAGTTGAGCGGTGTTAACCACTTTAAACAGGAGTGATTTAAAAAGGGCTTGAGGAAAAAGGCCTGTGAAGGCTGGCTGATCAGGGGGTAACCCCTCATCCTCTGAAAGTTCTGGTTCCTGAGGTTCCATGTCCACGTCTTTGGAATGAACACTGACCCCGGAGACGGATGGGGAATCCAAACCCGCCAAGGAAATGGCATCATCCATGTCGAACCTGGCTAGGGAGTCAGCCGGTTACGAAATGACTGAATGAGAGGAGGACGGCCCATGGGTAGGGTTGAAATGAGTAGACAACGATTGATGTACCGCAACAGAAATCATTCGTTGAATGTCCTCAGGTTGCCAATTGATCTGAGGTGGACCTGGAGCCAGACCGGTCTCTGTAGAGACTTGGGCCGGAGCAGAAGAAGTGGGTGGGAGGACCACCGCGAGTCCGGGAGCGCTAGACTCCACAGCAGATCGTACCCCCGCCAAGGGAACGGAGCCCCAAACATCTGTCGAAGACACTGACATTGGAAAATCGTGCAAGGACCTTTGATCAGGAGTCAGAGAACACTCTCGCATGGGGTCCTCAAAGGGCATCCTGCATGCCTTACCATGCAGTGGGTCATTGCTAATCAGTTTATTGGAAACCACTTTAGAAGGCTTCCCTTGACACTTAGGTGACTTGGTACGGGACGAAGGGCGCTTGGTGGAGGGAACAGGAGGGCGCACCCCTTCACTCGCCGCCTGGGTCTGGCCTTCCCGTGCTGCTGACTCTGATTGTTCCCGTACCGTGGCCTTCCGGCCATGTTTGGTCTTAGTGTGTGCCTTAGGCATGGTGGAGAAAACAACCTCCAGACAAGGTAGGCCAAATGAGGAAGACCAATTTAGAATATATATAAGCGGCTTAGAGAAGAGGTCCAGCAACAGTCAGCAAAGTGTGGCCAATAACCACCAGCTAATATGGCCTGAAAAGGCTGTGCCTCCAATTAAGGGAAAGGCAGAGATAAAAGCCACTGTATGCAGGCCCAGACGATCTTAAAAGGCCAGACCCCAACTGCCAGACAGTGTAGCAGTCGATCTCAAAATGGCGCCTGAGGCCCTGAAGGAGAGCGCGAAACTCTACTGGGCTTATAAGTGTCGGCTCTAAGCAGCCGAGGAAAAGGCACTCCCCCCAAGGTCAGCTAGGCAAGAGACCCCTAGGATGGGGTCTAGGGGCAACAAGCGCTTTCAACAAAAGCCGATAAGCGGCTAAAGGCCGGGAGCGCGCCGAACTGCTCTGAAGCTGCGCACCAAACAGCTGAGACAGGGCAAGAACGGATGGCCACAGCTCCTCTTAAATGCAAGCGCCGAGCCGCTGATGGAGGGCGAGCCGTCAATCAGCGCTAAACAGCTGAGACTGCCCGCGCCAGCGATCAGGGTCTTCGATAGACGCCCGGCAGCCTCGGAAATGAAAACGCTGACAAGCGGCTAGCGTTTGAAAGCGCGAAGCTCCACTTGAAACCAGGGCAGCAGAATACACAAAATGGCCGCTCGAGGCTATCGGGAGCGCAAAACTCCACAAGAATTTCAAAGCCAGGTAAACACTTTAATTTGCACAATGACAAACGGCAACCTCCCCCTCCCCAAAGGGAGCGAAAGGCTCCACAAGGGTGTTAAAACAAACCAACAGTCCAGAAGAAGTGACAGGGACAGAAAGAGGGAGAAAGAGGCACAGCAGCTCCACAGAGCTGCTGAGGAAAGAATTTACCGAATCCAAGTCCAGTAGGCTAGAGAATAGTCAGTAGCAAATCTAAGGTCAAAAACCGAAATTTCTAGAAGGAGAAATATGACTATAAATCACAAGCAATTAGAGCAAACTTTCCACACAACTGTCCAGTCTGACGACTGAGCAAAAAGCTGGATGCCCTAGCAACAGGGGGCGGTTTTAAGAAAATTTTACAGGCTCAGTCCAACCTCTGACCAATGAGCACAACCCACGTCTGGCTGCTGTCTCCACCCTCAAGGGAGAAAAGGCTGCTTTCCTAGTATAGGGTCATTGTTCAAGACTTCTTACTACTAAAGTGTTTTCTAAAATCCAGCTGTGGTTTTTGAACCTGACAAATTGAACCTAATGTGCTGCTAAAGGCAAATTAATCACCCTTGACCCAAGTTTAAAAAGAGTTATTTCAAATTGTTCTGTGATAACGTTTCAAGAGATATGTAAATGAGAGCAAGCAGTTCCAAAAGGGTATTTCTTGAAGAAAATCAAATCCTCGGTAAACAATTAATTCCTTTTCACAAAAAAGTTATAGATAACAGATGCTGAGCTGATTAATTCCACAGAAAAATTCATAGATTTGAGGAACATACATATACATTGGTGTTAGGCTCATTAATCAGCTAACATAGTATAGGACACTAGTAAGAAATCTATAGTCCTTGCAAAGTTGCTGAATTATAACTATAATCTTGCACCAGGGTCCATATTTGCTAGTGTTCCTGGAAATTTGATCTTGGCAGTCCCTGGAGTCAACAATTAAAAAGTTCTCTACCGCTGAAGACACCAACTAATGAATGACCCCAATGTATACCTCTGCATCAATGTGCCCTTTCTTTAGCTACCCAACTTCGAGAGGAAATGCCACTATAGATGTCGACCTTATTCAGAGGCTTTGGTTCCTATCAGAGTCACATTAGTGTTTACATTTAGCTTGAATGGCTTGTGCATCCGAATGGAATGATCATACAGCTCAGTCATTAGATATATTAAAACTGTTTATTGGCAACCCAGATCAACTGATGTGTTTTTTTATAGGATGCTACATTAACATCAGGAAATGGGATGGGAGGCATTGCAAATTTAGATAATTAGACTTATGGGGATAAATTGAGATAGGTTTTGCATGCACAAGTATGAATTTTGTGCAATTTACAATACACATAGAACCTTGGTTTTCACATTATTATTTCTAGACATTTCTCACTTTTGTAAACTAGGCTACAATATTGCTTTTCCACTGTACCCCAGCTAATCGCCCATAAATTTCCACCAAATATTGACGATATGAATAATTAATTCACAGCAATATTATTGCTAGAAAATATGGCAAAGCCACGAGAAGAAAACTGAGTTGTTCTAACTAACCTTTGTTGTCCATACAAATGCAGCATAATGTTCTTTTACTGGAGCTTAATTGGTTTCCTGAAGGATTGAATTTACATAGCATAATATAGGACTACAGACAGGTCCTTCCTCCTCTAAATGCTGGTAATTTAAGAGCATTTATACTTCCTGAAATTACAGAACTGCTGATTTAAAATGCTTTTTTCCCCTTCTCTCAGATGAAGACATCAGAATTAAACACCCCAAACAGTATTTAATTAAATGAAATTATCAGTAGGATCACCAGGTGCATAAGAAGTTAGGATTTTTATTTCTTTAATCATTTCTCAGAAGATAAAACACCATCTGAACTGTTTTCTTCTGCAAAGTTTTTAAAAGTTTTTAAAAGTAGAGGAACCAAATCCATTACACAAATAACATTGTATAAAAGAACCAATTTGGTCTAGTGGTTAAGGCACCAGTCTAGAAAGCAGGAGACCATGAGTTCAAGTCCTGTCTTAGCCATGAATGACAACTGGGTGAGTTTGGGCCAGTCAATCTCTCTCAACCCAATCCACCTCACAGGTTGTTGTTGTGGGGAAAATAGGAGAAAGAAGGTGTGTTGGATTTGTTCACTGCCTTGAGTTATTTATAAAAAATAATAAAAGTGGGATACAAATTAAAAAAAATGTGCTGGTAGAAGGGAGAATCAAATAAATGCCACTTATTTGAGAAATATATTATCTTTAACTTCTACCATATACAGTAGTTGTTGGATGTAGTAGAATCTATTCTCTTTGAATGAGAATAGATATTTGCCAAACATGACAAAAGAAGATGATTGCCTTTGTATCTGCTAAATAGACAACTTGTTCTTAAATCAAGAAAAAGAGAAAACATAGAGGGCCTGCCTTAATATATGGAATAATAAAGCAAGATGATGTTTTGTCAAATCACATGACTCTTAGTGATCCCATAGATTTTCTTCATCTGTCCCTAACCTGGCCCTTCAGGTCTTCCCATGATGTACTCATCAACATTGTAACTGAATCTGTCCATGTTGTTGCTGGTTATCTTCTTCTCTTTCACCTTTCTTCAGTGTTAGAGCTGTCTCTAGAAAGTTACACATTAGCATAATATGTCCAATCTAGGATTATTGGAGCTTGGTTATTTATTAGAACTCTGGATGATTTGTTCAATGATCCATTTGTTGATTGCCCACATTGTTCTCAGCTGTCTTTTCCAACACCAAAGTTTAGAAGTGTTAACACCAGGGCTGAAATGCTATCGGTTCGGGCCAATTTGCCCAAACCAGTAGTAAAAATACTACTGGTTCGCCGAACTAGTAGTAAAAAAATGTAAAAAAAAAGTTCCGACGATCAGTTGAGCGACATGTGATCATCTGAACTTTTTTTTTTTTTTTTTACTTTTTAAGCATTTGTTTACTTTCTCTGGAACCAGTAGTTAAAAATTCTTTAAAAAGTAAAAAAAAATGTTCCGACGATCATGCATCGCTCAGCTGATCATTGGAAGTTTTTTTTTTTTTTTTTTTAAATTAAGCATTTTTTTACTACCGGTTCAGGCGAATAGGTAGTAAAAAAATGCTTTAAAAAAGTAAAAAAAAAAAAAGCTTGAATGATCGCGTGGCACAGCTGTGATCATCCAAGCCTTTTTTTATTTTTTAAAAGCATTTTTTTATTACCTATTCACCCGAACCAGTAGTAAAAAAATGTTTAAAGAAGATAAAAAAAGAGGTTCCCAAGATCACAATTATGCAGCGCGATCATCAGAACCTTTTTTAAAAACCTTTTTAAAGCATTTTTTACTACCAGTTCGGGCAAATAGCTAGTAAAAAATGTTTTTAAAAAGTAAAAACAAAGGTTCCGCTGATCGCGTGGCACACCTGTAATCATCGGAACCTTTTTTTTACCTTTTTAAAGCATTTTTTACTATCTATTCACCCGAATCGGTAGTAAAAAATGCTTTGAAAAAGTTTTTAAAGATGGTTCCCAAGATTGCACACCACAGCTGATTTCCCCCCCCCCCGTTGTTCTACTTACCTTCCCAAGCCTCCTTTTGGCGCCCAGCACACATGCACAACCAGCAAACTGGTACCAAATTTCACCAACCTTCATTTCCATAGAACATCCCAATGAATATAATTACAATCTGATTCCCTGTTTTCTTTGCCTGGTTATTGTTATGGAATTTGATATTATGTCAGCTTCTATTAACTGAGAGATTCATTGAAACCTACACTTTTGCATGCAACTGTGTAATTATTTTAATAATCACTTTTAAAAATGGAAGCTCTCTTTCTCTACAATGAACTAAAGACTGAACCTAGGTTGGTACTGGGGGTATGTGCAGATACGGATGGGGCATTCTTTGTCCTTCTATATCAATATTAAGACACCATCACTATATGGTTGATGAATGTCAGTGCCATTTTATAAAACCTTTCTCAACTAATACAATTGTGCATAATTCAGGCTGCTTATTTCCTAATGATGATTGATAACAGGCCTAGAATTGTACAATAATGTAAAATTGAATTTTATAGACAAATAATTATTGTTAAGATCAGTAGGGTTGTTTGGATTTTTCAACGAAATTGCATGTAGATAAATTAAAAGTGGGAGTAATCCATTGTTGGTAATTATTCATGCAGGTACTTTTGATATGAAGACTGAATACTTATAATTATATTTTTGACAATTCTGGAACAAAGCCCTTCATTCATTGGTGGCAAGCTTTTTTGTCTTTGTGAAGGAAACAAAAAAAAAAATTCCCTGCTTACATGTGCAAAACACTGTAATCATAAAAAAAGGCAAGGGGAGATTTGATGCTATGGTACTAAGAATGCCTTCAAATATGTTTGAAGAAACATCTTGAGAAATATGTTAGACTCTTCAACTTCCAATGACAATCAAGGTGTCAGGGTTCTGACCAATGGCATAATTAAATCATGAGCCTCAAGCCAAGCTTCAAAAGAAATCCAGTTATTTATTAGGAGCTTCATGTTGGCATGAACCAAGTGAAGCCAACTCTGATCTCACTTAATTTAAGCCTTGGCTCTGACCCTGTTTCCCCCTCCTCCCAAGGTGTGTCTTCAGTCATATTCCCCAACAAAGCAATTTTGTGGGTTGTAGAAGTCACTCCCTTCTGCCACTGTGGGTCCCCCTGGAGATGATCTTGATGTTGGTCACTGGAATGTGCTTTGTTTTGACTGAAGTGTAAGTTCCTCGATGCAGCTGTGAGGCTTGGTTCCCCATCTCCCTGCCTATGGCAACTCGAGAGCAGGTCAGGAATGCTTCACGAGTTGATACAAGAAAGTCTAGCCAGATCTACTAACCGGTGTCATTAGAACTTGAAGAATCTAACATCTATCTCAATATTTTCACCCTAGAAGAACTTTGAAATAAACTTCTGGCCTTCTAGAAACCTTCCATAAAATTGCAAAAAAAGAAAAAGAAAAAAGAAAAGAAAAGAAAAAAGAAAGAAAGAGAAAGAAAGCAGGAAAGAAGGAAAGAAAGAAGGAAAGAAGGAAGGAAAGAAAAAGAAATAAAGGAAGGAAGGAAGGAAGGAAAGAAAGAAAGAAAGAAAGAAAGAGAAAGAAAGAAAGAAAGAAAGAAAGAAAGAAAGAAAGAAAGAAAGAAAGAAAAGCTCCACAATATAATTTAATTCTAAGCCATACAATACACATGTTATGATCTTTATAATATCATCAAAGCAGCAGGCCAGCAAATGATTCATGGCTCATTAAAAGTCCTACTACTGCAAATGATAGCATTGCATGGTGAATAAAGTTCAAAAAATGTTTTTTTAAAAAAATCATAATCTCTTGTGGAACCCCTAATGACCTCTTTTAGAACACAGTTGAGAAAAGCTGGTCATGATCATTTTACTTCTATTCCTTTCTCCACCATCATCCATCAACATTCTTTACATGTAAATAAGAGAACTTTTTTAGATGAAGGCTGAGCAATTCTGGGACAGTTGCCCAATAAATAATTACACTTAATTTTCTAGTAACAAATAAGTCATTGTGGAACATTTAGGTCATAGCTATATTACCAATTCATCAAGTCATTTTCTGTTATTTAATTGTCATAGATATTCTTCATGGACAGCTTGGAATATTATAGTAATTTATTAAAGTTTATTTGAAAACTGAAAGCCAGTTTAGTCTAGTGCAGAGCTGTCAAACTCATGGCCCATGGGCCAAATGTGTCATGTGTTGGCCATGCCCATGCTTGATTTAGCAAAGGGGAAAAAGTCATAATACATCACATGACAACGCTGTGATGGTGTGAATTTGACACTCCTGGTCTAGTATTTAAGGTACCAGGCTAGAAAGCAGGTGACCATGAGTTCAATTCCCATCTTTAGCCATGAAAGCCAGTTGGCTAACTTTGGGTTAATCACTCTATCTCAGCCCAACTCACCTCACAGGGTTATTAATGTGGGTGAAATAGGATGAGGAGGAAGGTATGTTAGATATGTTGACTTTGAGTTATTTGTGAAAGTGATAAATGTGAGATATATCTAAATAAATATGAGATATAAATAAATGTCAGAAATATGTTTTTAAAATTTCAAGATAACTTAAGGAGAGGAAGTATGTAGTCTATCATTTCATAATGCAGGTGTGTTTTCGGAAGTCCATGATAGGGATGAATAAACCTGTGATTTATTTTACCAAGTTCAACAATTTTTTATAGTGCAAAATTAATTCCATCTTACATTCTGTGAACACTTCCATATTAACATCTACAAAAATCCACACATATTTTATAGTCACTTTTCCAATTTACCAACATTTGCAAATATTCCACCCTACTATATGACTCTCCATGATCTTATTTCCTCTAATTTATGTCTATTTGTATGCTATTTTCCTCAATGCACTGATTTTGGCACCCATGAATAAAATTCACTATGCAGTGCAATAAGGGAATGATAACCATGTTCTAGTTTGTCTAATAGTTCAGAAAGGCCAATTTTAATTAGCTCACATTAACATGCAGAATAAATTAACTTGTTTCCTTTCTTTATGATATATATAGACTCAGACTCCTGACTGATCAGGCAAGAAGTTTAGATTTACCGTGTTTGAGGAAAATATATTGTTATGAGAGTCAACTGTATCAGGGGTGGGTTCTACTTACCTTTACTACCAGTTTTCAATGGGAGCGCGCACATGAGCGCGCTTCACTCACATGCATGCATGCTTTGCACATGCTCAGAAGGCTTCTGCGCATGCGCAGATTGTCCATTATGATATCTGGGCAGGTGGGCAGAACCTCCTGCCGATTTACTATAGAACCAGGAGCAACTCACCACTGAAGGGTATCCCTCTGCATAATGAATAGATTGCAGAGGTGGTATTCAGCAGGTTCTGACCAGTTCTGGAGAACCGGTAGCGGAAATTCTTTTTTTTTTTTAAATCTTTTAAAATTTTTATTAATTTAAGAAACCACATAATACATTTATAAATGCAAGTAAAACAATTTACAACAAACATCATCTTTATAACATCTACCTATAATATCTGAATTGTTACAATATCAATATCCTATATTCTTCAATATACAATATTTCTCTCACCTTATATAATGATATTATTTTATTTATATCTCGTGTCTCTTTCTTAAATTTCATTTGATTTAAAAATTTATTTTACTCTATTGATATCTTTTCTTTTATTCAATTTTTCTTTCTTTCTTCTTCTCTTTTTTTTTCACTTCCCTCTAACCATTTATACCATTTTTGCCAGACCAGATAATATTCAGATTCTTCTTTTCCTTGGATCTCCTTGGTAAGTTTATCCATCTCAGCGCATTCCATAATTTTGGATATTAATTTCTCTTGAGTCGGGACCTCTTCTTGTTTCCAATTTTGTGCGTATATAATTCTTGCTGCAGTCAAAATGTGTGTTATTAAATATATTATTTCTTTTTCATATTTGCTTGTAGGTATTCCTAATAAATAAGTTTCTGGCTTTAATGGCACCTTTTGAGTTATTATTTGTTCCAGTTGCATTTTTATATTGTTCCAGAATTTTTTAGCTTTGGAACATGACCACCATATATGATAGTATGTCCCTTTATGCGCTTTACATTTCCAACAGAGTGGAGATGTGCCGGGAAACATTTTAGAAATTCGCGCCGGTGGTAGATGCCACCTATAGAACAATTTATAAGCATTTTCTTTGTATGGTACAGATAATGTTAATTTATTAATATTTTTCCACAAATTTTCCCACTTATTTAATTCTATTGCATACCCAAAATTCGTCGTCCATGTGATCATATTCTCTTTAACTACTTTCTCTGCTAGTTTATATTCCAATAGAAAATTATAAATTTTGGTTATTAATTTCTCATTGGGGCCTAATAAAATTTTATCCAACTGATTTGGTTCCATTTGAATTCCAGTTTTTTCCATATCAGATTTATATCTGGATTTTAATTGCAAATATGACCACCACTCTATTTCCACATTTTGCATTCTCAATTCTTCTCTTGTTTTTAGTTTTCCTTCTTCATTTAAGATGTCCTTACATGTTTTTAATTTATTTGTATCTATTGTATTTGGATAAATATGTGCTTCCATTATGGAAGTCCACCTAGGAATCCTATCATAGTGATATTTTCTGATTTCATTCCATATTTTAAGCAAATTATCTCTTACAATATGTCTGCGAAATTGTTCTTGTTTAGTAATTTTCTCTCCCCAAAGATATGCATGCCAACCTCTTGTTAAGTCAAAACCTTCCAATATTAATGTTCTTATGTTTTTGAGTTCGATCCAATCTTTTATCCATATTAATGCTGAGGCTTTGTAATAACTCTGCCAATCAGGGAGTTTCATTCCCCCTCTCTCTTTTTTGTCTTGTAGATGTTTTAATTTGATTCTTGCTTTTTTCCCCTGCCAAATAAATTTTAATATCATTCTGTCTAAATCTTTAAAATATGTTCTTCCTGGGTTTACTGATATTACCCTAAATAAGTATAACATTCTTGGCAGAATATTCATTTTAATGGTAGCAATTTTGCCTAAAAGAGACAATTGGAGTTTTGCCCATCTTTCCAAATCCTTTTCTATTTGTTTAGCCAATTTAATATAATTGTCTTCCTTCAAAGTTGATATTTTGTTTGTAATGCATATTCCTAAATATTTAACTTTCTTTGCTATTTGTATCCCTAATATATTTTCCAATTCTTCTTTTTGATACTTGTTAAGATTCTTTGTTAAAATTTTAATTTTTTGTTTATTAATTTTCAATCCCGCTACTTCTCCATATTGTTGTACTTTTATCATTAATTTTGATCCAGATTGTATGGGTTTATCTAAAATGAATACTATATCATCCGCAAAGGCTTGCAGTTTATATTCTTGATTTTTTATTTTTAGTCCAGTTATTTCTGTATCTTTCCTGATTTCTTCTAGTAATATTTCCAATGTTAATATAAACAATATAGGAGATAATGGGCATCCTTGTCTCACTCCTTTCTTTATATCAAATTGTTCAGTTGTATCTCCATTAATTTGTATTTTTGCTGTTTGGGTGTTGTATATCTTTTTAATCATTTTTATAAATCTTTCTCCAAATTTCATTTTTTCTAATTGTGCTAATAGAAATGTCCAGTTGAGATTATCAAACGCTTTTTGCACATCTAGGAAAATTAGAGCTAACTGGTTTTCCGATCTTTGCTCATAGAATTCCAGAGTGTCAATAATTGTTCTTGTATTGTTATGAATTTGTCTTCCAGGAATAAAACCATTTTGATCAGGATGTATATAGTATTTGACTAGGTTTTTCAATCTCTGTGTTATAATTGATGTAAATAGTTTATAATCTACGTTGAGAAGAGAAATTGGTCTATAATTTTTAATTTCCGTGGGATCCGAATCTTGTTTTGGTATTAATGTGATTATTGTTTCATTCCATGACTTCGGAATTTCAGCTTCCATTAATGCATCATTGAAAACTTGTATTAATATATCATCTAATGGTTGTTGGAATGTCTTATAAAACTCTGCCAGTATACCATCTGTTCCCGGTGTCTTGTTATTTTTTTGTTTCTTCCTCGCTTCTATTAATTCTAACATTGAGATTGGTCTGTTCAATAATTCTATATGTTCTTTTTCTAATTCTTGAATCTTTATTTTATTTAAATATTCTATGATATTTTCTTATCTAATCTCTTCCTTTGCATATAAGTTTTTGAAAAATTCCTTTGCACTTCGTTTTTTGTCTTCAATATTCTGGTATAAACAACCATCTACATCTTTTAACTGTATTATAATATTCCTCTGTTTTTCTATTTTCAATTTATATGCTAACCACCGTCCGGTTTTGTTTGCATGTTCAAATTGGTTTTGTTTAGCGATTTTTATTTTTCTTGCTATTTCTGTTGTTGTGATCAAATTTAATTTATGCCTTGTTAAATTTATTTTCTCCTTAATTTCTTGATTATATGGCTGTTTCTGTAGATCTAATTCATATTGATGTAATATTGTCTGTAAATTTTGTTTTATTTGTTGTTTGTTTTTATTTTTTTGTGCAGTATAGGCAATTGTTAAGCCTCTGATATATGCCTTGGTTGTGTCCGATAGATTTTGTAGATTAGTGTGCTCTTTCACATTAATTTGTAGAAATATTTTCAATTCTTTTTGGATCATATCCACATATTGTTTGTTATTTATAATATCTCTATCCATCATCCATCTTTTACGCCTTTGGTGTCCCTTCCATGTTATTTCAATGGGGCTGTGATCAGCCCATGTGTTTGTTGTAATTTCTATTTGTTTAATGTCTGCTATAAGCTCTGCCGTCATCCAAGCCATGTCAATTCTGGACCACGATTGATGTGGATTTGAATAGAATGTGTATTGTTGTTTATTATAATTGAGTTCCCTCCAGGCATCTTGTAATTGAAATTCTTCTACTATATCATAAAATGTTTCTGGAAGTGTTTTTTTTCCTGGATTTATTATGTTTACAACTCCTATAGTCCTTCTCTATGTTTACAATTGCATTAAAATCTCCAATTATGCATATGTTTTGGTATTCCAGTTCCTTAATTTTGTTGTGCATCTTTTTAAAATAATCAATTTGGGTTCCATTTGGTGCATAAAGTGATACTAGTAATATCTTCTTCTTTTCTGTTTCAATTTCAACCATCAGCATCCTACCCTCCTCATCTGCAAATAATTGCTTTGATTTTGATTGCGGAAATTCTGAGTAGTTTGGAGAACCAGCAAATATCACCTCTGCCTCCCAGCTGATGGGTAGGAAATGGGGATTTTGCAGTAACCTTCCCCTGGAGTGGGGTGGGAATGGAGATTTTACAGTGTGCTGCCACACCCACCATGCCATGCCAACCAAGCCATGCCATGCCCACCAAGCCACGCCCACAGAATCGGTAGTAAAAAAAATTGAATCCTACCACTGAATTAGATTGCTCTAAATTACCTCAACTGATGGTGTCCACCACACATGGGCTCAAAAAAAATATGTAGCTGGATTTTGCATACTTGTTTCACCAGTCCCCAGAACTCATGAATGATGATGATGGTGGTGATGATGATGATAGTGATGAAAACAATTAGTGAAAAAGATTACTTCCTTCCTTCCTTCCTTCCCCATTCATCTGTTTGCTATCATACTTTTTGGTAGTTTCACTCAGGGGAGATAGGAATACATATTTGTGTAAAAATCATGCTTTATTTTTGTTCCCTTCAAAACATTTTACAATTTTCAAAACTCCAGTGCAATTCAGCAATATTCTTTTTTTTTCCCCTAAGAAAGAGTTGACATTAGAGACCCAGGGTAGCAGATAAAAACACCTTCCTCCTTCCTTGTACTGAGGTCATTCTGGTTTTCTTGGAGCAAAGGACACATTTTGCCCCCAATTAGCTCAATTGCCATTTATAGAATGATGATGAGAAAAAAGTTTAATAATGGGAAAAAAGGACCAACACATCAAATATGATAGGGAACAAAACAAATTTAGCAATAGCCTTCAGAAATTCAGTTATATAGCTGAAGAAAAAGCTCCTATGATTCATTATGATATATTATATGATTTTTCTGTTTTAATCCACTTTATCAAAACAGCTTTCTGGACTTGTACCTTATTATATATGTAAATATATAAAAGGAAAAAAATCTACAAGAGATCTATAAAATAAACAGATAGCTATGGCATAAGAAATATGCACATATTTTTAATGTGAAAGACTGAGGTTTACTAAATGTGGGATTTTTAGTTCCCAGAGTTTTCAAAAAGTCAGCAATACTTGCAAAAGAGTGGTTTTACAGAATAGCAAATGAATTTAGAATAAGGGCAGTTCTATATAATGAACAATGTATTTAACATTGTTCTGCTACATATCAATATTCCTCCTAAAACAAAAATATAAAAACTTGAAACTTAAAAGGAAGAAAGGGAGGAAGAAAAGGGGAGGGAGGTTATGTCCCAATTGCTACCTTGTTTAAACTTCAGACTTCTAGATTTTACAGGATCCTCTTAACCAGTCAGCCAAAAAGAGTTGTAGTTTCCTTCCATGAATCACATTATTATCACTTAATAAATATTGCTTTCTTTTTTATTGTGCATGATGAATGTGCATTTTATAGCTATTTTATGCAGACTCTTGTTTCAGTTGACTGTTGCATTTGGCTGTGATGCTACATTACCTACATTACCTACAAAATTAAAAGTGCTGTTTGAATACTTGAAAACTATTTAATCAATGTTACACTTGTTTTTTTCTCATTATCTTTTTCTAAATGTATCTGAAAAGCTTGTACTATATGTTAACAGAAGTGTCATGTCCCTTGATAATAATAATTTAGTGTGAAATCAATTGTTTGCTTTGCCCTGACATTAATCTAATTTTATATGTTAAATTTTTTGCGGGGGGATCGTATTATTTAAAATAGTGTTCTTTATCTCAGTAAATATTACTAGATCTATAGCTGATTCTACCAATAATAATTTATTCCATATGTTTATTGTTAAAATCTTGAAGTATAAAGTAGAAAAAAGCAAATATTAATAAAATGCAAAAATATTAATTGCAATACATAGAACGGTTTAGAAGTAATATAATACAAAAAGAGACTTTTATATTTGAATTTTAAAAAGGATATTACAAAAAGTAAATATAAATTACTTTTTTTGGTGATACATCCTCATCTTCCCTTCCATTTATATCCCTAACCATTAGCACACTAGCTACAGTTTAAATATTTGACCTTTTGTTGTAGCCTGTTAGCTGCTGGTTCCTCTAGCAGTCGAATCAGATGAGGAGCAGTCGAATCAGATGGGAGTCAGAGTCAGCATCAAGGCAACCTGAGAGCTCTGAGGGGGAATGGAGCTGCCAGAGAGAGAGAGAGAGACAGAGGCAGAGCCTGGGCCGTTGGTCAGTCCTCAGATGGAGAGTCAACAGCCCCCAGGTCTGGAGGTGGCTGATGAGAAAGAGGAGGAACAGCTGGGTCCACTACCTGATGCGCGGATGCACAAAAAGCAAAGGAGGGGAAAGCAGTGGAAATATGTGGGCTGATTCTTGGAATGGAAGAGCCACTGCTGCTAGTGAAGCCCCACCCTAGCTCTTGGGATAAAAGGCAGGGGCAGAGATCAATAGATGTGGCAGACGACAATTCATCTCCCTGCTGGACAGACTTGTTAGCCTGCATTGAGATAGAAACATTTTGCCGGGGCTGCTGACACTCCTAATAAAGGAATCATTTATTTAAATACATGTTTGGGGAGCTGGGTCAGAACACCTTTGGACTGAATACTATTAATTGTTCCTAGTCTGTTTAGTGTTAAAAACATGTCCAGATGTTCAATTTTGACTTTTGTAATATATCTGATATAGAGGGCCGATTCAATTTAGTTAAACTAGTGGGGATATACTGTATACCCATGATGGGCATGTGAGTGTTGCCCTAGCTCAACTACAGTGTGCATGTGAGCACCAGCCAGCTGATTTTTGGATCTTCCAGGTCCACTGGAAGTCAGGAAACAGGCTGTTTCCAGCCTCCAGAGGGCCTCCGGGGTGGGTGGGGAAGGCTGTTTTCCCCTCTCCAGGCTCCAAGAAAGCCTCTAAGAGCCTTGGGAGGGCAAAAAACAGGCCTACCGGGCCCACCGTGCCATCACATGTCAAAAGTGGCGGTTGCATAGGGGTCACCCACACATGCGTAGGGAGCGGGAAACATTGAATTATGGGTGTGGGAACGCTCATGCATGACCCCTCCCCTTTTGGCACGCAACAGCAAAAAGTTTAGCCATCACTGCTGTATACTGTCAATTTTGTATTATAATATTGTGGATTTTCATCTGTTCTGTGCATGAGTTTGTTTATTTACTCTATTTACTATTTTTTATTTATGGCAACTTCAAGATTTGATATTTTGTGACTCTAAAGGATTCTCCAGATTTACCTTAAAAGCCACATTTCAAAGGCTTTACTCTCTTCTCAACAATCTTGGATATTTTCATGATTTTCATTATTTCATGAAATAATGGGAAGTTGACTAGATGTAACACTTGCTCCTCCTTATTCTTAATTTTAAACCAATTTCCCCTGAGATCAGAATACGTTTCACATCTAAAAAGCTTTTCTGGCAATTTGTATTCACCTTTTCTGAGGCTGCTCCACTTCAGAAAGTCAAGAATTTTATCTGTCTTGAACGTTTAATCACAGAAGATGGGAGGAAAAAAAACCGTATTCAATGTGTATACAGATCCTATATGCATAATGATATGAGGACAAGCTCTGTTTCCTGGGGCGAAAATGAATGTGTGAATAATGGATAATCTCTGTCCGCATAATTGAAATGTGTTGAATTGTGTAGAGCAAGAACAAGAATAGTGATCTAACAAGGTTAAGAAAAGGTTTGTACAGAACCTTTTAAGACCAGGAACACACAAATAATATTAACACAGATATAATATAATCATAATATCATTTTGGAAAATAATAAGGTTTGGGTTCAAACATCTATTGAAATTTTGACGTGCTTTACTTGGAATCCTTCTTCATGAGTAATGCCTCTGCTAAAGCAACTTCATGCGCTGAAGGGACTGTAGGACCATCCAAAGTTTCCTTGCTCCCCTTCTCATGTATCTGCTTCTATAGAACTGGTAGTAAAACTGGTGGGAGGCTCTGCCCACCAACCCCGATGTCATCAGAATGCTTCTGTACATGCACAGAAGAGCGCACACGAGCAAAGCCACTGTGCGCAGCCCCATTGCGAACCGGTAGTAAAGGTAAGTAGAACCTACCCCTGATCTGCATGTGTCCTGGATGAGGACAAATGAAGAGTTTACATGGTTGTTTTATTCATCAGGCTAAAAATAACACATTGTTGTAAGTCTGGAACTTTTGAAGGCCTCCTTATACAATATATAAATAAGCTTTTCCATACAGATGTTCTCATATATCCCCCCCTGCAAAGATGTTAGGAATACAGAAGCCTAACACTTCTGCAAGAATTAGGATGGAAGAAACTACACTTTATGAAATTGGAAAGGGACATAACTTTATCAGAAACGGAACAGAGGGAGTCAAGATCTCTACTGAATGTGCAAAATTTGAACCTCATGGTACCTGCCCCAAATTCTACAGTTTTGAACTCAGACTCAAAAATAGTTTTTTTTTTAAAGAAAAATAATGGGGGTGAATCTCAACTTAGTGTTTGGGAATTACATGCCAAAGGATCCATAAGCCCTTCTTGCACTCCATTGGTGTTACTGCAGCATCCTAATACACACACACACACACACACACACACACACACACACACACGAGGGGTGGGTTCTATTTACCTTTACAACCGGTTCGTAATGGAAGTGTGCGCGCGCACTTCTGCACATGCACAGAAGCTTCTGCACATGCGCAGATAATCCATGGTGACATCCGGGCGGGTGGGCGGAGCCTCCTGCCACTTTTACTACCGGTTTGTAAGAACTGGACGAAACCGGGAGCAACCGACCATTGACACACACACAAACATAAACATGGGAACAGGAAGCCTTTTGAAATAGAAGTACTCACATTTCCATTCTTAAACACTCACAAGCTTATCCCCAAATGGTATGAAATTGCAGGTGTCCCCCCCCCCCCGTGGCATTTGAGAAGGTTCAAACTGAATAAAATAACCAAAACCAGCCTTTTTAAAAAGACAGTATGATGCCATTTGTGGGGGGGGGGGATAAGATTGAGGATGAAATAGGTACCATCCCCACCCGTAAACTGCTCCCTGGATTCCTTTCCGGTGATCTAGCTTTATTATTAGATGATTTTCTGTGTCTTTCTGAAAAGTTAGAAATAGAATCCTGTTGTGAAAGCTCAGTCCCCCAAGATTTGGGTGCTCAAACAATACTATTTTGGCACAATGAAGCATCCTGTATCTTAGTGATAATTGAAGAAAAAGATCATAAGGACCAGGATGTTCTGGATAGGCTACTCAAGATTGATTTTAAGAATTTAAACATGCAGTTAAAGCAACTGAAGTAATAAACAGCACGGCTTTGTTTTTGACCTAGTGACATTCTGAACTGCTTCTTGACCCTGCACTGATGACAGTGCCAGTTTCTCAGCCCATTTTAAAAGGATATGAATCATATACCTTGTTATGTCACTAGCTAACGTAGCAATTCTTCTCCTTTTTTTAAAAAAAATGTTTTATAGCAACAAGGAGTGTTAGTTTCAGAAAAACTCTTCCAGGATTTTAGATCCCAGATTTTGGATCCATAAATAGTTGATAGAAGTAACCCTGCTTAGTCCTATAATGCTTAGCTAATAAATACATTTATTTACTTATGTATATGACATTATGTCTTTTTGACATTTTCTCTATATATCAGGTTGCTGTTTTTTGCTATGCAGGCCCCTTAAAATATCTCAAATTGAAAAATTTCCAGAATTCATTTTAAATTGCTTAAAAATAAGTTTTACCTAAGGAGAACCCCAAAGCAGAATTATACCTGAGGTAAAACGCATGGTGGCTACTCTGTTTTATTCTGAGAAACAAATGCTTCAGCTATGAGGATACATACTGCACTTGTATGCAACTCCAAAAATATTGAACAAAGCAGAGGTAACATTCATTTTATTTTTATGTGGCCCATTGGAAAATAGCACATTAATTTGCTCACTAATTATTTAAATAGTTTCTTCAGCATTGTATAAATTGCCAGCATTATTTTCACTAGCTTGTTGAGAGCCAATGTAATACAGTGGCTAAATTGTCAAACTAGGAGCAGGATCTAGTCCACCTTTGAGCAAACATCCAGTGGGTGACCTTGAGCTAGTCATTCCCTTTCAGCTATAAATCAGTGTCAGACTTTGCAACAAGTCAGTCAATAAGCATCATAATCATGCATTGATGGATTTGTTCTTAGGCAAATACAAAAACAAGCAATCTCTGCAACCATGTGGGACAAACACTTAGAACAGAAAAACATCTAGTGGCTTGCATTTCTTCTATGTAAAAGTAATTTAAGTTCCTCTTTATTACAAGAATTTCTCTTCTGCTTTTCTTTTCTAGATTTCTTTCAACACCACAAAATCACCTATTTTTTTTTTTTATCCGGTGAGTGTTACAATGTCCCTACATTTAGTTCATATTTGTGGTCAAGTTTTGCAAACCAACCTAGTTTTCCAAAGGTTTCCAATAACTTACACTTGATACTTCCTTGCTATAAAAAGCAATATATTCCCAGTGCTACTTTCTCAAAATGATCCTCAAACTCTCCACTAACTCTTTCTAGAGGAGTGCTGCCCCATCAAAAGTCACAGGTAGCAATTCACTGGACTTGGAGTGGAGGGGTGGGGGGGCTCAAATGTTAAAGCCACTCAGGCTTTCTAGGGTGGAGTCATTACCATTTTCTCTCTATACAGCATGGGGTGGAGATATATAACAGTATAATCCGCACACTGAGGATATCGCTGTCTACAAAGGAATCCATTTGAGAATTAGTCAAGATCTCACCTGAAAAAACAACACATCCCTGATGGTTAGTAAGGCTCAACAGAGACTTCATTTCCTTAGAGTCCTGTGGAAAAATCAGGTAGAACAACAGCTGATGACTTCTTTCTATTGGTCCGATAGAAAGTGTTCTCACATACTGTATAACAGTATGGTATGCTGGTTTAACAGCTGTGGACAGGAAGGCACTACAGAGAGTGATCAATTAGGCACAAGAAATCATTGGTTGCCCCCTAACACCACTGGATGACATCACCAGGTCTCACTGTTTCAGCAGAGTAAGGAAGATACTTAGGGATGATTCACACCCTGGCCAGTGTCTCTTTTCACTTTTATGGGAAGAAGACATCGAAGTATAGCCAGCTGGACAAACAGGTTTAAAAACAGCTTCTACCCATGGGCTAAGGGTTAGGGTTCAGACTTCTAAACACAATCACAATCACTCCATGTACATATGGGATTGTATGATTAGGGTTTTTTCCCCCCCAATTGCTTGTATAAGGATTATTCTCTATCCTATTAATGTTGTCTTTTATTTTCTGTTATAGATTGCACCAATAGAGGCTAAACCAATTTTGTTGTATACATGATGTACAATGGCAATGACAATAAAGGCTATTATTATTATTGTTTTTGTTTTTGTTATTGTTGTTGTTATTACTATTATTATTACGAAAGGACACCTTTTTTTGCTTCTCTCAAAGTAGGCAAAATCAGCAAAGTAGGCAAAATTGCAAAGAGTCATTAGTCACTATTTGAAACCAACCACATGCCACTTTGCTTTAATTTGCTTTGATTTATATGCCATCCTTCTCCGGAGACTCAGGGCGGCTTACAATGCGTTAAGCAATAGCCTTCATACTTTTGTATATTTATACAAAGTCAGCTTATTGCCCCCACAATCTGGGCCCTCATTTTACCTACCTTTGAAAGGATGGAAGGCTGAGTCAACCTTGAGCCTGGTGAGATTTGAATTTGCAGTGATTGCAAGCAGCAGATGTTAATAACAGTGCTTTAGTCCACTGTACTACAGGCTCTTGTTCAATGCAGACCATTTTGGTAAAAATATTGATTTTTAAATCTCCACTATTCCATTTTTTAAAATCATTATGCACAGTGTTTAAAATATAAAAGGCTGAAAATTTTTAATTTTTCCTTATATAGAAATAAAAATTGCTCATTTTTGAACACATCTGCTTTTATTTTAGACAAATATTTATTGTCCACAATATACTAATTCTCCATTTCATTCCTTCTAACATTTGAATTGGAATATCAAGTCATGATACTTATTTTGTTCCAAATTGAACATAGCTTTCCTAAAATGTACTATGGAAATTTTCAAAATTATCTAATCTTATGATGGAACAAGAACAACAACAAAAAAGCTAGACAGAATGAAAGGAAATGATTATCTAAGCAGAACTCATTAACTATATTGCCTTTGAAAGAGTGTGTCATAGCAAAAGTTGCTTACTTAGTAGCACATCCAATTTAGTTGTTTGAGGCTTTAATGAATTATGAACCATCTTAGAAAAGAATTTCCTTTAAATGCCATTTTAAGAAAATCTCTGTTGCCTTGGTGATCTATCAGCATCTTTTCAGATTGAAATGGCATAATATATAGATAAATCGACTCTCTTCAATATGTCATTCTTCAATAATAACTAAATCAGACTTCTCCAGATATGTTCAACTTTTCTAGGTCTATTTTTTAATTTCTACATACAGATGAACCCAGGACAAGAAATTAATGAAGAGACGAAGTCTTATTTTTGGATTACATTTTCTTTTCCTACATATGGGCCATGGAATATAGAAACCAGTTGAAATTCTAGATAAGGATTTTCTAATTGCTAAAGTTAATCTTTGCACAAATACAGTAGTGATTGCAATATAGAGTTTAGAATAAATACAATGCTTGCTGAAGAGTGAGTTAATAATAGAATATTAATGAACAGTCTACATTTTTATCCCATTCTTCCTGAAATTTCATTCAGCTAATTATATGATTGTTGAAAAAGACCAAAATATCTAAGTCAAGATATTCTGATTATAGAACAAAAGCTGGAACTTTCAACATCTTGATATAGAATAACTATAGATATAATTTTAAATCATACTAATTATGTAAGATTTTCCTAATTAAAACAGAATCAAATAAATGTTAGTGATGCTAAGTTTTTTATGTTCAAAGCAAAAGAAATGCAATAAGAATTATCTCAGTATTTTTTTTATTTATTTAAAAAAAGAAAACGCTTCAGATTTATCCATTAAGAACCAGGAGGGCATCTGGGACGGTAAATACTAAGACTGAGGGGCAGTAAAGAGCTCCCTCCCTCCGTCCCTCCCTCCGTCCCTCCCCCCCTCTTTTATGCATATACACCACAGGTACTCTCACACACACACATACATTATACATACAGAGAATAAAGGGACATTCAGTATTTATATATATGTGTATATATATCTAAGATGTGAAATGTATCCCAGATGCTCAGCTGAAGTAAGCAGACACATGTATTGAGTAGTAATGCTATAGAAAGTTGTTGGAGGCAGAATATGACTTTGGTGTCAATGGCAAAGGCATAGTTTTGCACTATGGAGAAAAAGACAATGGTAAACTATTCCTGTACTTTGCCATGAAAACCATATGGATAAACAAGATAAAGTGACTGGCAACCTAGTGCAGGATGATAAGCTCTTCAAGTCAGAAGGTACTTAACATGCTCCTGAAAAAGAATTGAAGAGATACAAATGGTGTTTGATAGTGTGATAGGGAGAGGGAGGGAGGGAGGGAGGGAGACAGAGAGAGAGAGAGAGAGAGAGAGAGAGAGAGGGAGAGAGAGAGAGAATATATTCAGCCTGAAGAACATTGTGAATCATCTTGAAATCCTGAACCACAATGATATAAGGAACTGTAAAATGAAATAAAAAAGTGGTTAAGGATGAATGTGAAAAGAAAGAGCCAAAGATCAAGATACAGAGGAAAATAAACCTGGATGGCAGAACAAACTGTGAAATTGCCTAAAACAGAAGAGAAACCAAAGCAAAAAAAAAAAAAAAAAGAGCAAAGATCTCAAAAAGAAACTTACCGTATTTTCCGGCGTATAAGACGACTGGGCGTATAAGACGACCCCCAACTTTTCCTGTTAAAATATAGGGTTTGGGCTATACTCGCCATATAAGACTACCCCTCTTCCAACACACACCAAATAAAAATTAAAAAACATCAACTGCCTCAACACAATGTAAAAGCAGCTGTGCTAGACCCAAAATGGCCCCTGCAACTAGCAGGAACCTCACACAGCCACAAAAAGCCCAAAAAACAACTTTCACACTTTACACACACACAACACAACACAACTGGCTCATCCACAATGTAAAAGCAGCTGTGCTAGACCCAAAATGGCCCCTGCAACAAGCAGGAACCTCACACAGCCACAAAAAGCCCAAAAAAATCAACCTTCACACTTTACACACACAAAATTCCACATACAGCTTAGAGTGTATGTGTTAGTTAGAGTGAAACACTACAGAAAGACACCACATCTCAGAAAGCTGCACAAATATTATTTTATTTTTATTTTTATATGAAAACTAAATTTAAAACTTCCTAAACTTTAAATGGCTAGGTCTAAAAAAGAACAACTAAAAAACCCCAATTAACTATTTTTTTAAAGCTCCCAAAGGGTTAAAAAACTTACCCAATAGAACAGGGGTCTCCAACCTTGGCAACTTTAAGACTTGTAGACTTCAACTCCCAGAATTCCTCAGTAGCTTTGTTTTTACTGGCTGAGGAATTCTGGGAGTTGAAGTCCACAACTCCTGCCTGCATGATTGCAGGCAGAAAGTGGCTTGCTGATGGAATGGATTCAGGCAAGCGAAGCAAGGCAAGCGTTGCGATTACCAGCTAAGGTAAGCAAGCTGGAGGGGGAAAACTTTTTTGTTTTTACAGGGCTCTGGGCTCTGGCGATCCCAGCTGAGTTGCCTGATTAGCAGGCAACGCAGCTGGGATCGTCAGAGCTTGGATCGATGGCTCTGGCGATCCCAGCTGCGATGCCCGATTGGCAGGCAACTCAGCTGGGATCATCAGAGTTTGCAGAGTCACGTAAAAGGAAAAAAGTTTTTTTCTTTAACATGGCTCTGGCATCCCAGCTGAGTTGCCTGATTAGCAGGCAAAGCTGGGATCGTCAGAGCTTCGATCGCCAGAGCCATTTAAGGCTCGTTAGAGTCTTTTGGGCTGGTCTGCCTGGTTACAGGAGAACGACACCCGGCGTATAAGACGACCCCCGACTTTTGAAATGATTTTCATGTGTTAAAAAGTCGTCTTATACGCCGGAAAATACGGTAATAAACAATTCTAGAGATTTATTTAAAAAGACAACAAAAGAAATTACATCTATAAAGCTATTGAAGATAGAAACACACATAGAAAAGTAAATAGTCTTTCAAAAGGTCTCTGAACTCAGAGGTTCCGAATTGATATGCTAAATAATGTCAAAATGGACAGTAAGTGAGGAACTGATTCAAAGATCAAACAAAGATGGAAGGAGTATATTGCAATTCTGTCTAGTAGTCATCTTAATATCCAAGTATCTTACAATATATTTCTATTTACAAGAACATCTAGTATAAGAATATGAAGTTAAATCAACATTCTGATTATTATCAAGTCAGACAATTTAGGGTATATGGAAGATGACATTGACAAATTTTGTTAGAATCTTTTGTCTAGGCAAAAGTGGGGGAAGCATTTTTTCAATTCCACAATCAGATAATATACAGAAATGAATCAGACATACACCTCCCTAATTCACTGAACTACACAAAAGAGGAGGAGACACAGAACAACCAAATTTCCAAGACTGATGTCAGACCAGGAAATCAACTCTATGGCTAAGCTAAAACTGTTTTTATTGAAGTTGGCCATAACAACAGAATCTTGCAAGTCTGATTTTGAACTTTTGAACTTTGTTGTTGAAGAAGACTCCCAAGATACCATGAACAACCCAGAAAACAAACAATGAATCACAAAACAAATCAGTCCAGAATTCTCACTTGAGACACAAATTACTAATTCAAATTGTTATATTTTTGAAACATCGTGTAAGAACCTAGCTCTCTGAGGTTCAGGAAAAGGTGAAAGGCAAGAGGAAAAAAACAACAACTAGTAGAATAGTGGCTGGACTGAATTACAGTGCTCTGGGGTGAACTGTTGGAAGACCTGAAAGACTAGGATGGGGATACATCACCCTGGAAAAAAAATCTACTTATAAGATTGCTAAAAGCTGACACTGATTTGATGGTACATCATTATTATTCTAATCATCAGGCCAGACCTAGGGTTGTATATGCATTTGAAAGGCCATACAGGCAGTATGGTAGGATGCACTTGTATTGGCTGGGCACATATTTTGCAAATTTTGAGTGAAGTCTATGTCTCAATTGATCTGAATATTGTATTGTTCTCAACTCATTTCCTGGTTTTGCTAGTCTCTGTCCCATCCATCAATCCATCCACATAATCACTAAGAGCTAACAAGAGATGGAAAGTCTGACCTGATTTGGATTGCCCTTCTATTCCAGTCTATGGAAGGTTATGCAATACTCTTCCTCCAATCATCCATCTACTGAGTTGCCACTTCAGAAAATAAGGTATCTGCTGCAAAAAGAGCTCTTACATGCAAGGCTCTCTTTCAAACTTGCCATATTATCTCTTTAGGAATGGAATGTAGTAAGTTATCTTGCAATCAGCTATGGAACTTTTTTTTCCCTGTGAGCAGTCTGGCTGATCTTTTATATCACATGAAAACTTCCCTTTTCAGCCAGGCATTTGTAAGCACAGCAAATTAAAAAAACTGCCTTGTTTGAGAAATATGACAAATTATTATACAGTAAGCAGAATTGGGAAGTTCTAGTTATAATATAGGGGCATATTTTATTTCATTGTCATTTTTATAGTTTCAACAATCTGTTGGGTGAACATTGAAAAGTGCAGCATCTTTGCATTAGTCTTAGCTCTTAAAGATATTCAGGCATGATTTGTGACATTAAGAAATACTTGTTGAACCAAATGATTGTCAGAATTTCTTAATGTGATCAGTAGATGCTGAAACAGGATGAAGTATGCAAATTCTAGGATGTAAATTCTACAGATTTTTTTTTAAAAAAATGTTTCAGATATAGATCTTTTTTTCTGTACTTCAAGCCAGTCAAACTGCAGTTGATACTTAATAGAAAAACTGCAAAATTGAGTTAGGCAATACATTCAACCTAATTGCTGTTTTATATAACACCTGTGTGGCATTTTGCTGACCCAGGAACTAAAGAACTGCATATTAAGGTAAATTAAAGCTGAATTTCTTTGACAAATTTAGCTTAGAGAAGATTACTTCTGCCCTATGGCTCTCTTGGCTTCATCACATTAAATTATCCCTAGATGGACTAGGAGGAAATACTGTATATCTGATATTATACTGTTTTGGCTCTGTTGCATTTTGGAACTGTATGAAGAAAAATCAGGTCCAGTTCCAAGCTGGAGAAAAATGCTGTTTTAAAATGGAGGCAGGCTGAGGGAAAGGTGTCCATTTACTTGGTTGCCAGAAACTTCTGTGACAGCAGCATGTTTCTGGGGTAGCTGACAAAATGGGGTTGAGAGTAGGCGGGCTTTGAAACATTCTTTGAGATGCCTGTTCCTGTACAAGAATATGTCCTTCAATATTTTAATGACTGTTGCCAGATTCCTATGGGGTCATGTAGGGGTCATGGCTGACTCTATAGGTAAAAGGGAAATGCAAATCCTAGGTGTTTTGTTTGTCTGAGCTAATCTTGTCATCTTTGGCTCCTTGCCTATTGTGTAGCTTATTTGGAGTCTCTTTCAGTGGTGGGATTCAGCCGGTTCTGTCTGGATCACACAAACTGGTAGCAGTGACTGCGGGAGGTTCCTCCCACCCGCCCGGATGTAATGCACGACTACTGCCTGCTCACATTTGCAAACCGGTAGGGAAGGTAAGTGAATCCCACCTCTGGTCTCTTTGCTGATACAAAATCTCCATTCCTAAAGACTAGCCTCTTCAGGTTTCTGCTTGAGGCTGTTTTCCTATCGCAGGAAGACTGGGGCTGCTTTCTCCCTTTAAGAAGACATCTCTCCTCTTCTCCTTCAGGGGAAATATTCTATTCTGCCTCTTTTTCATATTAAGAATGAACAATATTTTATTCTGGGGAGGTAGGGAGGCTTCCTATTGAATAATCTCAGAAATCAGGATGAGCATTTTCTCCATCTTAGAAGAATAAAGTGAAATGGAGACCTGAATAAAAACAAGGGGAAAAAAAGGGTACCAATTTGCCTATTTACATTTCAAAGCGTGAAAGAAAAGTCCATACAACTAGCAAATATGTTTATCTAATTCCAATCGAGGATTTTTTCCACCTCATCAGTATTTTTGCCATTAATGCAGTACGATGTAATGGATAAGGTTTTGGTTAAAAAAAATATAGCTTGGTGAATTCTTATTGGATTCATTCTTCTTAATTGAATTGAGAACTTCCCAAAATATTCCACTCAGTTCTTATTTTTTTAAAAAAAAAATCAAAGTAAAAAATATTTTAAGACAAACTAAAATAATATTTAAATGTGAATTATCATGTTAAAATGTTCACAGAGGAATGTGGAAGCAAAATGATTTGAAAGAGTCTATTTATTTTGGAAATGAAATTTTGGTCAACTAGGTTTATGTTCTTTCAGACTTCCATTGATTGTGATGAATCTCAAGCTTAGTAATGTGCAACTTGAATTATTCCTCATGAAAATGTCCATAGCACTAGATAAAATCTTAGGAAGAAATGCAAATATTAGTTTTGTATTTTGCAATATGCTTATTCTGATGTAATTTTCTGGAGCAATTTAAACAGTACATTCATTAGTATTCCATTCAGCTGTCATTATAAAACACTGGAAGCGGGGGGGAAGGAATCATGTAGCTCTCATAGGTGCTGCAAAGTCTCTGAATAGTACTTCTGTTATTCGTTGCAACTTCTACACTAAATCCCTACAGTTTTACTCTAATTTATCCAGAGGCCATTTTGAACACTAAGATAAAATAGCCTAAGGCAAGCCTTGCCATAAACCATTTCAGATGTTTTCTTTGAGCAGGTACAGGACAGAATCTAAAAAAAAAAAGTATCTGTGTATATAAAGGAAAATATAAGTTCAAAATTTTCCAAATGCAGTTTTATATAAAAGTTGTTAAACTATTTTGTTTCCTTTCTTCTGGATCCATATTGGCCTTTTTATTTTTCAATCTTTTCTCATTGCAATATTTATTCCTTTTCTATCTGCAATATTTATTCCTTTTTTTCTTTTTATCACCCTTTAATCTCTTGCTTCAGGATCAGGGCGACTGAATGGAGCTGAGTATTTACCGGCCAGATGCCCTTCCTGATGCCTCCACGGAGTTCGCAGCAGATTTTGTTTTTCTTTGCATCCTGATAGAGAAACATCATTAGTTTGTATCTATTGATAGCCCTTGTGATATTGCGGTTGAAGTTAAAGTAGTCATTAACAGGTAGGACATTATGGTAGATAAACTTGTGTACTAAACTTAGGTCGGAACGTAGACAGTGTAGTTAAAGGTTATCCAGGCCTAAAATTTCAAGCTGGTGGTATAAGGAATTTTATTGCAAGCAGAGGAGTTGAGTAGTCTTCTTGTAAAATACCTCTGGACCCTCTCTAATGTATTAGTGTCTGAAATACAGTGTGGGTTCCAGGCAAGTGGGCAGTATTCAAGGATAGGTCTGGCAAAGGTTTTGTATGCTTATATGTCTGCTGCCAACTCCACATTGGTGACAGAAAGATCATCCGGCTAGTAAACACTCAGCTCCATTCAGTTGCCCTGACTCCACCCCAATGCAAAGGATTACAGGGTTCTTAAAAGACCAAAAAAAAAAAAAAAAATCAAGACAGTGATCATATTCCACACACCTTCATTCTCCTATTTTCTCCACAACAACAAGCCTGTGAAGTGAGATGGGCTAAGGGAGTGAGACTGGCCCAAGGTCACCCAGCTGGCTTTCATGTCTAAAGCGGGACATGAGTTCAAGGTGCCCTACTTTGTAGCCTGATGCCTTAACCACTAGATCAAACTGGCTCTCAAATAAATATATGAGAGAATTACCTTCCCTTAATAAATGGGCATATTAGGTGGAGATCAACTGCTTTTCAAATTTTGTGGGTTTTTTTCTCTCTTGCATATAAATCATTTTCATTTTTGGATTTATCTCTCTTTCTTTTCTTTCAGTTATTTTGCTTATTTTGACAGCCTTGACTGGAAACTAGCCAGGATAAATAACAAGACAAGCATGATGTGGGAGATTTTAGTGGAAGCTTCTCTCTCTTAAAAAAAAGAAGAAAAATCTTTTGCCTTCATGTTTCATCACAGTGACAAGGAAATGGAATTTTGAGAATGACAAGTCTAGAGTTCAGTAAATGTTATCCAGTAGAAAAAAAACAATGTGATGAAAGTTATAAGCCTGACAGGAGCTATTTGAATTAATAAATACAGGTATACATAAAAATAATTGTTCTTTTATAAGTATTATTTTCTTAATCTGATTTGTGCTCAGAAATTGTCCTCCGTAATAAGCAGTCGTTACACTTCAGCTAAATTGAGAATGTCACCATATACTGTAAAGGTGTGACAGCAGGCTGACTCTAAATGACAAGTGCTGAGATCTATACAAATATCTATACAAAAGAAGAGGAAAGCTGTAATTTACAAAATAAGTTATTAAAACTGTAAAAAGGTTCTTTAAATGCAGGTGAAAGAATGTTGGTAGTTAAAATAATTTGATAAAATCATTGGGAACCAAAGTTCAATTTCATTCATTGCCTTGCAGGTTTTGATTACAGAAATAAAGTTGTACATTTGATCAAGATATAATCCTCTTTTCAGTCAAAAACTACGACCTCATGATTAAATCATGAATTAAGAATATCAGTGATTTACATGTTTTAATTTGTTGTACTCAGAGGCAAAGAACAATATATGAAGGTGTTAATATATTTTGTAGGAAATCTTCTTTCATTCACTGCATAATATTTGACAGAAATCTCAGTTTAAACACATATGTTATCAAAATCTTTTCTGGAGGGGAAACTTATGTAATTGTTCTTTCGTCTGGAACTGTTTTTATTCCTTCTATCAATATGAAATTCAATAACTTCTGTCATGTAACCTCTCCATTGTAGCATAATAGAAAAAGAACTGAGAAAAATGGAAGAAAAGAATCTTGTGACTGTAATCATCCCCATCACCTATTACTAACACAATAAATAAATGATACAAGCTTGTGGATTGTGAAAGACACAAACCTTTAAATACCATTTGCTAGCTTTATCAAAAGTCTCTAGTCTCTCATTTCGTTGATGTTTTTCCCTAAGGAAGAATCTCAAAATTCATATCAAAACTCATTTTACCTGGAATGTGGAATATGGTACCTAAAGAATATAAAAGCTTCTTGGAGTTGTTTTCTGAGTTGTTTTGGGATTGTTTTCAAATTTATCAGAGGCCTTACTTTGTAATTTATTTCATTACTCACCAAATTGGTATTTTGCTAGCAACTCTAAAAGATTTGAAGTCTCATCTAAATTAATTCCTTGTTACAAGTGAAGGCAACCTTTTTTAGGCATAAGTCTGTCAGAGTGTAACTCAGTAGATTGTTTTCAAGTGGAATAACTTAGCTATCATTTTTTTTAATTGTTATATTCCTCCAAATGCAAATATTATCTTTATCAGAACACTGAGAGATAGATTTGCTTGGGGATAATAAATAATCCAAGTCTGATTGGTGTCAATCAATCCATTGGAATTTGGGGTAGGAAGAGATTAAATGGGTGCTTTTAAAATAAATAATTGCAATGAAACGTGTACAAAAAGATATCCCAAGATACTGGCCGCTGTTACCATGTTTTCCCGAAAATAAGACCCTGTCTTATATTTTTTTTAAACCCTGAAATAAGCACTTGTCCTTATTTCCATGCATTCAAAAGCCCAATTGGGCTTATTATCAGGAGATGTCTTATTTTGGGGAAAACATGGTACTAATGCCATTATGTAAAATAAAAACTGCTTACATGGAATCACCAGCATAGGAATTAATGGCTATGTTGAAAACTGGGAAATGCAGTTTCTCTTTTTTTCCCCTGTCTTGTACTACCTTGATAACAATGTATATCATACTCTTGAAGCTGGAACCAAACACCTATTGATTGTGGAAGAACTCAGAGTGGATAAAGAAGGCCTCTGGATTATATTCACAGCTGTTAGGTGAGCAATCTTCATGTAATTATCACTTTAATAGCAACGTTTTCCCTAGAATTGTTCTCGTTATAGGTGATTCAATAGGAAACAGAGAGGCTTAAACTCATTGTTGCAAAGAGGAATCTTGTTCTATTGATTTTTTTTCTGGTGTAATTTAAAACTATAGAAAGGGGAGGGGGAAAGCAGCCTTGGCAACTGTGAGAGGAAAAAATATGTCACCAACAATGCAATTAAACGCAAAGCAGTGCACTCAATGACATTTACTTAGCCCTTTGGGAACCACTGAATTGTCTAAATTGGACCTGACTTGTGCAACGGCTTATTGGTTACCCACGTAGGCTTCAAGATTGCCTCTGCTGATAATCAAACAGGAACTCTCCTTATTGCATCAATAAACAGATAATGTAATAGGAAATGCTTTTACATTTATCTCCATATTGTAAAGGTGATACCTATGGGAAACAAATGTGTATGTGTGTTCTACTATTGGTCATTGTGAAGTAGGCCATTATAATATATAAATTGAGTCATTCTTGATCACTGGTAACTGTCAGGATTGATCCCTGCACAATTCTTGGCAAGATTTCAGAAGTGGTTTGCCATGCCTGCTTCCTAAGGTTGAGAGAAAATAACTGACCCCAAGTCACTCTGCCTAAAATAGAATTAATGGTCTGCTAATTTCTAGACTGATGCCTTAACCCACTACATCAAAGTAGTATGCATGCACACATGGTCGTATTGATTGGAACATTACAGTGGTGGGATTCAAATAATTTAACAATCGGCTCTCCCAGGGTCAGGTTTTCATGGGAGGAATGATCCATCCCCATCCTCCATCCAGCTGCACATGCAACAGCCAACCTGACCCTGGGTGAACCAGTTGTTAAATTTTCACCCTTTGCCAAAAGGATGTTTCTGAGGGTGCTTGTCTGCATGTTGGTCTTGTGGCTGTTTCAGCTTTCTGGACGCGGCTCTTTTAAGAGGCAAGGTTTCCGAGGAATGAGGAGGGTGGGTTACGATGGAGACAAGGAGTTAATGCTCCTGAGAGCTCAGGCAGGGAGGTGAAGAATCGGGGGGAAGTGGAGGGAGGGGTTCCCCCCTCCCCATGGAGCTGCATGCAGGGGGTGTTGGTCAGTCTGTGGGCAAAAGTGAGAGAGGCGAAAAATTAAGTTGGCAGCACGATCGAAGTTGGGCCCAATGTAGGGGAGACTGTTGGGTTAATTTGGCCAGGCAAATTATTACCCTCCCCCACTATCAAAGTGGATCTTGGGTGCTGTGCTGCAATGGAGAAATGGGCAATGAAGTGGCCAGCATGAAGGAAGGAGGAGGGAAAGTGGCCTTCTCCTTCCCTCACGCCAGCCACTCCATTGCCTGTTTCTCCATTGCAACGCAGCATCCAGGATCCACTTTGATAGTTGTGGCTGGGGCTAATTTAACAACCAATTTGTCTGAACCAGTGCAAACCAGCTAAATCACACCACTGGAACATTAGCCTGGAACAGAAATAGACAAGTTTGGACAGGATCAATAGCTGACACACCATAGGCTGCCCTCCAAAAATTAATGAAGGGTGAGAAGAAAGAAGTAGGCAGGATCAGGGCAAAAAACTAAATTAGATTTGATTTAATTTTCATTAAGTTAATAAGCTTCTTATGTACTTAATAGCACAGGTTATAATAGACATAACATTTTTGCAATAGAGAAAGCACTCTGACTATAACAATGGTCATTGTTAGTTTGGATACTGGATTGTTTATGAGAGTCATAGCCTGTATCAAAAAGATGATTGAAATAACCTAAAACCACAATTTGAAGCCATTTAGGTTTAGCAGATTGGCGTTCTCTGCCTGTGGAATATTACTAGATTTTGAGAGATGATATATAGTTTTCAGAGGTAGAACACATATAGTTGTCAAATTCAATTCTGGAAAAATACCTAACTGAAATTCTTGAAAATCACTGCTATACTGTATTGACTGTGCTGAGTTATATAGATCAATTTTCTGATTTGAATAAGGTTAGTTTCTATGTTCTTGTGAAGTTCACCAGATGCACACCCTGGCATCCTCTTCTAAAAGTTATTTTAAGAATTATAGTTGAATATTCATTTCAAAAAGAAAAATAAAACTGTAGTTACATATGAAACTATGAAACCAGACAGCAGTCTGTAGACTGCAGACAAAGAATTATTCAGTGATTAAATTTGCAAATAATTTAGTTTTGTTTACAGACACTGCACAAACCAAAAGAGAGATTCAATTTGTTGAATAAACCATTCTGGTGAATTATTCACATGACTGTAATCACAAGTAATAACATTCACCCTGAGGAAGGTGGGTGGAGGAATGCCCACACAGCACGACTTGCAAAAATTTCATTAAACACATTACAAGTCAATTCAAAAACAATGAGGCTTTGCCAAGGAGTTCACTCATGAGGAGCTGATTTGGCAAACATTATCAAGGGATCTTTACAAATTGGTTGAATCATGGAGATTGACACAGATCGGTGGGCTATGCTTATAAAAACCTTTCTGTGCATTAACTTCATTACATGGCTATTGATATTTTTACCTTTCCACTTTCTTTTGTCGGTATATAGGTAGAAGGAAAGAAAGTGTTGTGGTCCGCCAGCAGTGGACAGTGGAGCTAGCAGCGGAGTTGGACAGTGAGGAGACTGGGGAGGACCATGGGCCAGTCCTGGAGTCTGGGGGAGGCCCGGATCAGAGGCAGAGATGGGGTCAGGGCCATCTGGGAGTGATGTGCGGACTCCGGAGCTTCCAGAGTCGGACAGCAGAGATGCAGAGGAACAGGAGGAGCCTGTTTCTAGTGCACACATGTTCAGAGCTGCCAGAAGGCAAGAGCAGCTAAAACAAAAAGGACAACTTGGGAGTAAGGCCAAGAGGTGATTGGGCCCTCCCATAAGGCTTAAAAGAGCAGCAAAGGCTCTTGGACTCTTTGTAGGAAAGCAACGTGCTAAATCTCTTTTCCAGTGTCTCTTGTTTCTGAACTTCATGGGGCTTTGCCAAGAAAGGCCTTCAGCAGGGTGCCAAAGAAGATAAAGGTTTGTGATAAGCCTGAAGGAGTTTTTCTGAAGGACTTGTTTTGGAATTAATTTGGATTAAGATGGGAATGAAGTAATTCTCAACTGTTATAATAAAATAGTTTTGTTTGAGACTAATTGTGTCCTGTAAAGACTAAGTGAGCCTAGGTCACAATATATAGATAGATAAGAATGATAGAGATTTCTGGGTAATACTTTTGTCAATAGATTTTGATTAACTACCATTATTTTTTATTATCATTTATGTGGCTTCATTAATACACATGATTTTTTTAAAAGCACAGGTTTCTGCTTTAAGGAATCCAAAGTTCAGCCTACTAAGAAAATATTGGAAAGGAAAGCAGGGGCAGTAATATACTGCATATGACCAAAGTCAAGCTATAGTCTTACATTAGTGCAGAGATAGGGGTCATGAGGTCCACCAGTGTTGCTAAGCTACAGTTCAACAAATACCTCACAATTTAATATATTGACTAGGAATGTAGTATAGCAACAAAATGAAATGTATTTATTATTATTAATTCAATTTGTATGCCGCCCCTCTCCAAAGACTCAGGACTCACAATACATTTAAAATCATTATAAAAAACATTTAAAAATTAAAAACATTAAAACTCATTCACACCATTCATGGCCGGATCTCGCTGGATCGCAAGAGCGAGATCAACGGCCCCAGGCCTGCCAGAAAAGCCAGGTCTTCACCGCTTTTCGGAAGGCCAATAGGGTGGGGATGGTCCGGATCTCAGGAGGTAACTGGTTCCAGAGAGCTGGGGCAGCCACAGAGAAGGCCCTCCCCCATGGGCCCACCAGTTGGCATTGTTTAGCTGAAAGAACCCGGAGGAGATCAACTCTGTGGGTTCTTACTGGTCGTTGGGAGTTATGTGGTAGAAGGCGGTCTCAAAGATACCCTGGCTCTGAGCCATGTAGGGCTTTAAAGGTAATAACCAACACCTTGAATTGTGACCGGAGACCAATAGGGAACCAGTGCAGCTCGCAGAGAATTGGTGTAATGTGGGTGTACCTAGGTGCACCCATGACAGCTCGTGCAGCTGCGTTCTGGACCAACTGTAGTCTCCGAACACTTTTCAAGGGTAGCCCCATGTAAATGTAATAGAATCTCCTTCTTCAATAGGACATCAGAATTAGGAATGAGCCAGAAGTTTTAGAGAAAAGGCAGGTTCAACTACAAACTGCTAAATTATGACAAACCCATTTTTTTGGGGGGAGGGGACAGTAAACACTGGTTATTAAATCTTCAAATATTTTTTAAAAAAAGCAGTGAGCGAATGAAAATCCAACTGTGTTTCCCCAAAAATAAGAGACTGTCTTATATTTTTTTGAACCCAGAAATAAGCACTTGGCCTTATTTTTGGGGCAGTCTTATTATTTTGGGGTATGTGGGATGGGGCTCCTCTTGCCATCTTACCTGATTTCCAGCTCTGCATTTAAATATTTTCAGGGAGGGCTTATTTTTTTGGGAGAGGCTTATTTTAGCACATGTGCTCAAAAGCCCAATTGGGCTTATTATCAGGGAATGTCTTATTTTTGGGGAAACAGGATAACTTCTCCATACCAGTGAAATCGCAGTATCAATGCTGTGCCTGTTTTAGGCTTCAAATACCAAATACAGGTAGGAGGTCATGGTTAGTGTGAGCTCAAATAGTAAGAAATTGGATTTAGTGTGAACTGTAAATTGATACCATGTCACATTTAATACAAGCCCAAATTCAGTTAGGAAAAGCTAATGTGGATTTTTAGATGCTCATTGTTGTGTATGAAAAATGGAGAAGAGTAAGGTTCTATTTTAAGAAAGCTCAAAAAAGAAGAGGCTTATTTTGAAGAACTACAGCAGAGATAGCAGGTATCCTTTTTATATGAATTTATCCTTTTTTATTATTATACAGTGTTTCATTAATAAACATATTATCTATGTTTAAAAATTTTATTTGCATATTTATATTGAGCTTGAATCAGTTATCTGACTTTCCATCAAAATGGAATCATTTCTATCTATTTGAATAATGTGAATTTGAATAATGTGACTATTTCACAGTTGAATTTGAATAACGTGATTATTTTAGGGTTCTACTTGAGATCTACTATATACATTTTAAAACAGTACAGTAATCTTTGATTTACAACCACAATTGAGCCCAAATGTTTCATTGCTAAGAAAAACCGTTGTTAAGTGAGTTTTGCCTCATTTTACAACCTTTTTTTGAAATAATTGTTAAGCGAATCACTGTGGTTGTTAAATTAGCAACATGATTGCTAAGTGAATCTAGGTTCTCCTTGACTTTGCTTGTCACAAAAGATGATCACATGATCTCAGGACACTGCAACTGTCATAAATATGAGCCAGATGCCAAGAATCTGAATTTTGATCATGTGACCATGGGGATGCTGCAACATAAATGTGAAAAATGGTCATAAATCACTTTTTTCAGTGCCGTTGTAACTTCAAATGGTCACTGAACAAATGGTTGTAAGTCAAGAACTATTTGTACTTTTAAAAAAAATCTCTAGCTTGCATTAGTTGCTAGTTACATCTACAAGGTTGATGTTCCTGCATACAGTTTTTTTTCTAAATGATCATAAAAATTAATAACATTTAAAAACAGCATTGAAGGAATAGGTCATAATTTGAAGGAATGAAAAAAGACACATACTGCATATCCTTGAGATTTAAGCTGCAGCTAAGGAAAAGCAGAAGTCTGGAATAAAAATCACAGAAGTGTGACAATTACCTGGATTAATATATGTTAACATTATTAAAACTTTGCTTGCAAATTAGATTATAAGGAACAGATTTACACTTTTGTGCAGTTTGCTTTTCACTTCAGTGGTCATGAGCACTGCCAAGCTGCATCAAGCTCTTAACAATATGTGACCAAATGAACCCAGCTAAGTTTAGGGAGCGAATTATCATCTAGTATCCTGAATTTTCTTAGCCGAGTTGTTTTAATTTCATGACTGAAGCTCATACTTACATTATTGCATTTCATTTTGTTTAATGTGAAGAAAACTCATTGGACCTGAAATCTTCCCAAATTAATGCCAAAGAAGCATTCAACTTTATATATCCAGAGCCAACAAATTTTAGCTAATTCAGCTCCAGTGGCCTAACTTCATGACACTACAGTAAAACATAATCTAATACCAATAATAATAATAATAATAATAATAATAATACATGGTGGCTCAGTGGCTAAAGATGCTGAGCTTGGTGATCGAAAGGTCGTCAGTTCAGCGGTTTGAATCCCTAGTATTGCGTAACGGGGTGAGCTCCCGTGACTTGTCCCAGTTTCTGCCAACCTAGCAGTTTGAAAGTATGTAAAAATGAAAGTAGAAAAATAGGGACCACCTTTGGTGGGAAGGTAACAGTGTTCCGTGTGCTTTTGGTGTTCAGTCATGTCAGCCACATGACCACGGAGATGTCTTTGGACAGCACTGGCTCTTCAGCTTTGAAACGGAGATGAGCACCGCTCCCTAGAGTCAGGAACAACTAGCACATATATGCCAGGGGACCTTTACCTTTAATACCAAAACAAAAAAGCTAAAGATACACAAATCAGTTTAAAACTATTCCATGTCAGTGTTCCAAGCACCCACACATTTCATTCAATCGTTTTTCAATCGTTCATGATAATTCTACATCAATACAAAACTTTTCTTAAAGTAAATGTTTACATTTCTCCCAAATATTATTACTGTTAAAAGTCACTGTTAATTCTGATTATTTTTAAAAGTGCAAATGCCCCCAATATATATTTACTTTAAATAGAGCCTTTGCAAATAGACATTTGGGGGACAGAATTATTTTTTAAAAAATCAAAATCTTTGAATTCTTGAGTAAAGAATGACAGGTATTAGAGTAAGGTCTAGAAGAACTCATTGTGACTGACTTGCTACAGCCATCTAACTGCAGCATTCTCACCCCAGCCAAATATTGAAGAAATGGTAGAATAGAATAACTAAATGCTAAAGGAGAGACAAAGTGAAATGTAAATGACAACAATTAAAATTATGTGAAAAAAGCAGTGGCAGATAACAATACAGTTATCTCACATTGACTTATCCTGCATTGAATGGTTCTGTGACAAGTTAGCCACATTGAGTTGATTTGCGTCAAGTTGGCTCAGGCGAGTTGGCCAAGGTGAGTCAGCCAGGGCAAGGCACCTGTAGCAAATTGTCCCATTCCAACTAGAATAATCTATGTTTTGTCACTCTTAAGTAATACAATGGACTTTATTTTAGAGAATCCTGCCATTTTTCTCTTAACAATATCCATGGGAGGTAAAAAAAAAATTCTATTTTTGTACATGCACACCCAAAATAGTGCATTATTCATGACTTATTTCCTTAATATACTATGTAATAAAGACATGAATAACCTAATTTCCTCCCTTTTCCCCATCTCTTTACCATAAAGCACCCTGGGTTACTTCAGTGCTATAATCAGCTCACAGACTCTTCTATAACAGTCCTCCGAAACTTATCATTTATTAGTCCCATCTCTGTTGCCGTAATTCGAGGATCGGACTCAATAAAGAATTCAGAATTATAGTATTCAAACAAAGTACTGTTTATTTACAGAAGGCATTCTATATTCACTGGGTGATTGTAGATAGAAGCAAGGAAGAGGAGCGTACATCCCCTTTTATATCAGGGATTAGGGAGTAGGAGTGGTTACAGAGGAATACATTAGGAAAGGAAGAATAAATTAACCCTTGGTACTCTATGAACATATATCTCTTTCATTTAAGAATAAGGCATTTATCCATGACAAATCCCCCTCTAAATGCCGATTCGACATACAACAGTAATTACATTCAGATTCAGAACAATATAAAACATGTAATTTTGAAGTTAAATATTTATGTTGTTTTGATTGTAAAGTTGTAGTCAGTATATCAGCTATTTGTTCTGTGGTTTCACAATGAATAGCTTTAATGAATCCATTTTGAGATAATTGTCTTACATGTTTGTATTTGATATCTATATGCCTAGATCTTTGACCAATAGCATCTGCTCTAGATATCTCTATTGCAGCTTTGTTATCTTCATATATAGTGAATGGTAGTGAAGGACTCTTCCAAACATTGGTTAATAGATCATTGAACCATATGAGATTATTAGAAGCTTTTGACAAGCAAATATACTCTGCTTCAGTAGTTGATGTAGCTACTAAATCTTGCTTTCCAGTATACCAGTAGACTGGGCAATTGTTAAGAAAGAATACATAGCCGGAAGTGCTCTTCCTGCTTTTAGTGTCGCCTGCCCAGTCGGCATCAGCGTAACAAGTGAGAATAGACTCTTTAACATTGTTGGGCTCTAACAATAGGCAAAAATCTAAGCTGTGTTTCAAATACCTTAACACTCTTTTAATAGCTTCCCAGTGATAAATCAAAGGCTTACTGACATATCTGAACAACAAATTAAGGGGTAGAGCAATATCGGGTCTGGTCCAATTGGCAATATATAAAAGAGAACCAATAACTGATCTGTAAAGTGTATTATCATTAAACTCAGGAGATGATTCATTCATATTCTTTAGAAAATCAGCTTGCATTGGGGTATCACAAGGCTTTGCATCACCCATATTGCACCTGTTCAAAAGTTCAATAATTTTATCCTTCTGAGACAATCTAAATCCTTTTTTAGTTTTACTAATCTGTACTCCAAGATATTTATTTACTTTCCCCAATGATTTCAATGAGAAATGTTCTCCTAATTTTGTTACAAATATATCTCTCTTATCTTTATGTTTGCCAATATACAAAATGTCTTCCACATAAATTAACACAAATTCTAATGAATCACCATCTCTCCTAACAAAGAAACAATTGTCTGCAGTTGTGGCATTGAAGTTCATAGTTTTGAGTACGTTGACCAAACATTCATACCAACGTTTGCCGGATTGCTTCAATCCATACAAACTTTTGTTTAGTAACCATGTTTTGTTTCTATTTGTATTTTGACTATGAGGAGCTCTTACATATATTTCCTTATGTAGTTTTGCAGGTAGGTATGCAGTTTGTATATCGTATTGAAAGACTTCAAGATTAAGGGCTGAGGCTATTACTAAAGCTGTCTTAACACTTTCAGTTCTTACAGTGGGAGAATATGTGTCGGTATAATCCTCAGGGTATCTTTGGGAAAAACCCTGTGCAACCAGTCTTGCTTTATATAATGTGTTACCTCCTTCTAGATTCTTAATTTTAAATATCCATCTAGTGCCTATAATTGTTTTATCTTTTGGAGCTGGTGTTGGAGTGAATACTTTGAGTTCCCGTAAACTGTCCATTTCTTTGGTCATGGCTAATTCCCATTTCCTTCTTTCTTCTGTGGGGAGTTTTAATACTTCTTCATATGTATTAGGTGTTGATGTATCATTATTTATATGCATTATGTAATCCTTATATCTTTCTGGTACTTGATTCCTGTTGCATCTAATTGTTCTTTCTGGTCTGCTGTTGTTATCATGTAAATATCTTGCTTCCTTTTGTGTTAATGAATCTGTTTTGATTTTGGGACAATTTCCCATCCATGTTTTGGTGTTGTTCTTTTGTGTACTGCAGTTTTGTCCTTCCCTTCCTGTTTTATCTTGTGTCTTAATATCTGGTCTTGTTGTTGGGAGTATCTCATTAAGATGTATCTTAGACCAATTGGCCTGTTCGTGAAATACAGCTGTCCTAGAAATTATGAATTTGTTATTATTGTCAATAAATCTATATCCTTTAGTACCTGTTTCATAGCCCATGAATCTGAGCCTCCTAGATAGATTATCTCCCTTACGTCTCAATTGTTTCGGTATATGTACATCTGCAGTAACTCCAAATACATGCATGTGGGCTATCTTGGGTTTTTTACTATACATCAATTCGTATGGTGTTTTATTTACGACACTAGACCAAAGTCTGTTAAGTGTATAATTGGAATATAATAGTGCTTCCGACCAGAAATGTTTGCCTAAACCAGCATCTTCTAATATACATCTAATCATGGTTTGTAGTGTCGAGTTTTTTCGTTCCGCTACTCCATTTTGAAATGCAGAGAAAGGACTAGAGGTGAAATGTAACATCCCTTTATCTTTTAGCCACTGGGAGAATTCCTTTGACATGAATTCAGAACCTCTGTCTGTCATGATCTGCTTTATTTTTATGTTGTGTTGTGTTTCTACACGTTTATAAAATTCTTTAAACTTTTGAAATGTTTCATCTTTGTGTTTTAAGGTGTAGACAAAGCCATAACGACTATAGTCGTCTACAATAGTAAGAAAATATCGTTTTTTGTATGTAATTGATGGAGTTAATGGACCAACTAGATCCATATGTACCAGGTTAAAAATATGATTTGATGATCTTGTTGCCTTTTTGGGTCTGGGCTTGGTTCTGAGCTTTGAGGACTTACATACTGAACATTCCAAGTAATTTTTACAGTCTTTTATTTTAACACCCTCAGCATGTTCAATCATTTTTTGTATTACAGGAAAACTGGCATGTCCTAATTTTCTGTGTAATATATGTGCACATTCATCATGAATTGGTTTTCCAATTATTGGTCTTTTGTTGGTATGTGTATTGCTGACAGATATGGTTTCATCATTATGTTCTGGTTCGTGTTCCTCATTGTCACTGTCATTATCGTTTTCATTTTCTATGCTAATGTCATTTTCCATGTTTGAATCAATGTTGTGTAGCCATCTTTCCTCTGTGATTAAATATGGTAAATCTCCTTTGGTAATTATATTACCTATGTTTATTTTGTTTTTCTCTAGAGTTACTTTTCCCTTTGAGAATATTATATTTATGTTATAGTCCCTGCTTAGCTTTATTGCACTAAGAATGTTGTGAGGTATTTTGGGTATTAATAGAACCCCCTCTGTTTTCCCTAGACCGGGTAATTCTACATTTCCTCTTCCAATTACTTGGACTTCCTCTTGATTTGCTACTTTAATTACAAATTTATCTTCTATGAAGGAAGATAATATTTTCTTATCGTGTGTTGTGTGATTTGTTGCCCCGGAATCAATGAGCCAGGCATTATCCTTTGAGTCTTGGTTTTTGGTTATAGTGTACTTATCTAATCCATACAATGATCCAGACTTTCTATCTCTTGAGTTATCTCTGCCCCCTCTATGTTCTCTAAAGTTTGGTGAGTTTCTATGTCTGTATCTGTCAATAGATGATTGTCTGTCGTGGTATTTGTTTCTAGTGTCATGTTTTTGTCTTTCTCTAGGAGGTTTTGGACAGTCTCTTCTATAATGTTCTTTGGATCCACAATTATAACACTCAATTGATTCTTGATACCTGTCTTGGAATACTACCCTTTTGGTCTGTGTGTGTTCTTTGTATGTACTGTAGCGGCTTCTTCTCAAATTATCTTCAGCTATTAATCTATTTGATAAAATCTCTATAGATAGATATCCTAAATTAATTGTATCCAAATGTGATATGTAATTGTCCCATGATGAGTCTAATGAATTAATGATAACGCTTTTCATTGTCTGGTGAGATATTATTTCTCCCCTTAAATGAAGTTCTGCTCTAGTTGTGTTTAGTGATAATAAATGTTCACTTATAGTAGTTCCAGGTTTTGCCCTGGCTGAGAAGAAATATTTAGACATTCTTGTTGTGGTTGCCAAACTCTCACTATGAAACAGTTTAAACATACAATGAATTATTTCTGAGACAGTTAGATTATGCTTAATACTATGATAGATAGCAGGTGATATACTAGAGATTAGTAAATAAAAAGCTCTATGTGTAGGCAGTCCAATTTTAGGGTCCATGGTTTTTTAGGAGGGTTAGTTATGAAAAATAATAAATTCTCTTTTAAGAAAACAACCTGGAGTTGTTGACTCCATTCCTGTAAATTAATACCGTCTATTCTCAATTTTGGAAAATCATTAGGCAAGTTTCCAATGTTATTTGTTGTATTACTTACAACTGGAGGCTGTCCATGGTCTTGTATATGCTGATAATTGCAGAATGGTGTAGGTATATTCGCGATTAATCTGAATGGTTCTCTCTGTTCTTTATTGTCTCTATATTCATCTGGGCGTATTTGCACATGCGCGTTGATCATTTCGTTCCTGAAGCTGTCGAGAGAGGTTCTTGTCGCTGTAGCTCCCTCGTAGTGTTCTTCCTCTGATGACTCGCTCTCTGGTTCGACTTTAGGTGTCCAGGTGATGATCTGAGCTTGCTTCTTTCCATCGTAGTCGTCTTGGTTGAGGCCTCTGGCTCCCGGAAGCATTTGCGGTGTGGGCGAGTACTTGCAAGGCTCTCTGGGTTCGGGCATTAGCGTTCTTGTCATTCGGGTTGAAGTGGATAGATGCTGGAACGTTTGCTTGCTTGCTTCTGCATCTTTGCTTTTGGATTGTGCTGTTTGTCTTTTCTTTGCTGTTTGATCGTCTGGTTTTGGTATTTTCGTCGATTTCTTCGATATTCTTAAATTCGGACCAAAAGTTGCAAAAAGTGTTTTCATAGCTGTTTCGATTTGTAGTTCATTTGGTGTTTCTTCAGTGTCTGTATCAGATTCTTCTGATGAATAGAATTTTTCCTTTTTATTTTTCATGCTGTGTAAAGCTTTTCACGCCAGCCATTTTGAACTCTGCTTTCTGATTGGTTCTGAGTCGGCCATTTTGCTGGCCTGGCAAAACCAAGATGGCTGCCATTCAAAATTTTGCGCGGGACCGTTAGTCTTTCTTTTAGTTACACTCTCATCTATAGGTAATTCACTTACCATTTTGTGGTCTTTGGATTCTGATGTGTTGGTGTGATTTTCTCTCGCCGCTCCGCTATCTTTTATGATGTCTTGGAGATTCGCGATGAGATTTTTGTCGTCTTTTTGGCTTTTCAGCAGTCTTAGTATTTCTGATCTGAGCGTGTTGTTTTCTGTCTCGCTCGCTTCTTGATCGTCGGGTTCATCGATTACCTCTTCGTTGTCTGTAGTGAAGTTTTCAGATTCTCTTGTCATAATAGTTGTAGATTCATCGATCATTTCTTGATCTGTTTCCATTTCTTTGTTGTGTGCCCTGGTGTTGGGTCTTTCTCTTTTGTTTCTGAAGTTTTCTTTCTTTGGCATGTCTGTTTCTTATTGAGTCAGCTAACCATCCTCTGCTACCAGATTGTTGCCGTAATTCGAGGATCGGACTCAATAAAGAATTCAGAATTATAGTATTCAAACAAAGTACTGTTTATTTACAGAAGGCATTCTATATTCACTGGGTGATTGTAGATAGAAGCAAGGAGGAGGAGCGTACATCCCCTTTTATATCAGTGAGGTGGGATTAGGGAGTAGGAGTGGTTACAGAGGAATACATTAGGAAAGGAAGAATAAATTAACCCCTGGTACTCTATGAGCATATATCTCTTTCATTTAAGAATAAGGCATTTATCCATGACAATCTCACAGTAAGACTTTTACATTGACATCTCTGAATGCTCTCCTCAATTGTACTGTTGGACATATAGAACTGTACTGCTTACAGTTGTGTTTGTATACTTGCTCAGATTGTGAATTGTGTATCCACTTAGCATGAATACAATAGTGCAGATGTTTCTGAAATGTCCTATCACTTTTGTAGGACAGAATTAATCGGCTCTCCAATTACAAACTATTCAAACTACTTTTATAATAAAAAATTATGTGCTAATTACTAGTAAATTACCAAGCTTGGATAGCCTTCAGAATTGTACTCACAGTTTGTATCATTACTATGAAAATTAAATATTTTGGACCCAATTGCTTCCCAAGGTATATCTTGTGCACACTTTTGGTTGATTCTGTATAATACATTCTTTAACTTCTCTGTATTCAGTTTTAAAATCTTATGTTATGAATGTCCCAAAGGTAATTTGTTTTTCCTTGAAAACATTTCATTTTTCATCCATGAAACTTCTTCAGTTCTTGTGTTATGAAGTTCTTATCTTATCAGTCTAATTTCTTTCATTTTTCCATATTTGGCTCCTTAATTTTGCTCTAGAAAATCTTTACTGGTGTAGTCGTTATCATATTTGCTAACATGTGAAACAAAAATAACAATATCAATTCACCTAAAATATTCACTTTTCCACTTGGATTTTTGTTTTATTTAATCAGTCAGCCTCCTTCCTTCCTCCCTCCCTCCCTCCCTCCCTCCCTCCCCTTCCTTCCTTCCTTCCTTCCTTCCTTCCTTTCTTCCTTCCTTTCTTCCTCTTAACCATTTAGTTAATTTGAAAATTAAAGTAAAATTGCCAAGGATTTGCTAGTCACTTCTTCTATCACAAGTAAGGTTGGAATGATGATGGTCCACCAGTAAAAAATGCAGCAATTGGAATGGTGACATTGGTTTACAAGGCAGTAAAGCACAGCTGATGAATTATTCCACCCTTCTTCCATACAAGACATTGATTTGAGGTGCTACAGGGAAATGGAGACTGCATTTACTGCAGGCTTGAGTAGATGGACAATGACATCAAATGTTCCTTGATCCCAGAAATTGAAATAGACAGGAAATATGGATCTGCTCTGAGATAGGGTAGGTTGTTTAATAGCAAATTAACATTTTGCTTAAAGCCCAGATCCAGTCTCTGGTATATCTAGTTAGGGTTGCAAAAAAGCCCAACTATTCAGAATAATGATTGGTGCTTATCAGTCTATACTGTCTGTACTGTATAATATAGTTCTCAATAGAACTGTCAAATTGCGTTGCGGGTTCCGTATGCAAGGAAAGGAAGACGCACAGCCACGGCTTGCTGCAACGGTTTATTAACATACACTTCCCTCCACGTGTCGCACAGCAAAGTTGACGGGTATGCGGAATACACAAAGTCGGTGTTGGGAGCGGCTGCCTCCCAACGCTGTTTAAATAGTGTGCCAGCAATGTTTAGTCACCGCCCTTCCGGGTTCTATTGCGCAGGCATTGCTGGGTATCACCCAGGTAATGTCAGGGCGGTGAAGCACCAAAAGTTTAACCCTTGCTCGTCCGCAACTGTGTCCGGCCGCCTATCGCTAAACTAACACCTCCACCACCAGTGTAAACAGGTCCCGAAGCTTCTGTCACCGGTAACCCCCCCCCGTAGCTGACTCCCGTAGCTTGTCACAGTGGTTGGGCCCTCGATCCCCAGCATCGGGTTGAAGTGTCGAGCGGATCTCTCGCTCCCCCTACCAGGGACCCTCCTGGAAGACATAAATGGACATGTTAGCATCACATCATGGTTTCATGTCTATACCCCAGGGCCCGGGTTTATGGGGATACCGTCTATGAAACTGTTTGAGTAAGCGGTCAGCTTCTATATCAGTAGCGGCTACCCACGATGCTTCCTCGAATGGATACCCCTTCCATTTAAGTAAGTATTTGAGCTTTCCTCTACTGATTTTCAAATCTAGGACTTGCTCTACCTCATATTGGTTTTCTTTTACCGGGCCGGGTTTAACCACCGGTTCCCGGATTATGTCCACTGGCTTCAGTAGGCTACTATGGAAGATAGGGTGGACCTTGCTGAGTAATGGTGGCAATTTGAGCTTGACTGTGACTGGATTAATGACTTTTATAATAGAAAACGGGCCGAGATATTTCAGACTCAGCTTACGGCTAGGAGTTCGTAGTTTAAGATATTTCGTAGAAAGGTATACTTGGTTCCCCAACCAAGAATTGTTTATGATCTGCTCTCTTTTTGTTGGCTTGGTGTTTCTGCATAAGTGTCGCCTTTTCTAAGGCCTCTTTTATATGTGACCATCCCCTTCCAATGCGAACGGCCCAGGCACCGGGTACCATCTGTTCCTGAGGTTGCATTTCAAGTTCTGGAATGGTGGAAAATTCTTTACCAGACACAGTATGGAATGGAATGACCCCTGTGCTCCCATGGACCGCATTGTTATAGGCTATTTCTGCGAAAGGAAGTAACTCCGACCAGTCTGTTTGTTGGTATGATACATAGCAGCGTAAATAGTGCTCTATCATAGTGTTTGCTCATTCCGCCGCTCTGTTCGTACTTGGGTGAAACCTGGAACTTAATCCTTGTGATGAGCCAATCATAGTTATGAAGTTACGCCAAAACTTCGAGGTGAACTGAACACCTCTATCTGATATAATCCGGCGTGGTGCGTCATGTAAACGGTAAACATGTAACAGGAACATTTTGGACAATTTACGGGCCGAGGGTAACCCTCGACACGGTATGAAGTGGGCCTGCTTTGAGAAGAGATCTATTACAGTCCATATAACAGTATACTCGTTGCTCTCTGGGAGATCAACAATGAAATCCATAGCAATCTCTTCTCATGGTCGATTTGGTTCTGCTACGGATTGCAGGAGGCCGAGAGGTTTTCCGGGCCGGGGTTTAGCACCTGCACAAACCCTACATCCCTTCACATATTCCTCAATATCCTTTCTCATACGGGGCCACCAGAATTAGCGCCTTGCAAGGTGTAATGTTTTGAGGAAACCGAAGTGACCAGCTGTCTTAGCATCATGACATTTTTGTAATACTTTTTGTCGGAGAACCAGGGGGATGTATAGTTTGGTTCCCATCCAGGCGAGACCATTAACGTTGTTTTATATTCTGTCACCCAGGCATCCGCCACCAGTGCGTCCTGCAGTTCTTTCTCCCATTGGAATGGTGCAGTATGTGAAGTTTGGCCCACCTGTTGAGCTCCCGGTACCAAAGCTTGTACGATTTGTTCCCTTTTACTGTTATACTGAGGAAGACGTGATAAAGCATCTGCTAAGAAATTCTTACCTCCTGGGACATATTTGAGTTCGAAGTCGAAGCGTTGGAAATATTGCGCCCATCTTACTTGTTTTGGTGATAGGCGTCTTAGGGTCTGAAGTGCCTCTAAATTCTTATGATCTGTCCACACTTCGAACCTCTTCCCGCTGCCTTCTAACAGGTGTCACCAGGTGAGCAAAGCCCACCTTACAGCAAATGCTTCTTTCTCCCATATGGCCCAACGCCTTTCTGTGGGGGTTAACTTGCGAGACGTGTATGCACAATGGACTAATCCGGCCATTGTGGTCCTCTGCATAAGGACCGCCCCCACAGCCACATCGCTGGCATCGGCCTGTACCACAAACGGCAAGGTTGGATCTGGATGCTGGAGGATTGGAGCCTGTGAGAATAAGGTCTTTAACCCTTCGAATGCAGTCTGACACTCAGGGGACCATGTTAACACTTGCCCTGGACGTGCCTTTAGGCCTATGTCTTTTGTGCGAAGCAGGTTTGTTAGCGGGAGGGCTATCTGCGCAAAAGCTGGTATAAACTGGCAATAAAAATTGGCAAAACCAAGGAAGCTTTGTAATTGCCTTTGTGTTTTGGGTGCCTGCCAGTCCAGCACCGCGCGTACCTTTTTCGGGTCCATTCCAACCCCGTCCCCTAAGATCCTATAACCTAAGTAGTCTAGCTGTGTGTAGTGGAATTCGCATTTCGAGAGTTTTACGAACATTTTTGCTCATAAAAGTTTTAGGAGTACCTGTCGTACTAACTGTACATGTTCCTCCATTGTCTTGGTGTAGATTAAGATATCGTCCAAATAGACGAGAACACCCCTATATAAGTGGTTATGCAGGATTTCATTAATGACCTGCATGAAAACGGCTGGTGCCCCTTGCAGGCCGAATGGCATTACTCTAAATTTGTAACTGCCCAGAGGACAGTTAAAGGTGGTTTTCCACTCATTGCCAGGTTTGATTCGTACTTGATAATACGCCTCCCGCAAATCCAGTTTTGTAAACACTTTTCCCATTGACAGAGTGGCCAATAGGTCTTTCGTGAGAGGCAGGGGGTATAGATGTTCAACACAGACAGTGTTAAGGCCCCGGAAGTCCACACATAATCGTAACCCGCCATCTTTCTTTTCCCGAAATAAAACGGGCGCGGCCATGTGGGATCTGCTAGGCTGAATGAAACCCCTGGCCAGGTTTTTGTCTATGTACCGCCTCAACTCCTCTAATTCCGGTTTAGTCATGACGTACATGCGAGGTTTCGGTAAACGGACCCCTGGTTTCAGTTCAATGGCACAATCGGTTGCCCTATGAGGGGGCAACACCTCACATTCCTCTTCGTTAAAGACAGCTGCTAGGTCACTATACTCCTCAGGGTACCCTGTTGATGGCGGTCTGTTTATAGCCTCCTCTTTCTCCTCAACCCTACTGGTCGGTTCCTCTGGTTCTGGTTCAGGGCCAAGACTCAAACGCAGTTTCCGGTATCCGCTCTCCCACCATATGGTAGGCCTCCACTTGTATAACCAAGCCAGGCTGAGAATAAGGGGCTCGACCATAGTGTCAACAACCACAAAGTGGATCCGTTCCCAATGTTCCCCTATTTCCAACCGGATCGACTCGTTTACTTGTGTTGCTGGCCTTCCCCCCAATAACGACCCATCCATTTGTTCAAAACGTATGGGATTATGCAATGACATCATCGGTATACCCAACTCCAAGGCTACAGACTTTCGAAGGAGACATCGGGTACAGCCAGAGTCAATGAGGGCATTCCGTTGCACCATTGCTGAGGTGCGTAGGTGACGTAAGACCACCGGTATTACGAAAGGGCGTATTGGGCCACTCACATGGGGTCCCCGGTTGCATCATCCTCACTGCTGTCCGAGGGCATCAGAGTGCTCCCCTGGAGCGGAGAGGGCCTCGGATTCGTTGTTGATCCATGGGTAGACACCGATGTCAACGTAGGTGTGGCGGCTTTGGACCATTCCGACGACGACCGGACTCGTTCTTGACCCTTCCCAGTGGATGATGGCATTTTGGATGCAGCAGCCGTCAACGGAGGTATGGGGCAATCGGCAGCTCGATGACCCAGCTGGTTACATCTGAAACAACGAATTGCACCCCTCCCAACCGGGAGGAGGAAACAAGGAGGGGAAGAACCCACCCCTCGTGCACCCACAGGCTTCTCGCTGCTGCGTCGTGTGGCGGTAGGCAAACTGGCCACCCCTCGGGGCTGGAACTCCCGTAAACCGACATCTAGGTCCACCGCAGCCTTAAACCATTCTGATATCTTTGGTGGTAGGCCTCTGTACACACACGCCTGTCTCAACTCTCGATCTAATTCTAAGCGAAATTGATGTATGAGAAGGCGTTCAGGCCATGCACGTAATCGGCCTGCCACAGCCCGGAATTCCTTAACGTATTGCCTGGCTGGCCGGCCCCCTTGTTTCAATGCCACCAGTTCGCCCTCTAGTAACTAGGTACGTTATTGGTCCTCAAAGCGGCAGTGCAATGCCTCTAGAAATAGGCCGACATCAGCCAATTCCTTGGCATGGTCACGGTGTAGGTCAGCAACCCAATCTGCTGCCTCGCCCATCAAGACAGTGGTGATGGCCACCACCATAGCCCATTGTGACAGGAAGAGGTGACCATACAAATCCATGTAACTGAGTAGTTGACTTAAGAATAGTGAGACCCTGTCTGCACTGCCATCAAACGTGGCCTATATGGGGGGAGGCCCCCATTGTTGCTGCGGGGTTTGCCATGGTCCAGGGCCCCATACGGGCCCCAGGGCCGCTGGCCGGGCGTCCTGGGCGTCCCTATCTCCTCCTCTCTGTTGGGCGCTCCTCTGCTGGCCGATGTGTCTGTGCAACCCCTGCTGGTCAGGATGTTGTGAACCTCTCTCTCATAAGCCAACCTGGGCCTGGCCTTGCGGGCCCTACGGGACACAGATGGGGCAGGGCCAGTTGGTGGATGGTCATGGTAGCCCGGTCTTGGCACACCCTTCTCAATACGCAACTTCAGACTTGCCAGGTGAAAGCGTGCCCCCGAAGTGCTCTGAGGCGCCCGTTGTCCCTGCCAGGCTTGTGACTCTGGTATCCACGGTTGCCACGAGGGAGCGTCCCGGAAGCTCACCTCACCGAATTTCTCTCGTAAAATGTCCAGGGTAGATGCCCCCAACCCAGTGGAGTAACTCAGGTCACAGTCATCCTCCTCTGACCACCGTCTTTCCCTCCACCCCTGGAACGATGTCCCGCCCAGGTCAGGTGGGGACGGTAGTCACTCACCCGGCGGGGCTCTCTCGCCTCGGGAACTATAGTCCTCCGTGTCTGGGGTCATAACGCTTGCCCGAGCCTTCGGGTGTACGACTGTCAGCTCCAGGTCCTCAGATGCCAAGTTGTCTGATAAAGCCTCCGTATCCGCATCTAGCACCTCCTCGGTCGCTGGGGAATCAGCTGCTGCACCCTTGGCCATGCCTCTGACCACCGCCGAATGCGAGAAGGAAATGTCGACTTTCTGTCAAATTGTGTTGCGGGTTCCGTGTGCGAGGAAAGGAAGACGCACAGCCACGGCTTGCTGCAACGGTTTATTAACATACACTTCCCTCCACGTGTCGCACGGCAAAGTTGACGGGTATGCGGAATACACAAAGTTGGCATTGAGGGAGCGGCTGCCTTCCACCGCTGTTTAAATAGTGTGCCAGCAATGTTTAGTCACTGCCCTTCCGGGTTCTATTGCGCAGGCGTTGCCGGGTATCACCCAGGTAACGTTAGGGCGGTGAAGCACCAAAAGTTTAACCCTTGCTCGTCCGCAACTGTGTCTGGCCGCCTATCGCTAAACTAACACCCCCACCACCAGTGTAAACAGGTCCAGAAGCTTCTGTCGCTGGTAACCCCCCCCCCGTAGCTGACTCCCGTAGCTCGTCACAGTGGTTGGGCCCTCAATCCCAGCATCGGGTCGAAGTGTCGAGCGGATCTCGACAAGAACTATGTTTTAACTCAGTATAAAGCATCTTCCTATGTCCTGTGTCAGATGAATGAAAATATGAACACTTATCAACCATGAAAGCAATTTTAATTTTTTTCCAAAGAATGCTGCAGGTGATTTACCTGCTTCCAACTGTTGTTGTTGTTGTCCAATAAGGATCCTGAGCACTTCTTCCTTGGTGATCCAAGAACTAAAATTGCTTTATGTCCAAATGTGTATTCACAAGCTTTGTTTCCTAGTGCTATCAACCTTCTTTTATTCGGACTACATTCCTAGAGATTTCTAGATCTATTTTGAAGCATGGACATTAAATCTATCAGCTAATTTTGCCTGCTGAATCATCTGCCCTTGCCTCACTGGTAATAAACCTGCCAGCATTCACAACACTAAGCAGATTTAGGACAGGGGAGATGACCTTTATTTTGCCAACACTGACAGAAGTCCTAGACCTTTTTCATTTTGCTATTAATTAGCTATTGATTTATTGTTGGCTAGGCTATATTGTTCTCTGCTTCTTCCACTTATTTATATATTTAATGTGGATTAAATGAATCCTTTTCTCATTTTCCTCACCCTTTTTTCCACATGATAACCCTCAGAAAAATAATCACTATCTTGATATAGGTCAGTGAGAAGTAAAATATTATTGAGTTTTCTCCCCAGTAAAATATGAAAACGTGATTCAAAAGTTAACATAGCAAACAGTACAGTGACAGTTTCCGATGAATGGAGACAGGCAGAATTTTCCATGAAAACTTTCCCCAAGAACCAGTTTGGTGTCATGGGGTGGGCCTAAAGACCAAGAGATTGTCTTGAAAAACTGGCTGGATGACTTGGGACTAATCAACCTTTCTCAGCCCAATCCACCTTACAAGGTGGTTGTTGTGGGGAAAATAGGAGGAATAAGTATTGATATTTACAGCACTCTCTAAGTGTTTTACAGAGTCAGCATATTGCCCAAACAACCTGGATCCATTCTATCAACCTCAGAAGGGTGGAAGGTTGAATCAATCTTGAGCTGATGAAGCTCAATCTCCTGGCAGTGAACTGAATTAGTCTCTAATACTGCATTCTAACCACTGTTTGCCACCACAGCTCCTATCCTTATCCTGTTGTTGTAATCAAAGCAGCAGTACACTTCAGCAGTGTAACTACTCAGCAGAGGCCACAGACTGAGTCAGAGTTATCCAATTCTGGTTAACTAATCCTTACTGGATTATTTAACATAATTCAAAACATGAGCCTTGGCACAGTGGTTAGAGTGCAGTACTGCAGGCTACTTCTGCTGATCACCGGCTGCCAGCAGTTTGGCAGATCTCACCAGGGTCAAGGTTGACTTAGCCTTCCATCTTTCCAAAGTCGGTAAAATGAGGACCCAGATTGTTGGGGGCAATATGCTGACTCTGTAAACTGCTTAGAGAGGGCTGTAAATAATAATAATAGCAATAACTTTATTGTCATTGTACTGTATACACAGTATACCCATACAACGAAATTCACTTAACATCCAAAGACCAGGCCCACACACATAACAATCCCCAAACACACCCCCACCCACCACAAATTCCCCACCCCTAAACCACCCAAACATCCACACAACAGACCAAGTAATGCTGTCCAACAGCTCACTGATAATGGCCCTTTAGTCCATTGCTGAGTGCAATTATAGCTCTGGGATAAAAACTATTCAGAAAATGTATGGTCTGAGTTTTAATTGTTCTATATCTTCTGCCAGAAGGCAACAGTCCAAAACCATCCAAAAAGTCCAAAAAGCACAATGAAGCAGTATATAAGTCTAAGTGCTATTGCTATTAAAATTTCCCTTTTATCATTCCCATCCAACATAATGCTACTGTTAAAAAACTGATACACAGGTTCTCCATTATTACCTCTTTGTTAAATAGCTATAAAGATAGCAGTAGTGGTAATGATACAGAAATACAAGTAGCCCTCATTCAGTGACCAACAACTTGGTCTTTAATACAAGCTTGGTTGACACTACCACTGTCCTTATCATCTTTCCTTTGCTTTAAACACCTGAAATGGTTTTAAATCTGAGGATTGGTCATAAGCGTACTTTTTCTCACCATTGTAACTCTGAACAGTCTTTAAATGAGGCAGTCACTAAACAAGGATTGCCTGTATGTCATAAGTGTTATTAGTGGAATGACAGAGAGGTACTGTATATTTAGAGCATATCTTTCTTCAATTTAAAGTATTTCTGTACACCACTGTATACCAAATACACATAGCACTTTCACAAGATGCCATCATATTGTTTCAGTATCCTCTCTAATAAAAAAAAAAGACTGACAGCTTCATGTTAAGAAATCTGCGCTGCTTAAAGGATCTAACAGGCAACAATTCCTGCAAAGTCTGACCTACCTGTAAAGATTAAGGAAGATAAAATATTAGAGATGTCACAGGCTGTTTTCCACACTGCTGGTAAAAGTGTCAAAGAGACTATCCACCTAACAAAGCTAAAGAGATCAATCTCGATATACCTAAAGTTCGTATAACCATTTCTAAAGTAAAGCAAGGGCAACTATGAGTTTTGCGCTTGTCTCAGTGAGCATTGGTTTGCTTTCAGCAGTGCTTTTGATTGCCCAGCTTTTGAAACAAAATGGTGAAAATTCACTATCGATACTTTTCTTCTGTTGCTGATGAAAGCGTTCAATCAAAATGAAAATTCCCCTATTTTTCTGAGCAGGGATTTCAGTTAATGGCACCTTACCAATTTGACTGCAGCAATTGTTTTACAGTTATCAAGATTCCCTCCTGACTAGAGAACAATTGAAGAAAATGAGGCAGAAATAAGACACAACCTGCCAGAAGGTTAAGAAAGTCTTTGACTTTCTTCTAGTGGAGTAGAAGAAAATAATCAAAGTCCGTCAGAATCAAAATCAAGGATGGCCACGGCAGAAATGCAAAGCATGAGCCAAAAGTTTTTGTTTTTAAATAACTTCAAAGTGTCAAAATATAATATGTAATGAATGAAATATTTCAATGAAGCCAACTCCCTCTGCATTAAACAAATCTGAATCCAGTTACTATTTTTGTACTCATATAACATAGAATAACAGAGTTGGAGGTCTTCTAGTCCAACCTCCTTCTTGAACAGGAGATGTCATACAATTCTGGGCAAATGGCTGTCCAGTCTCTTCTTAAAAGCTTCCAATGATGGGGACCCCATAGCTTCTGAAGGCAAGCCATTCCACTGGTTAATTGTTCTCACCATTAGGTGATCATTCATTGATTGCTATGATTGCTGGATGAGAAATTAATCCACTTCTATTTAGCCCCATGACAGCATTTTTATCAAAACTTGTCAACACTCCTCTCACTTTCACCTACTCCACCTTGATTTAGTTGGTTGTTTAGGGATGCTTTAAGTAGATGTGATGTGGGTTCCCTCCCAAAAAAACAGATTAAGTGTAATATTTTTCTTTGTCTTTCACACATAGACGAAAGGCAAGAGAGAGAAAATAAAAAGTTAAGTCGGTATGCAAATTGAAAAATTAAGCCCATAGTTCAAAATGGCCTTGACCTCATTAAAAAAAATGTAAGTTGGTTATCACGTTAACTGGAAATAAGAAGCATCAGTCTATTCCCAGTCCTGTGCTAAATAAGATAATCAGTACTCAAAAGAGCAAAGAATTAGCACTCAGTCAGTACTTGGATTAAAGTGAAGCACTACTAGTCATCAGTACCGCAACTAAGACTCAGCTTCTCATGTGGAGCTTAGAGAACTATTAAAAGATATCCAGAGATCCAATCATAGTAATTTTCCTTTCCTCTTATTTTAACCCTGTTATCGTCCATGACCTCTAAGGAATCTTCCATCTGAACTTGGGAGGGTCTAGTTCATACACTGTGCATGTTCCTGTATAAAATGCCACCTACTTGGATGTGCTGTTCATTGTACTATGTTTCTGCCCTCACATCAGGGGTGAAATGCTTCCAGTTCGGTCCGGTTTGCCCAAACCAGTAGTAAAAAAGGCTACTGGTTTGCTGAACCAGTAGTAAAAAATGCTTTAAAAAGTAAAAAAAAAAAAAGATCGCGTGTCGCTCAGCTGATTGTCGGAACTTTTTTTTTCTTTTCTTTTTTTTTTACTTTTTAGGCATTTTTTTTTACTACTGGTTCTCCAGAAGGCATTTTTTTTTTTACAACCTATTCGGCCGAGTAAGTTGTAAAAATGCTTTTAAAAGTTAAAAAAAGGCTACAAAGATCATGCGCCACAGCTGATCACCCCCCCCACACGCTGTTCTACTTACCTATACCCATCCTTTTGGCATGCATTGTGCATGCACATGTGCACACGTGCACCACACATTTGGTCCATGGTGCATACTGTGCATGTGAGCACACAGCACGCATTTGTTGTGCAGTGCACATGCACAGCCAGCGAACCGGTAGTAAACCGGTTCAGATTTCACCACTGTCTCATCTTACATCCTGCCACTTTGCGTTGGGCTGTCTCTGAGGCCTCTCCATATAATCTGCACCTTGACTTCAGTCTACTGCAGTAGGCACCTGCTTCTGTGCATTTAGTGCTTAGGGCCTCTTCTTGTGTGCTGCTATCTTTTAGTCCGACTCTACCTACTCAGCTATCTCTTGACGGTATATCCCATGCAGGTGCTTGTCTTTTCCTTGATCTTCCTCCCATGTCTGCTGCTACCTTGGCATTCTCTCAGCAGTTCACATCTGTATGTTCACATTGGCTTTCTTTTTAAGATTCTTAGAATGAAAAGTGGTATGAACTGGGAAACTAGCATGCTGCAATGCATCCATCTCCAACACTGTCAGAATGCACTTGGAAATAAAAATAATTTCAGGAACTAATATTTGCATGTGGGCTCCCAGGCATTCAGAATAACAGAATAACAGAATTAGAAGGTACTTTGGAGGTCTTCTAGTCCAACCCCCTGCTCAGTCAGGAAGCTCTATATAATTTCAGACAATCTCTTCAAAAAAAGATTGGTTGTTCAATCTCTTCTTAAAAACTTCCAGTGTTGGAGCATTTACAACTTCTGGAAGCAAGTTGTTCTATTGAATAATTGTTCTGTCAGTCAGGAAATTTCTCCTTAGTTCTAGGCTGGTTCTCTCCTTGATTAGTTTCCATCAGGGGTGAAATCCAGCAGGTTCTGACAGGTTCTGGAGAACTGGTTGCGGAAATTTTGAGTAGTTCAGAGAACCGGCAAATACCATCTCTGGCTGGCCCCAGAGTGGGGTGGGAATGGAGATTTTGCAACATCCTTCCCCCAGGAGTGATGAGGGAATGGATATTTTGTAGTATCCTTCCCCTGCCACGCCCACCAAGCCATACCCACCAAGCCACACCATGCCCACAAGCCATGCCCACAGAACCAGTAGTAAAAAAAATTGGATTTCACCACTGATTTCCATCCATTGCTTTTTATTCTACCTTCAGGTGCTTTGGAGAACAAGTTGACACTCTCTTCTTTGTGGCATTCTTAGTTGAGAAAGTCTTTAGATGAAAGTCCACCATCCCGCAAGCAATTCAGTGATGAAGTAAAGATAAAGGAAGCATCCTGGTAGTGAGGCACACCTGCTTTAGCATGTATTCTGGTGCATTGTTAACATGTACCTGGCTACATTTACACTGGTGACTGCTTTGTAAATGGACAAACCCCTTCTCTATCGCAAGCATTTTCTAAAAGCTGTTGATACGCTTGCAATATCCTTGGCATCAAAGGAAAATTGAAGATCTTCTGATGTTTGAAGGTGAAGGAAAGAGGATCCAAGAAGTATCAAGATGTCCCTGGGTAAAGATACCTTAGCAAGATTCTCCATTGCATGGTGGAGGACAATTATTGCTTACCACATTTTTTGCAGAAAATTTTTTGTCACACCCTCCCTCTGATCCTAGCACTGGATTTCAGTTTTGCATATAAATCTTTTAATTATCTAGATTTAAGGTAATCACAGACTTAATTCTATCAGGAACAATGTTAAATAAAACCATTCTAGAGAATGGTCTCCATAGCAATGAATGAATGAATGAATGAATGAATGAATGAATGAAAGAAAGAATGAATGATAAATGCAAACTTCCAAAGAAATGTGTCAAGTATCAGGGCTTCCCCATCAGACTCCATTCTATTCCTGTAATCATTGGCATACCATACCTGGGTGAGTCTGAACTGTGAAACTGCATACCACTAGACTGGTAGTTTGTCATTTATTTGTGCAGAACCATGGCAAATCATAGCTTGGAATATGAGAGGATGAGAGGCAACAGAAATATCAACTGTGTGCTTTACAACTAAGGTAATGCAACATGGCTGCCTGAAGCAACTGCTACATCCTGCATGACTAAGCTAAAAGTTGCTTAACTGTAACACTCTTGGAAGTCTTTTGAATGGGTAATGGAATGCATTCTGTAAAAATGCAAATTAGCCAGATAGAAAAACTCACTCTTGCTCATTCCCCCCACCCATGTCCTTGCTATAATAAATAAAAGCCCTCTATGATCCTTTTGAAAGATGGCATTCACATTTGATTGGCTTTATTACCAATCAACCATCCACCATTACCCTGATAAGTTCTCCTTTGACTTAGATGAGAAGCAAGATTTTGTACACTTCAGAACCCCTGACACCCAGTTCAACGGCTTTTTAAGCTTAAGCCTTTCAAAGGTACACATATCTCAAAGAATATGAAGAAGAATGTCTTCAAAAGTAACAACTATATTTGTGCCTGTCACTAAAATAAAAATAACGTTCTGCACAAACAGATAAGCCAGGGGAACTGCCCAAGCAATGATCATATTTCAAAATTGTACTGGTGTTCCTGGGAGCCAACAAGTGATGCATATTCACACTGTACAATCAATATGTGGATACTTACATTATGACCTGGGAGAGAACTCTTGGCAAACAGGTAAGCATTATCTAAACAGCTGCTGAACGATTTTGCAAATGCTAAGCTGGTTTTAACTGAGCTGAGGGAGTTTGCCCATTATTTCTTTTCCGGAAAGTAGAAAAAAGTAGAACTATGGGAAAGTAGAACTAATAGATCCCAGAGAGGTCGTTGCGATTGCCAAAGCTCCTTGTCCGTAATCTTCCTAAAAATTGTTGCCTATTCATTTCCTATCCTTGTGATGAAATTCAGAGGGCAAAATATCTGTGTCTTTTCTGAATAACAGACATTTTGTTTCATCTGTGACAGCAAGTGATTGAGCTATATACAAGAGCACAGAAATAAGAAAACAGTCACATCATTCCTGTGCACTTCCCAAATATAAAGCTCATATTAGAATAGCAAAAGAAGTAAGATGAAGTTTCTGTTTTCAGATGAATGTTTTGTCTTAAGTCTACACTCATGACATTAATGACATTTTTCTGGATTAATATGTATGACTTTCAGTCAGGAAATAAGAGAAACCCATGCATTTTCCTGTGCTGTTTTCTCTTTACCTGGAGTCACAAGATACAAGAACTTGCCATAAATTTTGCAATCCCAAATTGTAGTCCTAATTGGTTTCTTTCTTCGTCAGTTTCAAATATCAGCATGACTTCACCACCACCACTCACTCAGTTATCAGCCCGTTATGCAGTTGTTTTTCTTTTGTTAAGCACTACTTACTGTGTCTGCAGTAGATTCTAATCATAAATGCCATGTACATTAGTAATAAGATTATAGTAATTTGACTTCCAAGGTGTTTTAAACATCCTGTGATCAGAATCTTAGCTATTCCCCTTTCTGCTAATGCAAGGTATCCCAACATCATCAAAAGGGATGAATAAATCCACCAGTAAAATTAATGCAATCCAAATACTTACAGTAGTAAAACATAATTGTATATTTCTTCCACAGTACAGTTGAATTACTATTGTTATATATTTCCTTCCTCTTCATTAGCAAAAAAAATATAATGCAAAAAAGGAAGCGGTATAAATCAAATCTAATTGAAGTGGTGGGAAGTATATCAAAAAGTGAAATTAGTGTTAAAGTTAACAGGTTAGTATATTAACTTTAGACAGCATGGGGTAAAAAAACCCAGCATCTGTCAACTGTTTCAAGCTTCAAGTTCAATAATGCCAGCCAGCATGAAGAATGGCAAGGAATGTTGGGAACTGTACTCCAAGACAGGCCTTAAAGTTATAGCTTAACATTCTGCTAAAAAACTAATCTTGCATGTAAGAGACTGTCTCTTCCAATAATTAATTGATCATAACAACCATCTTGTTATGGTTGTTATGGACAATCTTTTTATGGTTCTGGGGATGATATTTTTTTTTTTGGTCTGGAGAAGGCAGAAATATTATAACAGACACTATACATGTACATAATTGATAAATGAGCTGTTGCATTATTGATATCTGCAGTGGTACTGCCAGGGTTGAAAAGGCTCTTGGAAAATGGCCTCAGGAAGCTGTATACATATTCCATGCTAGATTCTTCTGCCCTCTCCGTAGAGAGTAATTAGGATGACCTTGACATGGAGAGGGAAGGTGTGTTACCAAGGCAACAAGGAGATAAACATTGCAGAAGCCCAGTTAAGGAGGGAGCAGTACAAAGATAGGCACCCGCTAATTACAGATTAAGATAAAACAGGAAAGAGGATATTTAGACTTGGAAGATTGTAGCCAATCTTAGTAAAAGCAGATTTAGATACACATAGAACCTATTTCTTGATCCTGTCTACCTTGAAGGCTGGCACCATCGTACTTTGCTGTGCAGGCCAGGGAGGGAGGGAGGAAGCTGATTTGATGGGAAAATATGCAAGGAAAAAACAATGGGAGAAGAAGTGCATATAGGACTAGGTTGTCAGGATACCAGACCTGTGGTCCATCTTTAGGAATTGTGAACTTTCTGAACAGTCATCCATCACTCAGTAACCATGAATTTGGACAGTGCTGATTTTGGTATCCCAACCGTGAACATATGAACATATGACCCAACAGATGACCTCATCTCTATTATTACTATTTCTATTACAATTGCTATCACATCAAAGTAGATTGCCAATTCCACAGATGTCTATTGGATACTTCTCTCTAATGGTTCACTTATCTTGCCCACTAGTTAGTATGTAGCATTCCTCCCTTTATTACGGAGAAAGCCTAGTGAGAAAATCTGAAATTGCTGCAAAATTTCACATCCAAACAAGTCACATTTACTCTTTACTCGTGCTCAATTGTTATAGAAAAGGGTGTCTGAAGAAACAAACTGCTCTTTTTTTATATTTTCTTAACATTTATTTTAAGAATAGGATATTTTAATATACCACAGGCCAACAGTTCACAAATCATATCTATATTTAAAACTATTTGGAAATAACAATTTTCTGCCTAACTTTATTTGGCAATGCATGAGGACAATTCACTCCCAAATTCCTTGCAGGCTTCTCCAAAGATTTTAGGAGGTGGGATTCCCTATTTAAATATGAATCAGAACAAGACAAACATAATGTTTGCCCCTTTGGACCTTCCCATATAACAAATAGTGATTATTTCCCCTTCAAGTAAAGGTGAACAACATAAAATGTTCTAAGAACAAATGTTAATTCTTTAAAAATATGGGGAATGAGTCTTTGAGAAAGTATTTTGCACAATGAAACACAATAGCTTTATTTCACCTACTTATTTTCTACTATTTCGTCACATAGAAGCTTTCTAGAACTTCTTGTAATACTGGCCATATGGAATAATTTGTCAGGTATTAAACTAGGGCAAAATAATTAGGAATGAAAAAGCATTCAAGATCATTTGAGCGTGCAGTGTGATAGATATCAGATTTTACAGCTGCCATGGGGGCCTTCATTTTCATTTCTATCAGTTGGCAGTGAAAGTCTTGTCTAATTTTATAACCTCCTGATTGTTCACATTCTCTTTTCTTGACTGATGTGAATGGCACAACAGGAAGAGAATGAAGTACCAAAGTTAGTCTTAAAAGAAATTCAGAGAAGGTCCCATAATACATCTGAACCTGAACCACAACTTTCCATCACAACTCACTGTAATACCTTGGTAGGTAGAATCACAATTTGATTAGAACTGAAAATTTAAGGAAAGAGGGAATAGTTGAATATCTTAAATGCTGTTTTTTTCTCAAAAACTAAACTAAATCAAAACATTGTTTGGTTTTTTGTTCTGGGGGAAAAAGTCACTAATCATAAGAAAAATCATATTCTGTGATAAATAGGACATTTAGATTAATAATTTATGTAGTAAGCTTATTCATATATACAGTATGAATAGACACAGGCTAAAACAGAGCATTTATCTGTTCAGCTTCATACTTCCCACTTTGGACCACCCACATTGCAATTTCCAGATAATTTTGCAGCATCCAAGACCACCCAAATCAGAGTTTGAGGGCACATAAGGAATTGTGGAAGCCAAAAGAAAAAAATGTTTCCAAGTTCCATTGAGGTGTCAATGAAAACACATTATTCCATCTCCCTAAAAATGATGGCATTTTCACATCACATTGAAACATCATAAAGTTAGTTTGGTGACTTCTGCAGGTTGTATGAAGCCAGCCATTCCATTTTGTAAATCAGATTGCATTAGGCATGAACAAGGAAATTTGTTCTACTAATGATTGCCCAAACCAACCATTACTTAATTTAATTTAATTTAATAACTTTATTGTCATTGTATGTATATACACAGTATACCCATAAATGAAATTCACTTAACACCCAAAGATCAGGCCCAACACACATAACAATCCCCAAAAACCCACCACCCACCCACCACAAATTCCCCATCCCTAAACCACCCAAACATCCACACAACAGACCAAGTAATGCTGTCCAACAGCTCACTGATGGTGGCCCTTTAGTTCATTGTTGAGTGCAATTATAGCTCTGAGATAAAAACTATTCAGAAAATGTGTGGTCCAAGTTTTAATTGTTCTGTATCTTCTGCCAGAAGGCAACAGTCCAAAAAGATTGTAAGCAGGATAGGAAGAGTCTCTGAGAATGTTATGCAACTTCCTCAAACAGTGACATTCAAAGATGTCATCCAGGGCTGGTAGCTGGAGCCCGATGATATTCTGGGCAGTTTTAATGATTCTCTGTAGAGCTTTTTTTTTTAATGTGATGTATGAATCCAAGTGGTCTCTTAGCAGAATTTTAGGGGCCAAGTGACTGAGCTGGTGACTATCTCTCAGCCATACCTATATTATAGACCTGATTTTGGGGGGGGGGGGCAGAATGGGAAAGCATAGCCAGATATGCTGCCTTCCACACCTGGAAAAGTTAGGAAATATATCTAATATATAATGAGATAGTGAATAAATAAAGCTATTTATAACAAACACAACATGTGTTTTCTCTAATGTATGTGCATATAGTAGAGAAAATGCATGCTGCTTTTGATTGATTTTATATTAATAATATTTATATATATCAATGTAATATAAATATAAAATTAGTGACACGATCATAGCTAGAGAGTTCTTTAAATCTGAACATCCAGTCTGGAACAGAACAGAAAAATGGTTTGTGGGCTCTTCAGGACAAAGGCCATTTTTATTTTGCTCAGGCTACTTAATAAATGGTGATAATTCTTGGTCGCACTGCATGAAAAACAATATGAAGTGAAGCGAAGTCATCCAGAAGTAGGTAAGGTAAAATGCATGTATCAGTTTAATTGATATATATATATATATATATATATATATATATATATATATATATATATATATATATATATATTTATTACATGTATTTATATGCCGCCATTCTCTCGAAGGACTCAGGGCAGCGAACACAAGTTAAGAAACAAATAGCATAAAATCATAATTTAATCCAAATAATTAATTAATAGTAAATAATAAAGCCCGGAATCAGTCTCAGCCCATTTGTTTGAAAAGCCAAGTCTTCAAGTCCCGACGGAAGGAATGGAGATCAGGAGCCATCCGGAGCTCAGTAGGTAATTCATTCCAGAGGGTGGGAGCACCCACAGAGAACGCCCTACCTCTGGGCACAGCAAGGCAACATTGGCTCGCCATCGGAACCCTGAGGAGAGTGGCCCTATGTGAGCGAACAGGACGGTGAGAGGCAGGCAAGAGAAGGTCATGCAAATATCCCGGACCTAAGTCATGAAGGGCCTTATAGGTGAGGACTAGCACCTTGAAGCGGACCTAGAGAACCACTGGTAACCAGTGCAGCTCACGCAGGAGGGGTGTTATATGGGAGTACAAGGGGCTCCCATAACAACCCGTGCAGCTGCATTCTGGATCAGCTGGAGTCTCTGGGTTCATCTCAGGGGCAGGCCCATGTACAGGGAATTACAGTAATCCAAGTGGGAAGTAACCAGGGCATGAGTGACTGTGCGAAGGTCATCTCAGTCCAGGAAAGGGTGCAACTGACACACCAGGCGAACCTGTGTGAAGGCCCCCTCTGGTCACAGCCGTTAGATGGTCTTCTAGGGACAGCTGAGCATCCAGGAGGACACCCAAGTTGTGAGCCCTATCAACGGGTGCAAGTTTTTTCCCATCTATCAAAAGTGATGGAGCCTCTGAAACCCGAGATGCCGGCATCCACAGCCACTCAGTCTTACAGGGATTAAGTTTGAGTCTGTTTCTGCCCATCCAGGCCCGTACCTACTCCAGGCAACGGGACATCACGGAAAGGGCATCTCTGGTCATAATACATGACATTAGTCCTACATCAACTGCATTATTTACTTTTTTTTTTTGTCTCTGAGCCAAAATTTAAGAAGCTAATTGTCACCATTAAGCCTTAAATTGCTCTTTGCAAGATTATCTGAAGGGCTGTTTTGTTTTATTTGATCCTATTAGCTCCTTGAGCCACTTTGGTGCCGTGGACATCAAGCTAGGAACCAGGGGATGGTGAGTTCTAATCCCACTTTAGTGCAAAGCAAACTGGACACTCTTGGGCCAGTCCCTCTCTCAGCCCTAGGAAGCAGGCAATGTCAAGCCACTTCCAAGGACAAGCTTCAACAAGCACTACAATATTGTACTTTATTGCTGTAAGAATACAGTAACAGATTCTTGAATTCCTGGCAGAGGTTCTTTCTCCCCTATCACTTTATATGTAAGATAATCAAGGCAGGGTAATATTGAGTTTCTTTCTCACCCAGTTTTCTCATTCAGGGCTAAGTTTGTGTTTACATAACTGCTTTTGCATGCTCCTTTGCAGATTCTAGTAAACAAGCCAAGCAATCAGCAAACAGTTTATGAGAATGACTGATCTTAGAAGTGTGGCCATGCTTCTTCTTCCACATATTACAGCTGCAAAGGAGAGAAAAAAGATCATAGATGGGCTTTTCTCTTTCCCAGCTTACTTATTTAATTTTGGGTGGATGCATTGCTGTGTTTATTACCTGATCTATTTCCTCTAGTTCAGTTTTAATGCATAATGTTTTATACTTTAATCATAGGCACAAACATTTTCAGGGTGATGGGAATGGCACAATAATCAAGGTCCCAATTTATATGTGTCTACTGACACATTCAAAAGGGGTAGGATTTTGAAAAAAATCATTAGGTTAGGAAATTGCAGGGTTGAACAACATCATATTGTCCCATTGAGTTACATAATTGCTTCCCAGGGTCTCCTGTTGATCTCAGATCCGTGGTAGGTCAACTGGAAGAAACATTACCATGATTGTTTTGCTTTTTGTTGACTTGAAACACAACATCGACAGCTAGAACCCTTTTGGCATATAATTATATGATGTGCTAAGAAAGTATTGTTTGTATAGCATAATAGTGAGTTCACACCAGATAGCAATGCAGGTCAACAGACTCCAGATCACTAATTGTAAGGCGTAGTTGTCTTCGGCTATTTTAGCAAACAACAGCAAGAATTATATAGTATATAAATCATTCCAGCATTGGAAAAAGTGTAGCTTTTATGAACAGACACACAGAGAGACAAATTGATTTATTAAACACATTTGTACACCATCACAATCAAAATTACTTTGATGGATCACACAGAATATAAATAGGCAAATACAAAGTATCCGACTATCAGATATAAAACAAACACTAATGAACAAATAATGAACAACAATCAGCCTGAAAAAGAAAAGGCTAAGAATGTCAAAGAAAAGAGAAAGTGGCAAACTCAGGGCAAAAGCCTCCAAAACAGCTCTGTCTTCCAATAATGTCTACATCATTAACCAGGTAGCTTTGCTAGACAATGGCCATGATTTTTTTTTTTAAAAAAAGCAATACTGTAAAGAATGGCTAAATGTAAAAAGGCCCCACAATTTTATGGATTTTCAAAAGCCACTTGAAAGGGAAGTAAAAAGGTAACAACAAATATTAAGGGTTTTTCATTTTGAATAACTGTATTCAAAACCTATATTCAGAATGTCAATAATTGTGCATGCATATCTGTATGGGAGAAATGCTCCCTTGTTCCTATTTTATTCACAAATCTTCTATGTCAGAGTCACTTGATCTGAGTTTCCAGATCTACTTTTATCTCCAAAGACTTGTGTGTATCCTCTAGATACCTCTAGAAGATATGATCAACTCAACATTTTGAAAGTGATGAAAAGGGATGTGTTAAATGTATAACTGGAGAAAAATTGAATAAATAAAATTTTGATTTAATATAAATGAAACCTAATGTAATCTTTGTCTCACTAACCCACTTTTTTCTCGCAGCAGGAAATAAATTGCAGAATGAACCCTTATCCTAGAAAAGGTTGGTGCCTTTGTTCTTTGTAATTCTGTACTATTATTTATTTATAATATTTGGACAATTGAGTATATATGTAAGAAGGTATGGGGTTTTTTTTTCCAATTCTTTTATGGTGGCTATAATTTATAAGCATAAATTCATCTAATTGCCCTTCTTGCCATTATGAATGATTATACATTTCTACTTATCATGGCCTGTAATTCCCAATGGTCCAAGAAGAAATTTATCAATATTTTATTAGAAAGCCATCTAAACTGCCCCATAGACCTCAAAAGCTCTCTCTGATGGCAAATGTTGATGCCCCTGGTCTTGGAATTGCCATCCTTTGTGTTTTGCGTTGTGGTGATGTGTTGCTTTTCCAGTAAAAAGAATGATAAGGTTGCCTTTATGATTGCAACCCAGATTTTAGGTCAAGTTTATGCCTGTTTTTTTTTAATCATCACATCTCAGTTTGTTATTTCCTGGGCAGAACTTGCATAATAGACTTGCGTAATAGACTTACTCCAAGTTTACCACCTATCTGAAATCTATATTTTGCTCAGTCACTGTGAAATTAAGTGACTCAATATACACTGTTCCAGTGACAAGGTATTCATTAAAGCATGGTGCTGATTAATTTGGGCTATTGCTTCAGAAACTTCCTATCCCCCATTCCCCCCCCTGCCCCCCCGGTTTCCCTCTGGCATAGGAATACTCCTAGCTCAGGACCGTGTAAGGTCAAATTCAGTTAGCAAACTCTTCAGCACAGCATAGTAGCAGGAAGTAAGACCTAATAATCCTTTAAGGCATGATTGAAAACCATTCAAGGTCCACAATGCTGTTTTAGCACTTTTTATTTCTGCCATATAATCACTGAAGGATGTGTGTCGCAAGGACAAATGTCTTTGTGAATTGGAATGGATTCCACAGATAACCCTGGGCAATTAAGACTTCACTGGTGCTGTGAATGGGAGGGAAAGGTCTTCAATCTACTGCCACCTAAATATCTGATGGGTTTGCTGCTGCTAAGAAAAAAGTGGGGTTAGCAAAGCCACTCCTTTATGGTTCATAGGTTCATGTTCATGTTCTATAGTAAAGGTTCATGTTCTATAGTAAAAAGGTAAGATAAAGAGAAATTGAGATAGAAGTGCTATTGGTTACTAATAAGAAGCCTGAAGAAACTTGCCATTTTTCCTCTGGCACATTGAGCAAGCAAATTTTCATTTTTCCCTCCTAGAAGATTGTGCTTTTTCCTTCTATCATGCATCGCTGTTCCAAATATATCCTCCGTAGGGAAGATTTCAAAATGGAAAGAGAAATATGAGCAGACTAGAATTGATTAAAAATGGAAAGTTAAATGCTTTTGCAGAAGAAAAAGGCAAGATTTCAGCGAATAATAAGTGTAGATATATAACATTGAAGTTGGACTACTGAAATGTATGGCAGAGTCCCTTGAGAAATAGTGCTAATTTTATTTAAATTATTCTAATCTTCTGCACGAATTGAAGCTTCTGTCAGCCTTACTTTAGACAAAATTCAACATAACTCAAATATATATATGAAAAAACATCATGATCTCTCCCCCAAATAAATTTATATAAAATTAAATTTTCTATAGATTATCATGGTTTCCAAAGTTGCTTTGAGAGTCTAATTTCACAAAGAAATCCCAATGCTATTATGCACAGTTGTCATAATATTTGGTTCTAGAAAAGAACATTAATGGAATCATTAATGGAATAGATACAAATCTCTATACCCATATAGGAGTACCCATATATGTACATACAGACTCTTATAGTAGAATCTGAGTTTGAGCAAAATTAGGCCTCCCTTTATAAATAAGGGATGGGATCTAGCTTGCTGTAGTTGTACCAATCAAGGAAGAATCTTTCATAAGTGTAACTTTTTAATCTAAACTGAGTTTCCTCTGTGAACAAAACCACTATGTTGGGTTTCCCTTTACCAGGGGTGAATTCTAGCAGGTTCTGACAGGTTCTGGAGAACCGGTAGCAGAAATTTTGAGCAATTCGGAGAACCAGCGAATACCAACTCTGGCTGGCCCCAGAGTGGGGAGGGAATGGGGATTTTGCAGTATCCTTCCCCTGGAGTGGGGTGGGAATGGAGATTTTGCAGTATTCTTCCCCTGCCATGCCCACAAAGCAATGCCCACCAAGCCACGCCCACAGAACCAGTAGTAAAAAAATTGGATTTCACCACTGCCCTTTACTATATGTTTTGAAGTTTTTGATCTTCAATATATCAGAAATGTTGTTTCTTTTTATTTTTATGCTGATAGTTGCATCATCTACAGTCCTGTTCATATGTTCTCCTTGAACAAAGTATTCCAACTCTGCTAGCTTCAGTAAGCCTCTTCTTCCCCCACCATCTCCATTCCCAAATTTCATGCTTGCTGAGGCAGGAATCTTATTCTTTGTTGATTTGCTGCTAACTGGCACTAGTTTGAGTATAAGGTACCTGACAATTTGGCCACCCAGGCTCTTGTTTGGAGCATCTGAGAAATTGGTTGGGGGCAGCTATGAAGTCTCCATTATCCCATAACATTCTATCAAGCCCCCATTGTTATATCTTTCTCTTTCTATTACTGTCCCATTATGAGATCAATCTCTTTACTCCAGATCAGTGATGGGTTTCAAATTCTTTTATTACTGGTTCTGTGGGTGTGGCTTGGTGGGCGTGGCATGGCTTGGCGGATGTGGTTGGTGGGCATGGCTTGGTGGGCATGGCAGGGGAAGGATACTGTAAAATCTCCATTTCCCCCCCACTCCGGGAAGGTTACTGCAAAATCCCCATTTCCTCCCAATCAGCTGGGACTCAGGAGGTAGAGAATAAATGGGAGCAGGGCCAGTCAGAGGTAGTATTTATCGGTTCTCCAAACTACTCAAAATTTCTGCTACTGGTTCTCCAGAACTGATCAGAACCTGCTGAAACCCACCTCTGTCCCAGATCCCATTCTGGCATTTAATTCAACATTTTTTAGCCTTGTATATATTCTAAGGAAACAACATGGAAAATATCAACTGGCCAAGAACAGAGTTCACCACTGCATATCAATAGAAGAACTCAACCTGAAATTTTCTCAGTTCGTCTTACTCTATTCCTAGCTTGTTAGCCTAAAGTTTATCCCAGGCATATGCCTTCCACAATGCCTTCCCTGTTCCCTATGTACTCCTGTCATTAATGTATTTACTGAAGAAGTAAGGAATTTCTCTCACCACCCATTTTCACATTCTGGAAGATGCTGTTACCTTTCCTTCCTGTTCCTCACCCTATGAGCAAAACCCTGTTCAAATCTATTCTCTCCTTCCTGATCTCATTCCACATTCATTGAATCAATGTTATTCCCATTTCCACATACCACCATGACAGTGACAGTTTCAAGGGAACTTCAGAAAAGCCACCTCGAGCCACTGACTCTTTTCTCCTCACTTAATCCTTTTTTTCCCCACTGTGCCAGTGATTACCATTCTCATTGGTATTTGCGGGTAGCAAATAATAACATATGTAGATTCCACACTTAGTTTAGAAATTAATACAGATCTAAATCTGTGCATTTGCATTTAGAGGATAAGGTAAAAACCATGAAGTATTTTTGTTTCATTCTCTGAGGGTGATGTTAATGTTATAGATTTGTTCAGGAACAAAAAAAAGATTTCACAGCCACATCTTCGCAAGGCAATTATAATCTGCATTGGAATGATGAACTGTTGCATAAATGGATGAATTTCCAGACATTTAAAAGTGAGATGCCTGTGAAAAAAAAAATATGTACATGTTTACAGAAAAACCATATGCTGTCCCACCATTTGTTGCTGTGGAAAGAAGCCTTCCCACCCACAGATTGTATTTGCAGATTGGATTGTGAATCAAGCCTTTATGGGATTGTGTTCTCAGATGCTATCTTCATTAAAACTTTACAGAGCAGTGCTTTTTCTCTTTCAATTTCTTTTCCTCCTGCAGTTCCATTTGGTATCAAAAGAAGACCTTCATCAACATCTGCCATGTTTTTAAGCCTTAAGCCCTGATCCCTGAGTTGGAATCTGCTTGAATAAATATCTAGTCAGTGACCAGAATTGCAAACAAAACATTTGTAAATATCCTTTTTAAAATAAAGGAAAAATGAAACAAGGTGAAATATTACAATTGGTGGTGGGTTCATCAGTGGATAATTAAAGTCTGTCTAATTTTATTGGCAGTTTAGATAAATTTAACTGCAATCAAGGAGATGGGAGTTATAATGATCTTAAGAAAGCAATCATACACAAAAAAGATCATGTGCATGTTAAGATACACCTACATCCTCCCACTGCAATATATATGTATATATACAATGCTACACACAGACACACACACACATGTACAATTCAAAAGAAATGTGAATGTATGCATTTATTTATATACACACACACATTTATTTTCTTTTGTATTTTATTCTAATTAAGGAGCCTTGGTGGCGCAGTGGACTAAGTGCTGTTAAAATAGTACTTAGCTGCCAGCTGCCTGCAATTACTGCAAGTTCAAATCTCACCAGGCTCAAGGTTGACTCAGCCTTCCATCCTTTCGAGGTAGGTAAAATGAGGACCTGGATTGTGGGGGCAATAAGCTGACTTTGTATAAAAAAGAACACCGCTTAGGGAGGGCCAAAAGCCCTACTAAGCAGGTATATACAAAAGTAAGAAGGCTATGCTTAATGCACTGTAAGCCGCCCTGAGTCTCCGGAAAAGGGCGGCATATAAATCGAACTAATAAATAAATAATAAATAAAACTGCAATTTCACTATTTTATACTGTATGTAGTCACTAATCAAGTGAGATTAATCTAATCTAATCTATCTACTGCATCTACCTACCTACCTACCTATCTATCTATCTATCTATCTATCTATCTATCTATCTATCTATCTATATTTTAGATATCTAAAATATCTAAAAGGGTTAAAATTAATTTTATGGTAACAAGTGAAAATTACTGAATAGTATTTGACTGACTGTGGACACAGACATGGAGTCAGACTGATCTGATAATAGCATTTTAAGATAAAACAAATCAGAATGACCAGGGTAAGTGGAAATAATGTTTTCCTGCATAGATAGAGCATGGTGTGTTCCAGTGATTTCATTATTCCACCACCACATGGATTCAACTTTTGTTCAAAGGGGATTTTTTTGTGTCTTACTTTAATAATGGCAGTTGGAAGGGCATTGAATCTGGTTAAAGAAGGGTTCTTCTGAATTTTGGGATTGTTATGCAACTGAGATATCTGGATGGTTGGAGAGGATGTGCAGAGTGGCTCAAGAAGGTATTTCTGAGTAGGGCTGAGAAATCATCTTGCAGATCTAAATCAATGGCCCACTGTCTAAGATCAATTAGAGCCCACTCATAACTCATTAAGGTGATGGTTAGCCATGAATATAGCCATAGAGCTGTAATTTGGCTTCTATTGCCTGTTCTAAGAGCGCTGAAAACTGTTGGTCATCATTAGAGAAGTCAAACCAACTGGAAAAAGGGAATTTTAAGTCAGTGGGCAAGATGTAAATCCAGGCAGATATTTCAATTTTGAGAAGGCCAGATTCATGGTGAAGTACTATGTTTGAAACATAGGGAGGTGTATGAAAGATGGTTCTTGGAAATTTTGATTGAACTCTTTCTAATAAGGGAAGGAATGATCTGTAGGGGCCCAATTGAGCTCCAAAAAGAACTGGGGTTGAGTCTTAGCTGAGAACACTCTAATCACTGCAGGTATATGCTGGGTTCCTTTGGAGAAGTAAAAGGATTGCTTTGATATTTCTTCTAATTTTTGATTTGGTCTGAATGATTTTCTGTTCAGAGTTTCATGAGTCTTGGAGAGCTGAAGCAAAGTCTCTCCTTGAGAGGCTAGCTAAACAATTGTCTCATGATTTCAGTTGTACCATTTTTACTGAGCAATCTTAATTGGTTATATCCGGAACAGCATATTTCAGTTCTAATAAGACTATGGGGCTGATGCTATTAAAGAACATCCAGCTGGCTTAAAAACAAGAAGCAAATATTAAAACCAAATAAAATTAACTTCTAAAAGTAAATGCTTACAAAAAAGTGGAAAGCTGGAGATATTTTTATAATTAATTATCAGGTTCTTGATTTTTTTAAAAATTGAAACTGATTCTAAATTAAGGCATAAATGTGTTCTCAAAAGGCCAACAGTAGTCACTGTTCTGAAGCATATCAAATGGATAGACAGTACAGTGAAAATAAGCAAGTCTTCCATGGTTTATGACAGAAAAGCAAAACCTGGAGACCAGGGGTGAAATTTAGCAGGTTCTGACAGGTTCTGGAGAACCGGTAGCAGAAAGTTTGAGTAGTTTGGAGAACTGGCAAATACCACCTCTGGCTGGTCCCAGAGTGGGGTGAGAATGGAGAGTTTGCAGTATCCTTCCCCTGCCATGCCCACCAAGCCACACAACAGCCACCAAGCCATGCCCACAGAACCGGTAGTAAAAAAAATTTGGCTTTCACCACTGCTGGAGACTCAAGGATTCATTTAGCCCCTAGGAACTATGTATATATGGCCTACAAGCTGATTCAGAACGTCCTCCAAAACTGTACTTTGATAACATCCCAAGAAAATTATTTCCAGTTTATTTGGAAAGCAAATATTGGAGACTAACCTATCTATTTAATTTAATTACGGATTCAAATATAAGCTTAATTTAATTTAATTTAATTTAATTTAATTTAATTGCTTTGACTTCAATCACTTTTTTTTGCCTGGACGCTGCCACTTTTTGATAGCTCCTATCGCAAAGCGTAGCCTAAGCATGTTGTCCAAACTGATAAAAGAACTCAAAATGCCCGTTTGTAATCTAAAATGTTGATTATGGATATATCATATTTTGGCATAGTGGCATATCCTGATTA